>JARFJB010002484.1:475000-621990 GCA_036346205.1 Vesta saturnalis | reverse complement strand
TCAGCTTTCATTTATCATTATCGTCAACATACTTCCAATCACTTTCCTTCCAGCATTGACCTTCGTCCAATCTCGCTCTCAATTGTACCATCTGCAGTAAATATTCTACCGAGATATACCAGCTCGTCCACTTGCTCCACAATTTCATCTTGCAGAGTAAATACTCTACTCCCTTTCCACCTTCCCGATTGAACACCCAATCTTAGTTTTGTTCACGTTTACCTTTAGGTCCATGCTCTCACAGACTGTATCAAATTTCCTCAGAGCGGTTTGCAGCTCATCCTCACTGTCACTTAATAAGAATGTGTCATCTGCATACCCAGAAGTCGTACATTTACGTCACCAACCATTACACCATTTGTATTTGTACATTCTTGTCTAAGACATTTATCCATGTATACATTGAACAACCCACGGTGACATTACACAGCCTTGTCGCACTCCTTGCTCATATTAAAGTATTCACTCACACCTCCTCTCCTAACACATGCCCGACTACCGTTATACTGCCCTTATTCCATTTATTAGACCTTTTTACGCCACATTCATTTAATATTTCCCACAGCTTCTCCCTATTCACTCTGTCATATGCTTTCTCCAGATCTACAAACGCACAGTACAACTTCCTTTTACCTTTAAACACGATCACCTGCTGGAGAGCAACCATCTGATCGACACATCCTCTCCTGGCATGAAGTCACCTTGCACATCCCACATCTTAGGTTGTGTAGTTTCTCGTACTCTATCAATCAGTATTCTTCCAAATACTTTACCAGGCACGCTGAGCAAGCTTATTCCTCTGTAGTTCTTACAATCACTCTTGTTCCCCTTACCCTTATACAATGGTACAATGATCGCGCTCTTCCAATCCTCGGCACTTTTCCACAGTAAGGCATACATTGAATAATTCACAAACTTCGTATAAGTTTTGCACCGTACTTGAGCATTTCACCAGTGATTTCATCTACGCCTGCTCCCTTGCCGTTTTTCAAACTTCCTACCGTTTTCTCTACCTCATTTATTCCAATATCCTTCTCAGTAGCATTCATAATTTCTTCTATATTCTCCTTATTTAACCCTTCAGTCTTACTTTCCTCACTACTGTACAGCTTTCCGAAATATTCTTGCCAGCATTTCCTCACTTCACAATCGTCCCATACTATTTTGTTTCTAGTATTATCCCCTTTCTGTTTTGGGCCACGTTTTGTATTTTGACCCATTTCCAGAAGAGTTTTTGTTTCCTCAAAATCATTCTGCATTTTCCCTCCTTCCACACCATCACCCTCTTTACTTATTCTCACTGCCTCCTTCGCTTCTTTGTTTCTTAATCTGTACACCTCATACAATCGCTTCTTCCAGTCTCATTTTTGCAGCAATCATTGCCATGTTCTTTTTCTTACATTGCCTTTTTATCGACTCATTCCACCAAGACATTTTTTCTGTCTACCTACAGTCACTTTCCACATATTCGCACGGGACAACAGAGTTTTCAAGCTTATCCATGCACTTTCAACGTCAGTGTCTTTTATTTGTTCGTTCCACACTGTTTCATTCACATTCAACTCTTTAAAGCATCTGCGTATTTCATTCCCACCATTATCCACTAGTTTGTCAACCCATTCTGGACGTTCGCATTACGTTTGCTTTCCTTCTCCAGACCCACTTTTGCCCTAAACACTCTCGATACAACCAAAAGTGGTCCGATCCACCTGATCCGCGCATTATTTTGTGTCTTTCACCAGGTTTCTAAGCCGTTCATCATACACTATTTAGTCTATCATACTTTTAGATTCACCTCTTTGCCATGTATACATATGCAATTTTTTTTAAACCACGTATTGATACAAACAGGCTTCTCTTCAACAGATGTTCAGCAGGTGTTCACCGTTCTCATTGACTCTTGGTCTCCGAACTTTCCTAGAACGCGTTCACTATGTTCTCTGTACACCCATCCGTTCATATCCCCAATATAATTACTCTTTCGTTTGGCTTACATACGTTTAACACGTTCTCTACTTCATTCCAGAAGCTCTCACACTCCTGGTTTCTTTCTCCATTCACCGGTGCACAGCATGCAGTAAGAAAAATTCTTCAAAACTCCATTTTCATTCTAACCCATATTACCCTGGGAGATACCAATTCGTACCGTTTAACACATCTTTTCGTTCTTTCATTTATGATCATCCCAACCCCTTTTGCGCCATGCACTTCCGTCCCAACTCCTGACCATAGTGCCAGGCTGCCATCCTCCATCTCCACAGCATCCTTTCTTTTGCGTTTTGTCTCCGATACACACAGAATGTCAAGGTGTCGTTCGCACATACATTCGCAATTTCAAATTTTTTACCATGCATACCTCTAACAACCTTTAACATTCCACGTACCAACTCACCATTCATTCCTAGCACAGTCGTCAGCAACGGGGCCTGTCTCTTTCGACCTTGACCGCCCCTTGTAGCCAGGTCGATGCCAGGTAATTGTATTACTTTTTGGGTAATAAAATAGCGAGCAGACCGGTTACTGTCCAAATTGTGCCCCGGACGATGTAGCATTCCCTACTAACGGTATCGTCCTACTACCGGACAGTTATTTGTCTACTCTCACGACATAATAGATAGATATAAATAAATATTATTTATATCTTTCTCAATTCTGTCATATTTCTACTTTTACTTCCTTACGTGTCAGCAGTAGACAATAACTGTCCTAGTAGGACGTACCGTTAGAAGAATGCTACATCGTCCCACGATTTGGCCAGTAATTGTCTGCTCGTTATGGTATTACTCAAGAGAACAATACAATGGACTCGGATTGACTTGGCTACAACGGGGTCAAGTCGAAACATCAGAGTTTGACGACTGCACAAGGAATGAACGTAATGTACGAAAGATACCTTGATATACTGTTATCTGAGAAAATGCGCAAAGGAAAGGATGCTGTAGATTACCTAGCACTATGGTCAATTGAGACTAACAATGAAAGAGCGAAAGATGTTTAAACAGTACAATTGCTATCTCCCGGTAATTTAAAATGAAAGTGCAGTTTAGAAGAATCTTTCTTATTGCATGCTATGCACCAGTGAATGAAAAAGCCAGGAGCGTGAGAATTTTAATGAAGTAGACATGCAAACGTATGTAAGCCAAACGAAAGAGTGATACTGAGATATGAACATTTACAGAGAACGAACTGAACGCGTTGTAGAAAGTCGGAGATCAAAGATCAATGAGAATGTGAACGCCTTGAATTTGTGTGAGAGATGCTTGTTTATATCAATACGTGGTTAAACATAAAATATCACATGTATACATAGCAAAGAGGTGAATTTAAAAGTATGGTAGACTTGATAGTGTGACGAACCACCTAGAAACCTGGTGAAAGACACAAAATATGTCAGCCCACTTCTTGGTTGTATCGAGAGTGCGTTTAGGCAAAATGCCTGGAAGAAAAGTAAACGTATGTAAACGTTCAGAATTAGGGTAAACAAACAGTGGATAACGGAGAATGAAATACGCAAATGCTGTAAGTAAGAGTTGAATGATGAAACAGTGTGAACTAACAAATAAAAGACACTGACGTTAAAAGTGCATGGATAAGCTTGAAAACTGTGTTTATTCCGTGCAGATATGTGAAGAGCGACTGTGGTAGACAGAAAAAATGTGCCTTGGAATGAGTCGGTAAAAAAGTATAGGAAAAAGATGAGTATAGCAATGATTGCTCCAAAATGAGACTGAGAAAAACGATTGTATGATGTACAGATTCAGAAACAAAGAGTGCAGGATCAATCATAAGAAAAGGATGCAATGGTTGTGGAAGGAGAAAATGTAGAATAATTTTGTGTTAGGATGAGAGGAGGTGTGATTGGATACTTTAATATTGAGCAAGGAGTGCGACAAGGCTATGAGATGTCACCGTGGTTGTTCAATGTATACATGGATAAATATGTTAGACAATCATGTACCGATACAAATTATGTAATGGTTGGTGACGTACATTACGACTTCTGTGTATGCAGATGACACAGTCCTATTAAGTGACAGAGCTACAAAACTTCTCTGAGAAAGTTTGATACAGTCTGTGAGAGCATGGACATAAAGGTAAACGTGAAAAAACTAAGATTGTCGTGTTCAATCAGGAAGGTGGAAGGAAAAGTAGAGTATTTACTCTGCAAGATGAAATTGTGCAAGTGGACGAGTGGTACGTTTGGGTAGAATGTTTACTGCAGATGGTACAATGGAGGCCAGATTGGACGAAGGTCAATGCTGGAAGGAAAGTGATTGGAAATATGCGACGATAATGAGAAACGAAAGTATGAGCCTAGCTGCGAAACTAGCAATCTTTAATGGCGTGTTTGTTCCATCAGTAGTGTATGGAAGTGAGCCATGGCTATGTCAAAAAAGAACGAAAGAAAAATAAATGCCGTAGCTATAAGGTTCCTGAGAAGCAATGTTAAATCGAGAAGAGACAAGATAAAGGATGAATGCATAATGACGATATGAGGAAAGGACAATGATGGATAGATATAAAAGTAGTACATTACGTTGATTTGGTCACATTGAGAGAATGAACAACGCAAGATTAACGAAGCCAATGTATATGAGTGAGTTTAGAGGTAAGACGTGCCTGGTAGGACGCGTAAAACTTGGCTGAATTTAGTAGAATGATAAGGAGTTTTAAAATAAAAGGGCATGTCAGAGACAATGTATGAATCTTGCAGAAACAGAATGTTTAATACTTGTATATCATACTTACGGTAACCTTCTAGTTTGAAAATTTTGTTTGTAAAGTTTATATTAAAATTTACATTTCTAATCTAAGGCTTATACTGTATTTCCATCCTATCGAAGGCACCATGGTCCGTTCTGGACCTGAATATGGCAATCTTGGCAACATCGTAAATCTCAAGTCCTATAAAAAAACAAGCTTGGAGACTATTAATTGCTTATAAAGAAAGGTCAGGCTATTTTAGTTTATAGCACACAAAGATTACTTTTCATAACTTACGTCCACATAGATTTGCATCGTTGTAAAGATGCCTTCGCAAATTTGAGTACATTAAAATAAATTTTGTATTATAAAATCATCAAGTAACAGCTTCCTGATTATTTATTCAACGATTGTAGTACATCTGTAAATCGTCAGAAACTGTGACTTCTGTGACGAAATTATTTACGCGTATACGTATTGTATGTACCACAACTGGTGCATCTGCACCTATTTTATTTTATAATTAGAAGGCGGGTTGAATTGAAACCATCTAGAAAATATGGTGGTTGTTGTATATTTTGATAATAGAAATAATTGCTTAGAGAGGTTGCTAAAAAATATTTGATGAGGTTGTTGAATTTGATATTTTGAAGGGAATTAATGTATTATTTTGTCTGATGAAATAACACAGGATAAAGAGGTTATGTTATATTTTCACTAATTGTACTTTCTTTCAGTAAATCATTATAATATTAGATCTCAACAAATGGGCAACTTAATTTTTAAGATTAATATAATTATATTTGAAGATAGAAAGTTCTTTTAGAAGAACTAAATAATTGAAATTAGTATATAATTCGTATTACAATACCATGGTAAGATGCAACGGGAGCTTTAAACTAATCAAAAGTTCGCTCTAAATTATACGAGACTAGATACTTATATATTACTTTTCTGGATAAAGAAATGGTCATTATTTGTTTGTATTTGAATGTAATTAATATTAAGATGAAAAGCTTGAGTTTATTTCAATAAGTTACCTATATATTCAATTTGAAAATATTTAAAATATGCGGCATTTGCAGTGAAATGATGTGCTGAAGGGATGAGATGCTGTCGTAATAATGATGTCAGTTTTGAGACAGTCGCATGAAGTAAGCGATCGAGAAGAGTCGCATAAAATAAGCGATCAGAGATAATAGTTGTTCGATTGAAGGCAGCACAGGTGACATTGTATAGTCACGCGGCCCTATAAAGTGTAAAATTACAAATAAGAATTAATTAGAGGTATAATAGGGAAGAAGTAGAAGGTTACCTTCCTTATTAAAATAATAAAAAGTGCAAGAATTGGCAAGTTGGTGATAATACAAAGGATTGCAACATAATTTGAGATTCGCATTAAAGATGGCGTATAAGTGAAGATAACGCGTTTGTATGTATCAGAAAGGTAATCAATTGTGTTTAAATAGTGAACAATAAATATAAAAGACAGTAATCGATCCAAATTGGTAAATCAAAGTATAAAGAATAATAACTCAAGTGTTAATGATGAGTAATACGATTGGATATAGCAGTTGTAACGCAAGCTGTGTCATTGAAGTTGAACAATTAATAAAACTGGATAGTGTAAATACATCAAGTAATTTACACAAATCATTAATTTGTGGAAGAAAATTAGAATCATATTCATCCCAGAGCTAAAGAAGATATTGAAAAGAACCAAGAAAGAAAGGCGCCAGCAGTCTATAACCTATTTGAGGTCTCTTCACCGATTCAAGAAACGCCGGTTACGCTATCAACAAAAACAACAAGTGATTGTGTGAATAAATAAAATACTTGTGTTTGATTTTCTTTAAACTTTAATTTAAACATCATAATTAAACGAAAAACAATCGTTTAATTCTGATAAAGACTTTATTTGTTATATGTTAGTTTTAACAAGGTTATTTTAGTCATAGGCTTGATTTTTATATATATATATATATATATATATATATATATATATATATATATATGTTGTAAACAACGTATTGATGCATTTTCATTCAGATTGGAAATTTAATTAAATGAGGGTAACGTTTGATTTACTTTTTTGATACAGATTATTAATATTAAAAGCTTATACCAATATTGAATATATAAATGCAAAAGAGGTCAACTCAATAGAATTCAGATAAATAAAAATCGAAATGAACATAACTTTGGTCAATGATAACAGTGATCATTTCTTTATTTTAACTTTGAGCTAGCGTTGCAACCAATTAAGAAAGGAATTCGTAAACGTAAAGCTTAAAATTCATTTACGCGAACTGAAATTGTTGAAATTAAATAGCAAGCGAAGTAAAATTTAACTAGTAATGATATCTTTATAAATTGAACCCATTCATTTAATAAAACGTAATAAAAATAATCATTTTGAGTTTACAATAACATTATCAAATTTTATTCAATAATGTTGAAATTATAAAAAGTTTAAAAGAACTCAAATCGTATTCCTTTGGAGCGGGTTTAACCAAACAAAAGTAATAAGGGTATTACGCCGTTGCATATTGGTACCAAACGTGTTGGGCACGATCGATTGACCCATAAAGAGATAAAGAAGTCTGATACATTGTTATAATAAGAGAAATTTACGTAATTACCAGAGGCGTATCAAAGATTAGAATTGAAAAAATGTTTTTGATTGATTCAGTTTTATATTCGAGAAAAGTTTAGCAATTAATAATTGTCAGTGGCGTAGTTGAATTTTGTTTTAATCTTTTATAGGAAGTTACAGGAAAACGAATATTTGATTTTCAGCCAAGAGTCACAAAATATATTAACAGTAGGAGTATCAATTCAACAGAAAGCAGAAGAATCAATGAAAATGATGAGTAGGTTATTTGAAGGACAAAAGAATTAGAATCGAAACACAGAGAGCCAAGGAAAGATAGAAACCAAAATGGAAGAAGAACAAAAGAAAATAGAAACAAAACAAGAGAAGACAGAAAGGGGTCAGAGAAGACAGAAAAAGAATAAAAGCAAATCTAAAAGCTAGCCAAGAAGAATTAAAAGTAATTTTCAAAGAGGAAATGAGACATCAAGTAGAACGGATGGAGGAATATTTAAGACAAGGAAATAATGATCAAACGTAAGGAAGAAATCAAGAAACAAAAACAGAATATAAAATGACACAAATTGAAGAAAGAAATGAGTACGCCAGAGCTCAAATAGGTCACGATAGGCGAGATAGGATGTAAAATAGAAGGAAATGAAGAAAATGATTAGAATTGAACAAAAGGTTACTAAAGATGAGGAAGCTATTGTCACTTTGGAAGAAAAATTGTACGAAAAGAACAAACTGGAGGAAAAGAAAGATAACAGTAATGTATATTAGAACACTGGGCATCACAACGACCAAAAAATTTGATGGAAATGTAAGGACCATGCACCCAATGAATTTTATAGAGGCATTGAAAACTATAAACCAAGCGGAAACTAGCGATGGAGGAAAATTAGAGTAGCAATGGACTTATTAGAACGCAACGCCAAGACGTAGCAGAATTACATCGTTTTGATTGGATAGATTTTGCTCAATTAAAAAGAATTTTAAGAAAAAATTTGTGAAAAGCCAAAAAATAACGGTTTAAAAAAGGCCAAAAAATGGGATAGAATGGAAAAGAATGAATTAAACAACATTGAAGAGGAAAAGGTAGAAAATTAGACTTTCCCAAAATGTAAAACTTAATTGGAGGAGAAGATCCAATTAAATTTGAACAAGAACAACGAAAAAAAAAACACTTTAAACCGGCCAGGACAGTTTTCGCAGAAAACTAAACCACACAAGAGGAAACAGAGAAATGGACTTTAAAACGAGTGCAGAAACGATGGGACAAAGACCAAACAATAATCGAAAGGACAAGAAAAAATTACAGAAATCAACATACCAAGAAGAAGAGGGAGCAGACGGAAAAACCATTAAACCGAGGAGAAATGAGAACTTCAAATAAAAACCACAAGACCACAGAAGGCAAAGGACCACGGAAAAGTAACCACACCACAGACACGACACGAAAAAACGAAAAGCAACGAAGAAGATAACCACAACGCGTAAACGAGAAGAAGAAACAACAAAAAAACGCACACCGAAAGAAAAAAAGAAAAAGCGAAAAAAGAAAAAGACACCAACACGAAAAAAAAGAAGAAAAAGAAAACGCACACGAAACGCAACAAAACAGATAGCGCAACGACGACGCAACAAAACGCACACGCACAAACACAGAAAACACCACACAACACAAACCACACCAAAAACGAAACCACAAAAGACACACAAAAGAAAAAAAACAGACAGGCACGAGAGACACGACACGACAAGTGAACAGCAAACGCAAGACAACGAAACAAACCAACACAAAACGACACCAGACCAGACAAAAACCAAACACAAAAAAAACGGACACGGCAACGAAAACAAAGAAAACAAAAGACAGAAACCAGACGCAGAGCAGAAGAGACGCAGAACGCAGAGAAGCAAAAAGCAGACGCAGAAAAGATTGCAGGAACGCAATAAAGACGCAGAAGCAAGAAACGCAGAAAGTAATCAAAGAAAGACAACAACGCAGACAGATGCAGAACAGACGCAGACGACGAAAGCGAACGAGAACAGACGGAAGACGCAGAACAGACGCAGAGCAGAGCAGACGCAGATAGAGCAAGAGACGCAGAGCAGAGCAAAGACAAGCGAACGCAGAGCAGAAGAAGAGACGCAGAAGAAGACGCAGACGAGACAGAAGAAGACGCGAAGAGCAGACAGAAGAGAGAGCAGAGCAGAAACGCAGAGCAGACGCAGACGCAGACGCAGACGCAGACGCAGACGCAGACGCAGGCGCACGCAGGCGCAGACAGAAGACGCAGACAGACGCAGACGCAGACAGCAGACGCAGACGCAGACGCAGACGCAGACAGACGAGACGCAGACGAGACGCAGAAGCAGACGCAGACGCAGAAACATGACAGACAGACAACAATTACATGACAGAATAATGACAGAAAGACACAGACACAGACACAGACACAGACCAGATGAACGAACGCAGACGCAGAGCAGCACGCAGACGCAGACGCAGACGCAGACGCAGACGCAGAGGCAGACGAGACGCAACAGGCAGCCGCAGACGCAGCGCAGACGACGCAGACGCAGACGCAGACGCAGAACAGACGCAGACCAGACCAGACACAGAAACAGACAGACACTGATAACAGACACAGACACAGACACCAGACGCAGACCAGAACAGACCAGACACAGACGCAGCGCAGACCAGACGCAGAGCAGCCGCAGCAGCGCAAACAGCCGCAGCCGCAGCAGGGCCGCAGACGCAGACGCAGACGCAGACGCAGAAACGCAGACGCAGACGCAGACGCAGACGCAGACGCCAGACGCAGACGCAGACGCAGACGCAGACGCAGACGCAGACGCAGACGCAGACGCAGACGCAGACAGACGCAGAGGCAGACGCAGACCAGACGCAGTGCAGCCGCAGCATGCAGCCGCACAGACGCAGACGCAGACGCAGACGCAGACGCAGACCAGACGCAGACGCAGACGCAGACAGAGCAGACGCAGACGCAGACGCAAGACGCAGACACGACAGACATGACAGATACACACAGACCAGACACAGACACAATAACAGACACAGACGCAGACGCAGACGCAGACGCAGACGCAGCAGCCGCAGCACGCAGCCGCAGCCGCAAGCCAGGCAGCCGCAGCCGCACGCAGCCGCAGCAGTTCAGCCATCAGCCGCAGCCGCAGCCGCAGCCGCAGACGCAGACGCAGACGCAGACGCAGACGCAGAACGCAGACGCAGACGCAGATGCAGACGCAGAGCAGACGCAGACGCAGACCGCAGACGCAGACGCAGACGCAGACGCAGACGCAGACCAGACTAGACACAGACACAGACACAGACCAAGACACAGACACAGAACACAGACACAGACACAGACACAACAGACACAGACACACAACACAGACACACAGACACACAGACACACAGACACAACACAGACACACAGACACACAGACACACAGACACACGACACACAGACACACAGACACACAGACACAACACAAGACACACAGACACAACACACAGACACAGACACACAGACACACAGACACAAAGACACACAGACACACAGACACAACAAGACACACAGACACACAGACACAGACACGACAAGACACACAGACACACAAGACAAAGCACAGACACACAGACACAGACACACAGACACACAGACACAGACACACAGACACACAGACACAGACACAAGACACACAGACACACAGACACAAAAACACACACACACACAACAAAAAAAACAAAAAACAAACACAAAACACAACCAAAAAAAAAACCACACACACACACACACACACACACACACACACACACACACACACACACACACACACACACACACACACACACACACACACACACACACACACACACACACACACACACACACACACACACACACACACACACACACACACACACACACACACACACACACACACACACACACACACACACACACACACACACACACACACACACACACACACACACACACACACACACACACACACACACACACACACACACACACACACACACACACACACACACACACACACACACACACACACACACACACACACACACACACACACACACACACACACACACACACACACACAACACACACACACACACACACACACACAGTCAAACATTAAAATGAGGTAATAAGTCGATTAAAGTAACAATTGTTGATTTTCACCACATATGTATAGGGGACAAAATTATAGAGACTTCATAATCAAACTGGCAATAGCTTGTTGTAGGAGTTATTGAAAATAATGTTTGGATAGCGAGCGAAATGGGTAAAACAGTCCTCATGCAACCCTATTATTGTGCCCATTTCATGTTCCTGTGTAGTGTGGTGTTGAATAATTTTAAGTAATAATGGAATTCCATGAAATGATGAAAAACTATTAATCATTGTTTAAGACATCTTATATTCAAGAACTTAAAGCTGCAAAATAAATGCTTTCCATTGGAGAAGATGATCTAGGATTTTGCGCCAAGCATGATACGTATTAAATGATATCCCTTTTAAGTGAAGAGGAATACCTAAGAAAAAGTGGTTCAAAACAAAATGTTGTGTGAAGGAAATGTAATCACAACCAACGCCAGCAGGACGAAGTTGTGCCTAATAAGTCTGTTTGGCGGAGTACCAACAGCAGTAAAAATATCAAATTCAAGGTTCATTGTTTAAAAACACGTGGGAAAATTATATACTTGAGAACCATATAGTATAGTATATAGTATAGTTTTATTTATAAATACGGAATCAATGTTGTAAATTACTTCTGACCAAATTATTACAAATAAACATTTATAATATATAATATGAATAATCACGTTTCAAGACCAAAGAACGTAATTACAGTAATTTATATGAGAATTCAGTTTATGTATGAGATGATGTTGCCAAAATAAATGTTTTTTCATTACTTTGTATTAAAATGCATTAATGTTCTATGAAGAAGGTTGGTAATAATTGTATTTAAAGTAATTTTGTAATTGAATCTGTTAATTTTATTATACGGATAACAATTGTGAGATATTTTTAGCAAAGTTTTGTAAGAACTAATTATAAACAGTTTATGCAAACAATTATCTTATATATTAAAACAATCGCGATTTACACGCAGATTGCGAGACAATCGCTTGAAGGATTTCGATAATTGTTTTTCACATGTGGTAATTTTGTACAGGAAATAACAGCCAAAAAATAAAAAAACACACAACAATGATTGAAAATACCAAGCTGTATTATCCATATTTTTATAGAAGCGGCCTTTGGAACTTCACGTTAACATGTTTTATGTCTATGAGTCTCTATATGACATGAAGTTTTAAACGTCATTCTGACATACATTATTGTTTTTGTTTCACAATGTTGTAATTTAATTTTAACCCAAAATTTTTCGGCAGAAAAGTTATTCCATTTTATTTAAGGCAGAAATTGTTTCTGGACGCGTGATACCAACATTTTTTGCGCTGAGTTTCATTAAACATATTTTCAAAAACTTGTTGGTTTGGCACAGACACCTTGTGTATATACACTGTGTCCAAGATAAGAATCTGTATGGGGATCTCAAAGTAATAGATACAACTAGTTAGATGGCAAAATGTTTTGAAATTTCTATTTTATTTTTTCTGGCGGTATAAATGCTAGAGTAAAAATGCAAACATTTCATAGCAACTTGTTACGGGCTTTAACATGGCATAGTCAGTTTTCAACCGGACTTTCCTATTTATAGCCATCATGAACTTATTTTTTTAAATACGGTCTCAATATTTTGAAAACTGATTTTGAAAGGTTTTTATTACAAATTCAGTAATAACATTTGATGGTCTGATCGTTTTGAACCTTTTATGGATCACCATCACGAAATTTTTGAATACAGACCAGCATTTTCTAAAAACATTATTTAGTTAATTTTCATTGTGTTTAATATTTAAAATAAAGGAACGTACTAAAATAAAATATTGAGCTATCTAATCCAAAAGTAATAACACGCCTTTATTTCGCTGAGCTATCCTTCCTTATCTGTTGCAACCGATTCTACCTGTTTTAGTTAAACATGCTAAAAATTAAAGACAGTACAAACTATTCAATCAAGAGGCCAAACAGGAGACGCCCCAGTAGTAAAGCGGAAAAGAGTTGAACCAAACTTAACCCTGTCAGGAAAGAGCCGACATCTACAACAATATCAGGTAGAAGTTAAGGTGGCAAAAAATATCAAACTTTGTAGAAAAGCCATATAACGAAAATAGAAAAGCTCAACAGATAGGCCAGCAATCAAAATAAAATTGGCAAGGTGATGGATAAACTACTACAAAATATGAAAAAGACTCGGTATTACGGAAGAATATCATCTACATAAACGAGCGTCGTAGTACGTTAGAGACATGGTAAAGTGCATTAAGCACACTTCAAGAGCTATTCAAACACCAGATACAGCATGACTACCATACGTCAAAATATTTTGAGCAGTTAAGTAAGCTATGCAGTAATATTATACATTCCTTACAAACCTTGAGAGAAATATTCGGCTACCACGCAAAGAAATGAAGAGACCGACAAGAAACAACTATAACGATTGAAACTACAATACATCCAGATTTAGAATTAGAGTCTTTGCTACACGTGGCAAGAAAAATCAACTAAAATGGACTGCGGTTGAGGAACTGAGCAAAGACAAGAAGGTACATGAAACAATATTTTAGAATACCTACTTTGCAACAAGCGAGTTTGAGAAAATCGAACAACAGTGTTACGAAAAATGTATCAAACTCGGAATTAAAATAAATATCGTCACACAAGTAAGTAAGCCATGCAACGTTGCACTACCAAAAGTAAAGCTATCTATATTTAGTGATGGATATAGAAACACGCCAACAACTTTGTAACAGAAAATGAAATATCTAAAATCCATAACATATGAGAGGCAGTTAAACTAATCCAGCCATCTTCACAAGCGCTGGAAGTGATCACAAATGTAGAAACAGAAACAGCATCCTGAGGCCCGATGATAGTCAGGATAGTAACACAAAAATCGGATTCAGAATCAAGTAAACTCTTAGAGAACAATCCACAAAAGCGCCAAATGAATCCCCATCCCTCAGAGAAATTCTGGAATTCCTCGAAATGGGATTCCGGTCGTTAGAAACCATGACCCAAGCCAGGAAAACAAAATATGCTCCCACGTAAAGGAAACCCAGATGGCATCCGTTAACAAGTATGCTTCAAGCAATAGCACAAATTGAGTGACCGCACCACATTCAAAAGATTAGCACCACTAGCCAGGTTCGCCTTCCTGGAAGAGAAGTGTCTATGTTTTAATTGCATAGATCATAATTGCAACGTGAAATTCCCTTGTTTCGACGCTGCTCAAAGAGCCAGTATCCACATCATTTGTCATTCCACCAGGATTACAAAAATCCTGTAAAACCAACAAATGAAACAGCCCACGGAGTGATCAAAGAAGTTATGGTGCATAACCATACAAAAGAAGTCCTCTTAGCCACAGCGATGGATAAAATTAAAGGTGTATCGCAGGCATATTCACAGCAGTTATATGGGCCGGTTCTGGCTCACTTTTTGTGGAATTTAAATTTCAGGTAAAAGGTCAAGGTCAAAGTTTAAATTTAAAAATAGAAATTTCGAGGTCGTCAGTTATAGGACCGGTTCTGGCTCAGTTCAAGGTCACTCGCCCTGTGGTGGTAAGAAAAAATTTAATAGGAATCGATGTGATATGGGGACGGTGTTGGCTCAGTCCAAGGTCACTTGCCCTCTGATGTGTGAGAAATGAAAGTCCGTCAAAATTTCAAAGTCAGATTTTGGCGCAGGAAATTTAAACTTTAAGGTCAAAATGTCAAGGTCAAATCTAAAAGTATAATACCAAGGTTATCATGTTACAATTCTTAGAAATCCAAAATATAATTTTCAACTTATATAAACCGCAGCGAGGTGTGTTAAGATCAGTGAGTTAGCAACTTGTAATTGTTAAACAACAAAATTTGAGCTCGAGGTATCGAAAAATTATAAAGTGATGAATTTTATGAGTATTTCAAACAGGAAACCGAATTGAAGAATTTAAAGCGTTACTAAACATGAAGGATGTGTCCATAAGTAGTTTGGGTGCAGCCGGAACAAACATAACATTTTGTTTTAATGGTAGTGCTACAACCCCAACATACATAAACTACGCATGCTTTAACTCGGAATCATTTCTTAAATAAAGTTTAGTCGTAGTGCAATTGTGAGCAGGCAAAGTCGTTATAATTCAAGCAGCAATAAAATCATTCCAGGAACGATTCAAACAAATAATTGGTGTTGTTGGTGCTGTCAAAATAGTGATAGTTGTAGTAGTGGTAGTAAGAATAAGAAAATGAAGAGAAACAAGATGAAGCTTAGACTTCTTCTTCTAACACTGACTGGTCATCATTTCAATATCAAAATGAAGTGCATAAACAAGCAGCTAATAAATACTAATATATGGAAGTAGGATACAGTACATACTCTCAACTTTGCACCAGTAGTGGGTATGGGGGTGACAACTGTGATCGAAGTAATAATGTAGTGTTAGATATGAAGGAATGGAATGAGCTTCTAAGTTGGCATTCATACGTAGAATTACAATTTTTCCGATCCCAAGAAATTAAAACAAAATCGATTGGTCAAATGTAAACGAAGAAGACATAATAATTCTCCATATTTTCTCAACCTTTTGCCATTTGGCAATAGCCTGTAACGTTATTTTGACGCACCGTGTATATGCAGGGTTTTGATAACGTATGTAACGTTTTTGAGTGTAGCTGAAGCAAGTTTGCACGAAAAGAATTTTTTGTGAGTATGCGTCTGCCACTGGATTTTTAATGAAGCCTTAGTTATCACATGAAGGAATATCTGAAGGTTATAGAAAGATTTTCGTGTTGAAAGCGTTAGATTTGACTGAGAAATAATGTTTTGATTTTATTGATACGTCACTGGTAGGACTACCGGTCATTTGCTACCAGGTATGAAGGAATTTGGTTAAATGAAACGGATGTAGACGTACTAATGAATGAGTTTATGATTTTGTGATGTTATTTTAACGTACCATAAGGGAATTCATATGCATATATTTGATTGTAGAAATTTTTTGTAATGTTATGCAATAATGATAAATGGAATGCGTATGTGTATGTAAAGTAACATTAGAATGTGATGTTTTCACGTAAATTGTGCGGAAATAAAATTCGCGCACAGGAAAGGTTGTATCTGGGGAATATACTGAATGAATGTGGTTAGGATGGACGATTTCTTCAAGAAGTTTTCAAGAAAATAAAGATGGCGACGAGTGTTGTATAAGGGTAGCGTGATTGTCCCTTCAAACATTGTGACGCGAGTAAAGCCGCAGTGGAATGCTCAGTTGTGATGGTGAATTTTAAGTTTAGCGTGAACTTATTGTGACATATTGGCAATATGGCGAGCAGAAGGCATATAAGTTAGTGCCCAAATGGAAGAAGAGTGATTTAGATTTTGATAGTCAGAACTGACGGGCGAAAGTTAAGTAAGATCACGCGTAGCACGCATTTAAAGCGGCTACACTAACCCTTAGGGGATAAGTCGTATAGACATTCATAAATAAACAAGTTTAATGTATTAAGAAATTGAAAAGAAACATCAGTGATTTTTCTTTAAGAAATTTTAAAAGTGAGAAAGCAGATTTGAACATAACATAACAAATATTTTGTGATAGTGTTCAGTAGTAGATCACGTGATCCAAAGTTATTATAGAAAGCCTGGAGTGACCATTTAAGTAAACGAAACAGGAATTTGTAAAGTTAGTTAAAGCACTTGTGAGCATAATTGATTTTGAGTAGTAAGGCTATGTATGTCCTGGCGCAGGAAGTGACGTCACACCAATCAGCGACGTGAGCGAGCACATAAGTCCCGGCGGAAGTTTGTGGTTGTAGGACCAATGGGAGAAGAGGTGTGGCTTCTCCTACCGGAAGGAGCAATGACGTCAAGCCAATGTGATGCGAGGATGGGCCCGCCCTCCGGTGAGTTCAGGAAGGATTGACCCAGTAGCTGTCCAATGAGAGACGTGGCCGCCATGTTGGAATTGTTCAGCAGCCTCTGGGCATCTTCGGCGGCTTCCGGTAGGTTCTTCACCGGCTACTGAGGGCTTCTTTAGAGGTCTTCAGCGGCTTCTGGGGTGTTGGTTTCTGGCGCCGCCGTGTTGGCATTGTGCTTCTGGAAACTTGTCTTGGAAGTCTTCAGCGGCTTCCGGTAGGTTCTTTGCCGGCTTCTGAGGACTTCCTAGAGGTCTTCAGCGGGTTCTGGTGTGTTGGTTTCGGCGCGTTGTTGAGATGTCCCAATCTGCGGGACCTTGCAGACATCTTGTTTGTCGCTGTTGAAAGGAACTTCTGGTTGCATGATACAGCCTGAAAAAATTGTTTGCACCGGGATTCGAACTCGAGCAAGTCAAGTTATGCATATCCATAGAACCAACTGAGCTATAAGAGTTTTAGATATGAAACGTAATAAGCGTAAATATTGAAGCTGACGTCAGTGACTGAATGGGTACTTTTCATTTGGTTGCAGTAATTAATATCCGGCGCGTATAACACCATAAATGTAATTACATTTTTACAATTAAAATACATATTTTATTATTGTTTTAAATAATAAAATAACCGAAAATAATAATGTTATTTATAAATTAGAAAAAGTCTTTTATGTTATGTATTTGTAAATACAAAAATGATGTTGAAAGTTAATTATTGTATTTAGTAATAAATAGAAAATAGTGTTTTTGATATATATGTGATACGAATAAAGTAATAAATTATAAAAGGACTTTGATGTTATGCATTAAAACTATTTGCATTTGTTACGTAACTTCTGCATTTGATAATAAACATTTTTTTTTTTTTTTTTTTTTGTATCCCAATTTATTTGCAGACTGTATAAATACATTTAACAAATGATGTGTATATATGGCATGTAGAAGAGAGCACATTAGCTATCTTCTGTAACAATGGTCCATAGGCCAATTTAGCTTCTAGGAAAGTTACTTAAATACTAAACCTTAATCTAATCTTAATCTACTTGATATAACTAGAATCTATTAATCAGATCTGCGGGCACATGTCTTTGTAGTCTTCTGTTGTTAGGGGGAGGATTGGTGAGATTCAACACTAGATTGTTTGTGTGCGCACTTAAACGGTCACTGTACTTGACACTATATCGTTGGATTTCTTGTTTGACGGTTGTCATTTGGAGGTCTTTTAAGATAACTGTATTCGGTACAAACCAGGGAGCGTCCACGATCGTTCGTAGTACCTTCGATTGAAACCGCTCAAATATAGCAATGTTAGATTTGGAGGCAGTGCCCCAGAGTACGATTCCATATGTCCATATCGGTTTAATGATAGATTTATATAGTAGAAGCTTGTTATTCAAGGTGAGTTTGGAATTGCGACCCAACATCCAGGACATTTTGTAAATGATTCCCAGTTGTTTCCTCTTTGTGAATATATGTTTGCGCCAGGTAAGTCTTCTATCGAGGTGTAATCCTAGATATTTCACTTCATTTTCTTGAGGTAGTTGGTTGTTGTTTAAACTAACCGGAGGACATGTGTCTCGTCGGGTAGTAAACGTTATATGGACAGACTTCGACTCGTTTACCCTTATTCGCCATTTGTTTAGCCACTGTTGGATTTCTGTTAGATTGGCTTGTAGTTTCTGGGAGGCATTAGAGGGATCACTGTCACTGGCTAGTATAGCGGTATCATCGGCAAACGTTGCTGTTAACACTTCTGGGGTAGTCGGCAGATCTGCCGTGTACAACAGGTAGAGGAGGGGCCCAATGACGCTGCCCTGGGGGACTCCAGCTTTTATAGGGTACAGTTTGGTGTACTGGTTTCAAATTTGACTAGGAAGTATCTATTGTCAAGATACGATTCCAGGATAAGGAAATAATTCAGTGGAAGGAGGAGACGTAGTTTAAAAGAAGACCAGTATGCCACACCTTATCGAAGGCCTGAGTGACGTCAAGGAAGGCCGCTGAGCAATATTGTTGGTTTTCGAAGGCTTCGTTAATTGTCTGGACTAATCTGTGAGTTTGTTGTATTGTAGAGTGCCCACGTCTGAAACCAAATTGGTGATTCGGCAGTGCTTCATTATCTTCGTTAGTTGTATTGATTCTTTGCAAAAGTAAGTGCTCGAATACCTTTGAAACAATAGGCAAAAGGCTGATTGGTCGGTAAGATTTTCGATCATTAGGAGGTTTCCTGGTTTTAAAATCAGGATGATCTGCGCTACCTTCCACTGGGACGGAAAATATGCTGTGCGTAAAACTGCATTAAATAACTGCCTGAGAAAAGTTAGTCCTATGATAGGTAGCTCTTTTAGGATTTTTCCTGTTATTAAGTCGTAGCCTGGGGCTTTTCTATGGTTTAAGGAGGAGATAACTTTTTTAATGTCAGCTGTTTTAAAATGTTGTAGTGGTGGTTCCAGTTGGTATGGAGAGTTCAAAAGTCGACTGATCTCTGCTTCATGTGCTAGGTTGTTTTCCGGCGGATATGGTTGGAATACTTCAGCTAGATATTCAGCAAATACATTTGCCTTTTCTTCGTTGCTTCTAGCCCAGTCGCCTTGCAGATTTCTAATTGGTGGTAAGGTTTTTTTAACCCGTTTAAGTTTTTTTGCCGCCTTCCATAAGGTGTAATCATTGGCTTCAGTGGGTGAGAGTTCTTTAAGGAACGTTTGAATACATTCGTTTTATTATTTTAAGTAATTCTTTTAATTCCTGCGTTGCTGCGTTGTATAACTGTTTGCTAGAAGGTGTTCTAAATCTGTGCCATAGTTTACGAAGTCTCCTTTTTCTTGTATTTTTGCAGGATAGATAGGGATATTCGTTTATTGGTGTTTTGTCTGGTAGGTCAGGCGTTGCATTCCAACTCGCCCATTGTATGGTATCATTAAACAACTTGACGGCGTCTTCGATGTCTTCTTTAGTTTTAAGAGGAATCGATAATGTTAGTTTTCCTTCTACTAGAGATCTGAACATATCCCAGTCAGTGTATTTATTGCTTAGACGAGGTTCATTTTCCTTGCGTATTGGACTGTCAGATAAGGTAATTAATACCGGGGAATGGTCGGATGACAAATCAAAACATGATTTTGCTGCAGCTGAATTGGGGTTGATACCTTTGGTGATGGCGAAGTCCACTAGGTCCGGAATTTTATTCCTGTCAGTCGGCCAATGTGGGTTCACCCGTAGATAAATGTTTGAGGTTGTTACTTTCAATGTTTTAAGAGTTCGCGTCCCTTGGGGTTATGAGTCTGGATCCCCAGTCTGTATGCTTGGCATTGTAGTCTCCTCCAGCAACAAAGCGCTGCCCAAGGGTGTTAAAAAGGTTTGAAATTGTTCTTTCTTGACCTTGTGTTTTGGGGAGGTACACTGCCGTAAAAGTTAGTGGTCCGATGGAATCCAAGATTGATACACTGGTGGCTTGTAGGTATTTTTCCGTGTAGCTGTTAGATTGATAATGACTAATAGAATTTTTAATTATTATAGCCGATCCACCTCGAGCAGTTTCTGCTGGATGGTTTGTATAGTAAATCGAATAGTTGCGGATTTTGAAGTAACTCCTTTCAGTAAAGTGTGTCTCAGAGACTAACATTATATCGATATTGTGGTTAAAGATAAATGCTTTAAGTTCTTCTGCATGTTGTAAAACGCCATTGGCATTCCATAGTGCGAGTTTCAGAGGATTATCCATTATTTGAGTTTAGAGAGTACTGAAGTAAGAAGGTTTAACATAGTTCCTATTTGTTGAAACAGGTTTTCATCATATCCTTCAATTCTTCCATTTGGTTAGATGGTTGTTGGGTGGGGTTATGTTTTGTACTATACTGGGGTGTAGTAATTGTTGATTTGATTCTTTGGTTATGTGGGCATATGATAGTCCTGGCTGGGTAAACATGTAATTACATTTTGACTTAATCCTGAATCAAAGTACAGCAATCATCCGAATATAGAAATTATCATATGTTTTAATTAATGTAATAGCATAAATTTAATAATAAATATAAACTCTAAAGAAGCATTTTATCATTTAATAACATCCTGTAAATACTCCAATTACCGCATTTGATAATAATAAACATGTAAACTTTTGCATTTGTAACATTTTTAAAATTAAAATTACGGTATTTTAAAGTAATAAAATATAATTTTCAATTTTAAATGAATATTAAATTTCAATATAAAGTTTATCTAGAAATAATATTCTGAGTAATTTTACATAAATAGTGAAGCTGACGTCACGAGAACGAATGAGTAGCTTTTCAATTATGATTGATGAGAGAGATCGCATTCGAGTAACACGGAAAACAATATGTGCGCCTCTAAAATGATGCATTTACTGATAAATATTTAATCTATGTTAATTAAATATACTAAAGCTAATACCAACAATCAGTTAAATCTAGAAATCGTTATCATATGATGCTGTACGTAAATGCATTATATTATAAAATAATTAATACTAAAACATTAAATAAACATTCAATTTACATTGAAAAATTTCTTCAAGCGTGATATAAACGCATGTATTTAAGCTGACGTCACGAGATTGAATCAATGAGTAGCTTTTCAGGTTGAAAGGAGAGACGGTATCAGAAAGAGAAGGTATTCGATAAGTTGAAATGGAAACATTTCGCGCATAACACCATATGTAATAATTACATTTAAATATAAAGTAAATATATGTTAATTAAATATATTAAAGCTAATACCAACTATCAGTTAATTCTAGAAATCATTAACATATGATGCTGTATGTAATGCATTATATTCTAAAATAATTAATACTAAAACATTAAATAAACATTCAATTTACGTTGGAAAATTTCAATATAAAGTTTATCTACAAATATATACATATATATATATATATATATATATATATATATATATATATATATATATATATATATATATATATATATAGTATATATATATATATATATATATATATATATATATATATATATATATATATATATATATATATATATATATATATATGGTGACAAACTCGATGGCCAAAACGAAAACAGCTGATTCCTCTGGCCAAGAGGAACAAAAATTTTAATACAGGTGTGTCTATTGTTGATGGTTTCCAAGATGTTAACTCTTTTAATTTTTCTATTCCGCGGACTTATTTTTAAATCACGCTGTATCTTCCAAACTAGAAGAGTTACAAGAAATTTATAGAAGATGAAATTGCCTTAAAGAATGTTGAATTCATTCGAGGCAAACTCATCATTCATCATTTTTAATGACATAATGAATTCAGAAATGATTTTTTTCAAATCCCAAGGCAAATTTCCAAGTGGAATATTTTTCCAATAGAGATGGATTTGATACATGGCCGATAAAGGAAAACTTCCTTTTTCATAAGCTTCACAACTATATGAAAAACTTATGGTTGACGTACTAATTACTGAATTGTTACAGGAATACACCTCAGGAAAAACTTTTAGAGCATAAAATTACCTTCAAAAATATGGTAGAGTAGATGAGAATTGACGATTTGTCCCTCACTTTTCAATAGTAGTAATAAGAGGCCGGAGCTACTCCACTTCAAGGTCACCCATGTAAATCTTATGGGATTTATTTCAAGGTCAAGTGAGTTTTCTCATTATGCCAGAACGCTCCACGCCTCAAGTATATAGAGGCCGGAGCTACTCCACTTCAAGGTCACGTCGCTCTCGTAAGCTATACATAAAAAGTAGGTCATGAGTTCATTGATTAGTCTACATGCAAAATTGGAATGTTTGGGTAAAGGACTACCGCGTTATGATTTATTATGTATCTAATTATAACGTGTGCGTACATGTAAACGAAAATTCTGCTATTAAGATACAATTTTTTCACATTTTTTAGTTTTGAGAAAAAATTGGGACTGCTATATTTTGCGCTGTTATTTGTTTAGGTTATATAAAAATTCAAATTTTGACTTCAGGATTAAAAATGCTATGTAATTTTATAAATATCACATAAAACAATTACAAAGAAAAGGTGAATAACATTACCTATTGAAATAGTGTAGTAAACAATAATTTTATGTGTGTGAAATGTTTTAATGTAAATATACTCTTTTTATCAAAGCAGTTTAATCGTTAAAGAATCAATTCATGGAAACAAGAAGAATGCGTTGTCTATGCTAAAAAGTAGACCAAGTCAAATGGGCTTATTAAATTGGGTCAAGGTGAAATAATTTAGTAAACTAAAAGTAGGTGTGTATTTAACAAGTTTAAACATGTTGTCACGACGATGACATGAGTTGATTGAAGGTGAATACTCCACTTCAAGCGAAAACGGACCAGAATTTGACAAAAATAAATTTAAAACCCCTATCACGCCCTGTCGGTTTTTCGACGTATCTAACACATATATCAAATTTGGGCAGCTATCCCAATGTAAAGCTATTGTAGTGATAGAAATATTTTTAAGCAGATTTTACTAAGTTCAGCCTTTTCAAACAAAAATAAATTTTTCTCAAAACTGAATTTTTACGAAATATATTTCAAGTGAGTAATTTTTGTCGTTGTTTCAGTTTTTAAATAATTTTTGTTTTAGTACGATGGTACCCAACTCGTATTAAATATTTGCAATAAATTTCAATTATTCATAATCGATATGATTGTGTGGTTGATCAGGTATATCTATATAACTTATTATTTTAATTTAACTGATTTTTTTGTTTTAAATCACGACCTAATTATTTTTGCTTAATTTGTATTTATTAGTATAAAATATAGTATTACTTATGCTTTGTTTTTCCTTACTTTCATTATTTCAGTTCTTAATAAAATTATTGCACTTCTTTTATTTTCCTGAGTAGCGTATGACTTTAATTCAACTAATTTTTCTGTTTCAATTCATGAATTGATTGCTTTTAATATAAATTTTGTTATCATTCTAACACACATGCATCTACAAGTATAAATGGAAAGCAATTTAAGTAAGTCCTGCAGACATGCAACAACATTACACATTTCCTGACTATTTTGTATCATTTTCTTTCCCTTAAGTTTGCTTAATTTTATGACAGTATTACAATTGGGAAACTAATAACTGATTTCACGCTCTAATCACTCATTAATTTTAGTACTTCTGGATACCATTATTAATTCATTAATTTTTATTATACAATTATTCTTATACTGCCTCATTCCCCATTTAAGTACGACACACCTTTGTTATAAAAAATATTCGTTATCCTTTTCATAAATATTATGTTAAAGCAAATACTTCCGATACTCAATTTATTTACATTTATTATAATTACTTAACCAATATTACATATAATTCTTATTTCTACATATTTACATACTACATATCTATATATTTGTACACCTCAGCCCAAAATTCACAAAATTTTTTGATGCAGGCCAGTTCCTGTTCTAGCTTGCCTTCCTCTACCCGTGAGGTCTCCAACTCAGTATTCAGCTGTGCTGTTCTTTTGCGTGCAGTCCTCAATTTGGTTTTATACACTGTATCCATATTTTTCATCTTTTCGAAGGTCTTGAGAGCTAATTCTCTCGGAGTTTGCGGTTGCAAATGGGGCAGTGTTGGTGTCGGGTAGAATTTTTCTTCAAAATCCCTGACGTAGACCTTCACCATTGTCTCCATTTGCTTTCCGGTACTGTGAAGAATACATACAAGAGTAATGTAAGGTCGGAGCTACTCCACTTTTCTACTATACTTTTTCTACGAGTGTTTCTGCTGTAGGTCAAGGTCATCGAACACATTGCATATATCGGTAGTAGTAGTAATGTAAGGTAGGAGCTACTCCACTTCAAGGTCACGACGATCTCGTAAGCTATGCATAAAAAGTAGGTCATGAGTTCATTGAAGGTGAATACTCCAGTTCAAGGTTACGACTTTCAAAACTTCAAGGTCATTCAGAGTTCAACAAGAGTAACGACTCCATGTTAAAATGAGAGGGTCAGATCATAGCTGGTTATATCATAGCTAAAAATAGTCGGTTCATGTCCTCACTAAAAGGTGGTCGCGTTATAGCTAAAAGTATAGTGACAGCATCATCGTTGAAAGTAGCTTATGCGCGTAACCAGATATGTGTGGTAATCAAAGAGATGGTTCTATCTGCACTAATGTAACATAGTGGGGTAGTTTAGAGTAACAATATAAGGAAATAGTGTAATGGGTAGTGAGTGTTGTGTAAAACATGTGGATGGCATACGCTCAAGAACAATGGATCAAAGCAACTGACCTGAGAACAGCGGTGGAACGCTTGAAGCAAGAATTTTCGGCATTAGTATTCGATGCCGAAGATGAGGCGGTTTACGGGCGAGTGATATGTGAAAAGTTGTTAGATTTAAAGAAAATATGTGAAAAATGTTTTGTAGAAGAACTAAAAGTTGTGCAATTGCATCACTTTTGCCCAGATATAAAAAATGGACAGCATCTCCTGATGGCAGCTGTTATTCATCATCAGATGCAGATTAGCCTGCTGATGCAATTCTCAAAGCACACTCTCCCCTCTACCATCAAAATCGTGATGCAGTAATATATATATATATATATATATATATATATATATATATATTATAAGGACAGTTCCGTTGTAAACTCAAAATTCAAAAGCGGTCTCGAATCAGTAAAGATGGATCTATCTGCATTGAATAGTAGCACTTTCTGTAAATCCTTCACGAACGTAAAAGACTTGGAGGTGGGTGCAAAATATAAAGTGATTGATATGAACACTATCGACACGAAGTATGGTAAACATATTATCATTGAAACTGAGAACTTTAAGTGTATACTTCCCTTACGATTTTATGAATACTTCAGAAAAGAAGATCGCATTGAAAAGTTTAAACAATATCTGGCGGAGAAAGACGTGTACATCACCAGCGCCGGAACTGTAGGAAAGACAACTAATTTAACATTTCCGTAAAAATAATAATATATTATCTATGTATAACTGTTTGAAAATAAATTATATATTTTTATTGCAAAAATGTCTTTTATTTCTTGATTAAATGAAGAGTAGGTACATCTAAATGAAGCACCATCATTAAAAATAGCTGGTGCGAGTCATTATTAAAAAATAGTAGGTAACCAAACACATGTGTGGTTTGAATCTGTGCTGTCACAAAAAATATCCAGGTATGTGTGGTTGGTGTCTGCTAACACACATTTGGTTCGCGTCCTCGTTAAAATGTGGTGTATCATAGCTAAAAATAGCCGGTTTATGTCCTCACTAAAAGGTGGTCGCGTCATAGCTAAAAATAGTCGGTTAGCGTCGTATCTAAAAATATAGTGACAGACATCATTAAAATAACTGATGTGCGTCATCATTAAAAATAATTCTTGTTGTTTCAGCATTTTGAAGTGAGAGAGAGAGTACTTTTGCAGGAAATGAAAAAAAATGCAACATAGCGTCTGCCTGCTTGAATGCTCCATACTTTGTAGCTGAGTACTTGATCTATATAACAGGTTTATTGATGCTAAAATTGATTACGTGTTTTGTTGGGTTGTGTGCTCCGTTCGATTTCGCTGAGCAAAATTTCAATAAACCGGAATACTTTTGTTAAATATTTTAAGGATAAGTTTCGTGTTGGTGGTATGTCATCCTCATCATCTCTGTCTACCGTCAGCAGCTTCCTAGTTGAGTTGACTCAGAATACATTAAAATTATTAAAACACAAGCTCGCAATAGTTAGATACATTTTCGATACTTAGAACCAATATTTTTTCTGATAAAAAAAAGCTATTACCAATAATGTTCACTTAGATAATAGAAATGAAAAATCTAGAATGAGAACAATTTGGCTCTTTTAAAATTTTATTTGGGTCGACTACAACAGCAATTAGGAAAGTCTCCCATAACGGGTGATAGGCTAGGTAATGCAATACGGCAAGTTTAGTTTGGTATTGCCTTAAATCTTGTTTTGATTCGAAATTATTAACGGAATTATAGTCAACGGATACAATGATCCTTTAATTTTTTAACAAAGGCATTTGATAGCTTTGCTAGAACGGTTAATATTATATTGAAGAGGTCTTTGTTAAAGGTGAATGTTGTACTGGTATGTCAAAATATGAATGTAGAATTAAAAGCATTTTCTATCAGAAATTCTGTTATTGACTTTGGCACAAATCTCAAGCTGTGGTATCAAAGAAATAGTTGTCAAATTGACAGTTAAACTGGAAGAGTTTCAAGAGGAAGGATCGGGTTTGCTCTAATGAAATTTTGCATTTGAAAGTAAACATAAATAATTACGTTTCCATAAGGTGCATTTCTACTTTCATCACAGTTCCACGTATTATTGCACTAAAGAGGGCTATTTTAATATTAAAAATACCGATAAATTTTGTTTTCCTTGGTCGGTGGTCTCCGTTTTGTATCCTGCAAACAAAACCCCAATTGAATAGGAAGCTATTCCCATTGCGATGAGGTATTGAATCGTGGCACGATTAAATTTCCCATTAAATTATCAGATATAAAAAATTTGAAAATTATATCCGTAAATTTACTGCATAGTAAAAAGCATGTAATGCCATTCATGATTTTTGCTATTTACGCAGATATTGATAGTATTTTAGATGTTGGTGGTGCAAACAAAAATTGTTTCGAACCTTTCAGTATTGAGTTTTATCTCAAGTGCTCTTACGATGGTTCATTATCAAAATTTTTCTGCAATAGAGGGGCAGATTGCATTACGTGGTTTATCAATCAGTTATGGAACATTGAAAATTGGGTCAATTCAATTGTTACTAACGTAATTCCCAGTCAACCGCTAAGCTTTGTTCAACACAAAATTTTGATGAGGTATACGATCAAGCAAAATAAAATTGTTCTCAGTCCTACGATGATAAACGAGTTATAACAACAAACTCTGTTATAACTCGTCCTTGAGTTACAATTCAACTATTTCCGTCTCAATACATCTCAGTAACGTTTAATGTTTGAATTTACATTTCATATCATGAGCGCCAGTTGGAGCATTCGTTCAGAAAAACACGTTCGCATGGAACAAGAGCTCGGTCATGCTACGCGTATGATATATACAAAATATTTAAAGAGTGCTATAATGGATATATCATCAACTGAAAACTATTTTTTATTAATGCGATCTTGCAAGACATTGTTCTACCGGACGAATGCTTCAACTGGTGCATCAAAACGAAATGTGTGCGCGAATAAAATTACATTGCTGTTCAATAAAAAGTGAACTGGATAATTTAATTAAGAAAGTTGTAAATATGTGTAAGATTGTAAATAGTAAATGTATAGCTGCGAATCAACTTGAATCATTTGCCATACAGCCACAAGTCAAAATGTTTATACTTGACTTAAGTAAGCCGTTATATAATGTTCACAGCATCTTAGGTAATTATAAGAATTTGTCGGTGGTGATGGACGACGCTATTTGTACGCCATAGAATACGCCAACTCTATGGCTCTGGAAATTCTTTGGAATATATGCAAGGAGGATATCAAGTATCCTTTTAGACCGTCCGATAGAAAGATATTGTTAAAAAACCTTTGTATGGTGAGATGAAATAAAAACGATAAAACAGTATGCTGAATTTTTATTTATAGTTAAGTAGGTACAACAATATGGTTATAAAACTACATTGTCACCATCGATCCACGAATATTCGTTTAATCCCAACCATTTTACGTATACTTTATTCTTCTTACGTCGAATGACCTTTTCCACCAAGTACACGTCCGGATATTTAGCCTTTTGCAGTTCCTGTCCATAAAATCCACCTAGTACAGGTGTCCTTTCATGTCTTTTAGCAAGTACGTGACCGGATTGGTTACGCGTACTTTAACAATCTTGAAAAGTTCACTCGACGAATTAGGTACATAACCTTTATCAAATATGGTTTTAAATTTACTCATGCGAACTATGTCGCCCACCATGTATCGATCGTTTTATTAAAATTTGAGATTCGAAGATACATTAAGCGTTGTGTTAGCATTTAATTCGCTAGGTTTCATTCCGATCGTTCGAAGTTTACGATTATTGTATTCTGTCGTTACTTCCTCGAAAAAGTCTTCCAATCCATACGTATTTTCCACGTTGCCCAAATTTTTTATACAAGGTATTCTTGATGGCCCTAATCACTCTTTATGCTATGCTAGCCTTTTCGTGCTGTAGGTGGCGTAGTGATTAATGTTATATTTCATCATCAGTTTATCGAAATGATTATTGTAGAACTGTTTTCCAGCATCTGTTTGCAGATTAGGCGTCCGTTCTTTAAAAATGGTTTGTATAGCTTTTGTCACGTCTGCACCCGTCTTCGTCTTCAATCCTCTCGTCCATAGGTATTTAGAGAAACAGTCGATAACTACCAGCATGTATTTGTAGCCTTTATTCTGTTTGGCGTAAGGTACAAATTCAGCTAAATCGGCTTGCCATAGATCATCGACTCCTTTAATAATGTGCGTCTACGTGAAATTTTTGCGTGCCGGGTTTGCAACTCCTTTACCACTTGTTCCATCCTCTATCAATTTACTTAAAGTTTCTTTAGTTGCATTCAAATCTGCCTCTACTATCTCAACGTAATTACGAACACCATTTATAAGCGACTTCACTAACTGGGTATAAAACTCGAGGTAGCCTTTATTTATGGCATCAGTGTTTTCTTGAGGATCGGCCACCTGTCTTAAGCGGTTCCCATTTAAATGGAACCTCGTCAGTTGATAGTGCTGTAAGGTTAGCGCATCTTGACGTTCGATGGGATCGGCGACATTACTTAAACGCTTATTTTCCACACTGAACTATCATCGGTAATGGAGAATTGCGTTTTACCAGTTTATGGAATTGAGCATGATCATGAGAGAGTCAAACTTGTCCATCGCTTGCAAACTGTAGTTGACTAAAAAATTGTTTGTCAGGTTTCTCAATATATCCATCTTCGTATAGTTCTTCCACGATTGATATGATATCGTTGTGGAGTCCAGTATTACCGCCCATAGGACTTCCAAATCTTGAATCAATTCATGCACGTTGCTCCAGTATTTGTATTCAACCGGTCACCCAATTTCTTTGAATACAGTTACTTCCCCTCCTTTTTCCTCCTTCATCTCCGCCTTCTCTAGTAAGGGTTTAATTATCCCGTATATTTTTGGCACGTGTACCTTTCAATTGTTCATCCGGGTTATTATCGCGACGAGCTGCATTAGTTGCAATTAAGATCTGTGTATAGTTCGCTTCATCTTCGCTAGTTATTAGACGTTTGTCAGGTTCATTCATGATTATTAGGTCATAGAGACCGCTCGTACCACTACCTAACTCCTTAATAACCAAATCCTTTCCATCTATCTTTACTGATCTCTTGCCAATTGCCCACTTATCGGTGGAAATGTCGTAAAGAACTCCATAAGTGGTATCAATTGCATTCGATGAATCGCTTAGCATGCGCTCCACGTATATTCGTGGTAATGGATCATATTGCTCCAGAAATCCTCTCGATGCAGAGGTATTGAGTGAAATAGAATCGGTCGTAGTCGCTACACGTTGTTCTTCCACTTGGGGTGCAATATCTCCGATCACACTAGTCTCGAGGAACGATGGTGTCTCTTGACGCAGAGGATTTCTTTGAAAATACGAAAGTCGAGCGAATGGACTAAAATAATAACTACCACTTAAAGAAGATGATCTTCGTTTGTTAATTCCTCGCAAGTGATAAGGTATTGATGACGTGGTACTATACTGCTGAATGGGTGACCTTTAGTCCGTCTTTCATTCGATATTTAGTAGCGGTTCAATTTTTTTTTCGATTTTTGTAAGTGGTTCAATGAGTGGTTTGTAGCTTTAATGAAATCTGTCTCTTTAGTAAATCGATCATTCTTAAGATGATCCATCGTTGCAGATCAGCAATAAAACAAATAAACAGATCTAACAGGTAAATAAACAGCTCTGTTTAAAACAGGTCTGTTTAAAACAGGTCTGTTATTTATGCTGTTTGCTTGTAGGCTGTTTGATTCCAAATGATATTATAACGACACCGCTAGGTATTATATACTGATCGAAGCCTTTCCTAAAACGATCGTTTTGTACTTCAGCGTCCTTATTTATTACCATGAATCCGTATCGATTTCTTCTTCTTAAGATGATCATATTTTTGCTGTATAGCATTATGAACTTGAATTACGTTTCGTCAACGCTAATCTCTTGTTATTCATCGATGCAGATCAACAATAGAACAGATAAAACAGGTCTAACAGGTAAATAAACAGCTCTGTTTAAAACAGGTCTGTTTAACCAGGTCTGTTTAAAAACAGGTCTTTTAAAACAGTCTGTTATATATGCTGTTTGCTTGTAGGCTGTTTGATTCCAAATTATATTATAACGATACCGCTAGGGCATTATACATTGACCTTTGTATGTATAATTTATTTTCAAACAGTTATACATAGATATAATATATTATTATTTTACAGAAATGTTAAATTAGTTGTCTTTCCTACAGTTCCAGCGCTGGTGATGTACACGTCTTTATCCGCCAGATATTGTTTAAACTTTTGAAGCGATCTTCTTTTTGAAGTATTCATAAAATCGTAAGGAAGTATACACTTAAAGTTCTCAGTTTCAATGATAATATGTTTACCATACTTCCTGTCGATAGTGTTCATATCAATCACTTTATATTTTGCACCCACCTCCAAGTCTTTTACGTTCGTGAAGGATTTACAGAAAGTGCCACTATTCAATGCAGATAGATCCATATTTACTGATTCGAGAACGCTTTTGAATTTTGAGTTTACAACGGAACTATCCTTTATATATATATATATATATATATATATATATATATATATATATATATATATATATATATATATATTACTGCATCACGATTTTGATGGTAGAGGGAATGTGCTTTGAGAATTGCATCAGTAGGCTAATCTGCATCTGATGAATAACTGCTGCCATCAGGAGATGCTGTCCATTTTTATATCTGGACAAAACTGATGCAATTGCACAACCTTTAGTTCTTCTACAAAACATTTTTCACATATTTTCTTTAAATTTAAAACTTTTCACATATCGTTACTCCTGTTTCATACCTTTTCGCTAGGACGTTACACTCCTCTTCACTATAATCACCTCGCCCGTAAACCGCCTCATGTTCGGCATCGAATACTAATGCCGAAAATTCTTGCTTCAAGCGTTCCACCGCTGTTCTCAGGTCAGTTGCTTTGATCCATTGTTCTTGAGCGTATGCCATCCACATGTTTTACACAACACTCACTACCCATTACACTATTTCCTTATATTGTTACTCTAAACTACCCCACTATGTTACATTAGTGCAGATATGAACCATCTCTTTGATTACCACACATATCTGGTTACGCGCATAAGCTACTTTCAACGATGATGCTGTCACTATACTTTTTAGCTATAACGCGACCACCTTTTAGTGAGGACATGAACCGACTATTTTTAGCTATGATATAACCAGCTATGATCTGACCTCTCATTTTAACATGGAGTCGTTACTCTTGTTGACCTCTGAATGACCTTGAAGTTTTGAAAGTCGTAACCTTGAAGTGGAGTATTCACCTTCAATGAACTCATGACCTACTTTTCATGCAAATACGTGATCGTCGTGACCTTGAAGTGGAGTAGCTACCTTACATTACTACTACTACTACCGATATATGCAATGTGTTCGATGACCTTGACCTACAGCAGAAACACTCGTAGAAAAGTATAGTAGAAAAGTGGAGTAGCTCCGACCTTACATTACTCTTGTATGTATTCTTCACAGTACCGGAAAGCAAATGGAGACAATGGTGAAGGTCTACGTCAGGGATTTTGAAGAAAATTTCTGACACCAACAGCCCATTTGCAACCGCAAACTGAGAGAATTAGCTCTCAAGACCATCGAAAAGATGAAAAATATGGAGACAGTGTATAAAACCAAATTGAGGACTGCACGCAAAGAACAGCACAGCTGAATACTGAGTTGGAACCTCACGGGTAGTGAAGGCAAGCTAGAACAGGAACTGGCCTGCATCAAAAATTTTGTGAATTTTGGGGCTGAGGTGTACAAATATATAGATATGTAGTATGTAAATATGTAGAAATAAGAATTATATGTAATATTGGTTAAGTAATTATAATAAATGTAGATAAATTGAGTATCAGTATTTGCTTTAACATAATATTTATGAAAAGGATAACGAATATTTTTTTATAACAAAGGTGTGTCGTACTTAAATGGAATGAGGCAGTATAAGAATAATTGTATAATATAAAATTAATGAATTAATAATGGTATCCAGAAGTACTAAAATTAATGAGTGATTAGAGCGTGAAATCAGTTATTAGTTTCCCAATTGTAATACTGTCATAAAAATTAAGCAAACTTAAGGAAAGAAAATGATACAAAATAGTCAGGAAATGTGTAATGTGTTTGCATGTCTGCAGGACTTACTTAAATTGCTTTCCATTTATACTTGTAGATGCATGTGTGTTTAGAATGATAACAAAATTTATATTAAAAGTAATCAATTCATGAATTGAAACAGAAAAATTAGTTGAATTAAAGTCATACGCTACTCAGGAAAATAAAAGAAGTGCAATAATTTTATTAAGAACTGAAATAATGAAAGTAAGGAAAAACAAAGCATAAGTAATACTATATTTTATACTAATAAATACAAATTAAGCAAAATAATTAGGTCGTGATTTAAAACAAAAAGAAATCAGTTAAATTAAAATAATAAGTTATATAGATATATGATCAACCACATAATCATATCGATTATGAATAATTGAAATTTATTAGTTTTAGAAAATTTGAAACATTTATGTACTTTCACAAAACTATTTGTTTTGAAATTCAATTTATTTAACTGCTACCCTTTGCGCTATTATTTTTTTTAGCCTGTATACAAAAATTCAGAATTTTGACGATTTAACGATTAAACTGCTTTGATAAAAAGAGTATATTTACATTAAAACATTTCACACACATAAAATTATTGCTTACTACAGTATTTCAATAGGTAATGTTATTCACCTTTTCTTTGTAATTGTTTCATGTGATATTTATAAAATTACATAGCATTTTATTCGTGAAGTAAAAATTCTGAATTTTTGTATATAACCTAAACAAATAACAGCGCAAAATATAGCAGTCCCAATTTTTCTCAAAACTAAAAAATGTGAAAAAAATTGTATCTTAATAGCAGAATTTTCGTTTACATGTACGCACACGTTAATAATTAGATACATAATAAATCATAACGCGGTAGTCCTTTATCCAAACATTCAATTTTTTGCATGTAGACTAAACAATGAACTCATGACCTACTTTTTATGTATAGCTTACGAGAGCGACGTGACCTTGAAGTGGAGTAGCTCCGGCCTCTATATACTTGAGGCGTGGAGCGCGTTCTGGCATAATGAAAAACTCACTTGACCTTGAAATAAATCCCATAAGATTTACATGGGTGACCTTGAAGTGGAGTAGCTCCGGCCTCTTATTACTACTTTCAATCAATCTGTACATTTACGGCACGAAATACGTCTCTTTACTGATATCTTTACATCACCGTAGCAACGACTTGACATTAGTAAGTTAGTTGTCAAAATTTGTTTGCTATTACAGTTTTGCTGATTTCAATACGAGTTCTTTCTGTTGTAGTGATATTGTAATTTAGCTTTTGAGTCGTTCTTGTTCTTGTTATTATCATTGTTCTTGTTCGTTCCTTTTGGCCAGAGGAATCAGCTGTTTTCGTTTTGGCCATCGAGTTTGGTCACCATATATATATATATATATATATATATATATATATATATATATATATATATATATATATATATATATATATATATATATATATATATATATATATATATATATATATTGTGTGTGTGTGTGTGTGTGTGTAGCTAGAACAAGGAAGCAAGCAGGTTACTGCCTGTTATGCAGACCGCGGACGAATCTGGTTTAAAACATTCTTAATCAGCGCTACTGAAACTTTATATTAATAATTTAACACTCTATTCGCAATAAACAATTACAGCAGATACCATTTTATATCCACATGTACAAGCTGCAACATCCGATGCGTGACGTGTATAAGACAATGTAACAGGATCAGTCGTTATAACGATTTCGTCAGGTGAGTTTCAATATTAAATTATTAATAAATTTCAGGTTTCCTAACCATTATACTTTTACTTGCTGTGTATCTGCTGCAGTTTATTCAACGGATATTTTCAGGTATGTTTCATTGATTTTACTAAAAGAATTATTTTTATAAATGAATATTTTAGATTTAAATTACCTACAAAAGTCCTCACAGCTTGACTGCTATTGTAATTACTTGTATCGCTCCAGGTAGGTTACATATTTATATTTGAAGCGTTAATTATATCGATAAATTACAGGTTCGATAACTTAAATCATATATTGCTTCCTACTGCAGTTCATTCGTTCGCTAAATATCAAAGGGATAATATTTACAATTTACACTAATACATTTTAATGATTTATTTTTAGAAATTGCTTTAATCGAGAAAATCAACTCTTCCCTAGAAATTGTTACACGTCCAAACCGCACTAGGCGTCGTGTAGGCTTACTAATGTAAGCGGGTTGCCAAGCCAGCTAACAGGGAGATGGGCGTGGTCGAAATAATAAGTAAATGAATGTTTACTAAGCTCAAACACCTTATACTTATACTCAAATAGCTCAAATCGGGAAAATATGTCTCTAGGCGCCACCACAATCGATACTTCGCTGAAATAATTGTCTTAAGCTGGATGTTAATTAACCCTACTTGATTGTGGAAAGTAGGATTGTGCTTACTCAGTAAACTCATATACGAAGGTTCTAAAACAAACACTCGTCCAAAACAATTCAACTCAAATAAATTTTGCACTACCCAGGTCATTAACAACTTTTAGAACACACCTCGTAAACTAAAATATCCAAAACAAAAGTTATAATACGGTAACTGAATATTTTCTGCGTATCCCTCGTATACACATATAACGTTAAGTTCTATTTATTAATGAATAAAATATCTTGTCATTCAATATTCGATAATTAATTTTGAAAACTTCTAAATAAAATTTATCACTCAAATTCATTCAATGAACGCTATCTTTTAAATTTACTTTACTTATAATATTTGACATTCGTAAACATTTACGGTTTCAAAACTCAAACTTTATTATACTCAATGACGTTTTTAAAACTAACAGCTGATCTATTAATATTGCATTGCTCTAATGAAACTGACATAAAAATTTTGTAATCAACCTGGCTAATAAGACTTATCAGGTTGTTCCTTAAATTGAAAATTTAAAATGAAAATATGCAAAGCTTACTTTTAAAATTATCAAAACAAGATCACCAATTAAGTGAATGTTACATCTGTGTTTCATACCTGTTTAAATAAACAACAAAATAAAACATTTAACGATAAATATATATATTGTCCTGCATAAAATAATCAAACACACAAATATATTTACATATATTACACTCAACAACGTGGTTGAAAATCAAAACCACGTCACCATCAATTTCTGCAAATTCTTAATACTAAACAACCATACAATAATGATTCAAGAACGATTATCTTTTCGTTTCAAAACTAATGAATATTTGAACACATTACACAAATGAACTAAACCAAAGAGATAATCGTGCTTTACTAAATTTTTAAAATGCTTAAATATAAACCTTACTTAAGATCGTCCATTACTCCTTGGCTTTTCTTTCTTCTTTCTTCCGTAAATTAATTATATGTAGTCCATTGGTAATTCCTTAAATTGCATGAAGGCACATAACAATTGCTTCACAATTTCACGAACACTTATTCCTTATTGTGCACCCACAAATAGTCTAATAACACGTAATAACGGTACACCTTTGGTTGCCTATTAAAATTTCTTGCAACCTTTTCACAAATTTAGTCCCTTATACAGATAAAACTTTCAATGTCATATAACGTTACTTAAACATTGGTTTATAATATACAATGAACCCTTCGTTCACTTAACAGGTGGTCTCAATTACTTGTAGCCGAATCTCGTTACAAGCGCGCCGCTAAACTTAATACTACTATTACGTAACAACTGTTAACTTTATTTAAATCTGCTTTCGCACTATTATTTTCTTTGAAGATAAACTAATTTTTAACTTCAACGTCAATTTTTAATTCTTGTATTGTTTATGAATGTCTTTTTAATTTATCCCCGTTCGGGTAACGCAGTTAATTAAACAATTACTGCCTCATTAAAATTCACAAACATACTCCCACATCGTCACCGTCTATCACTCGCGTGTGCGCCTCACAACCAAAAGCTAACTTAACTCTCCTTCAACTCCCAACGACAACAACCCCGTCAATCTCTTGACTTCCTATTTATAACTTCAGCCATCCATCTTTAAACATGTCTTCCTTCCGCGTTATATTCTCCAATAATATTCATTCAAAACTACATACGTCCAACAACTGCTTCCCTCTACACAAGCACGCGTGTAATTACAATACATCGCCATATTTGTTTTCACTTACAAATTTTACATTACTTCGAAGAAACCATCTTCCGTCATTACATTCATTCAGTGGCCCCTCTGGACCATTACACAACTTTTACCCGTTATCTCCAATCTGCGCTCGATCTCCTTCCGCAACATTTGTAAAAATCAGTACAGTCTAATGTCTCAAATTTCATATACACACATTTATTCTCAACACAATTGCACAACCTTACAAAACTTTCTGAAATTATCACTTAAACATACCCAATCTTTCTCTACATATTTTCTAAAACATTCTACATTTATTCTTCACATTTTCTAATCAAGATTCCCCATCTTATCCTCCAACAACATTCCTTTCTTTATCAGCAAAACAGAAGCAATCCAGTGGAAAGCATTATCGTCCCATGGACAAATTTCTCTTCACATTTACATTCATCAGAATTTATTTCTTTCAACACTAAAGTCTTTATAACATTCAAATACACGTCTCTACATACTAAATAATATCTTTCCTAAAATTCCAGTAGCGTATCATACACCCACATACATTATATACACACAACAAAAAAAAATTTTTTTTTTTCCATTCAAACTCAATACACTCGTGCTCAGAACACGTAATATACGTCATTAAAACATTCTATATACAGGGTGCGGCATCGCAACCTGACAAAATATTGAACATTTTACAAACGCCAATACTCATGATGAGAATAAAATCAACAAAATCATCAACGTCATCGACGCTAATTTGAAACTGTTGGTGACTCATCATTGAGTATTGGCAGCAAAAACATCTAGCGAGCGTTGAAGGAAATTGGGCGGTACAGGATACTAGTTAAGCAGTTAAGGAACTGGCTGTAGGAGGGTCCTTCGCAAGCAAAGTACCGTCGATTGGAGGATCTGACTACAGCCTTTGAATCCAGGGTGAGCACTGGAATTAGAATTTAGGGCATAGGGTATTAGGGACATTTTTAATGATAGTTTTAAGTTATTTTCAGTTAGGATTAGTGAAATTTTTAGCATATATAGTAATATTTCAAAGTTAATCTAGAATTCTGTGCGAAATTCAAAACCAGCTTTAAATAATGATGATGTTAATCTAATGTATAGAATTTAGATTTACAACCAAACATTTTAACATCTTAAGATCAAACCTAGAATATGAAAATCTAAAAAATTATTCAATACTAATGTTATCGATTACTTGATAGAGCGATTGCTTCAATTTGAAGAATAGGGTAGTAGTTGGGCTATATTAAAGATTATTTCGTGACTGTAAACGTAAACAGAATAACTCTAGTAAGGGCATCGTCCTATATTCCTTTACACCCTCAAACAAAAATAAGAGGTCCGTCATCAACATAAAAACAATTATGAAGCCTGCATCGGGTGGGATTTAGCATCGGCTCACTTTCCCGCTCCTCGCAACTCTGATCGTGTATCATCCTATCCCTACTATGCCGATATCCTAAATTTTGAAGATATACGGTTTACCATGACATTAAACCAAATCCCTCAATTTTAAAACAAAATCCTAATAACACAGTACATGTCTATTTATGCAAAGATAAGCAACAACCGCATGTTAATTTATTAATCATTCAGCAGAATTACGAAATTGAAAGCGAAATAGATGATGACATTTCGAGACTTGGAACAACTCAGAATGATGGTGAAGTCGTTAAATTTCATTTCTGATGGATCACAAATTTATCGGGATTTGTGCGTTCACAGTTAACGAAGAATTGTAATAAATTATATCTATCCAATAGATGCCTTCACGATTCTAGTTCGAAATTAAGCTAAGTAATCACGAGTTAGACTGTAAGTTAGTTAATAAATGTATCGGAATACCGTTAAGTATAAGAAACATAACGTATGCAGCATCGCATGTTATCTTTATTGCAGTTTAACGATTCCTTATGAAAGGTTCGGTTGCGGAGGGCGAGTGTATTAATTGGTTTAGCAACGAGCTACTAGATATTGCTAGTAGTCTGCAGCAATATTTTGAAAATCCCATATCACTGTCATATTTGCGAACATCCTTATTTAGATAATGATATTAAAGTAAGAGATCATTGTCATTTCACCGCTCAATTTAGAGGTGGTGCTCATCAAGCATGCAACATCCGGTATAACGCCCGCGAATAATGCCAGTTTTTACATAACTTTTTCGGTTATGACTCCACTTCCCGTTAAAAGATATTTCCCAAGCCATCCCCGGTCACATTTCATTATTATTTAAAACTAAAGAACGCTACATATCATTCAACAAAGACATTTATTCCACAGTTAAATTTCGATTTGTAGATTCATACCGCTTCATAAACGAGTCCCTAGAAAAATTATCCTCTTATTATTTAACGATACCAAAATTTTACGCAGGACGCTAAGTCATTTGACTGATGAGGAGCTGCAGTTATTAACTAAAAAGGGTGTATCCGTATATGTACGTAGATACGTGGGCTAAGTTTAACGAAACTTGTCTTTCTGATAAGGACAAATTTTGCAGCAAGTTGAGGCAATCACATATAACAGATAATGATTATCGCATGCTCAGAACGTTTGGCAAAAGTTTCAAATTCAAAATTTAGGTCAAGATAGCTATGTTTATCTGACATGTGATGTATTTCTACTTGCTGATGTATTCACAAATTTTAGAAATAAGTGCATAACAACGCACAAGACAGTTCCGGCTTTCTGTTACACGCTCCCGAGTACACCTGGCAGTGTATGTTAAATTACACTAAAGTTAGACTGGAGCTGCTCACCAATGTTGATATGTTATTGTTCGTGGAAAAGGGTATAAGAGGAGGCATAACAAAATGTTGTACTAGGTACAGCAAGGCTAACAATAAGTATATGGATGAATACAATCTCAGCAAACTATTCTCTTATATCCTTTACATAGGTACGGTTAACTTATATGGATGGGCTTAAAGTCAATGTTTGCCGCGGGATGATTTCAAGTGGCTTGGCGAGGGCAATTAAATTTACTAGCCTCAGAATCAATTTTAAATTTACCGGATAATGAAGGCAAAGGGTTAATCCTAGAGGTGAAAATTTGTATGCTCGTCACAAATACATTCCTTCTGCGTTGAACACGGTACTCCACCTGGTGGTAAAATAGGAAACTGCTCGCAACGCTGCGTTCTAAGACTAAGTATGTCATTCATTACCGAATTTGAAGCAATGCCTTCAAACAGGCGTTGTGCTTGAGAAAGTTCATCGCGCGATTAGCTTCAACCAATCATGTTGGCTCCAACCATAAAGACTTGAATACGAGGTTGCGAGCAGAATCTACTAACCCTTTCGAGAAAAACGTATACAAACTGTTAAATAACGCAAATTTAGGCAAAACAATGGAAATTGTTAGAAATCATAGAATTGCCAAACTTGTCACCAGGTGGAGCTGTAGGTATGGAGCCAATTATTACATGTTCCAGCCGAATTTCCACAGCAGAGAGTATTTGATGAGGAATTGATGGCTGTCGAGTTATGTAAGTGAAATCTACTTTAATAAGCCACTATATGTCGAAATGGCTATTTTAGACATTTCTAAAACATAAATGTATGATTTCCACTATAATTTCATGCAACGTCAGTTTAATCATGCTTGCATGAACTTATTATATGGATACCGACAGTCTGGCGTAAATGAAATGCGAGGATGCATACGATCTTATGCGCAACAACACTTCGCGTTTCGACTCTTCTTATTTTCCTGCAGACAACCTCTATAACATTCCAAGATGCAATGGTAAACTAATTGACTTGATGAAAGATGAAATGAGTGGAAGAATAATTAATGAATGAGTGGCTTTAGCATCTAAAATGTATAGCTTTAAACTTAAGGATTATGAGTTAAGGAAGTTGAAAGGTGTTAGGGTTTATGATATAAGAGGTAGCATTAGTTTACGATTATTTAAATTGGCTAGAAGCGGGATTTACAAGCGTCCCTCAAAGCAGTATCATTCAAAAAGCCACCACGTATATAGTATAGAACAGCTAAAGTCGCTCTTTACAATGGCGACGATAAGAGGTATTTGCTGCCTAGTCGTATCGATACACTGCCTTGGGGACATTGCAATATCCCCGCTACTATGGATTAGGTTAAGAAATTAGCTATTAGTATAATTAGCATCATCATCATTCTCGTTATTATTATGTTGTAGGTTAAGCAAATTATATTATTGTTATTTTATTATGTTATAGGCTAAGGTAGACTAATAAATTTATTATTTTATTTATTATTACTGTAGCATTATTATCGTTATTATTATGTTATACACTAAGATATTTATTATTATATCCGAATATGTAGAAAATGTACATGTTATATGACGAATTATTTATTGTACGAATATATATATATATATATATATATATATATATATATATATATATATATATATACATGTTATACAAAATCTGTTTTATTAATCCATGAATCATGTCTTTGTCCATACCAAGCCAACGAACATATAACATATAACCGTAACATCTTATCAACGAGAAATATATCCGATTGAGCTGTAGTTCTTCTGCGTAAAATTGACAGAGTATCGGTTTACCTTGGAGATCCTCTAGTAAATATGTAACTGGATTACCAACCTTCACCTTCGCAATCTTAAACAGTTCGGTGGAAAAATTAGGAGTGTAGCCCTTTGCAAATACTGGTTATATTTACAATTCCGATTGTAATCACCAACTTTAAATTTTGCTGTCCCCATTACCTTAATATTGTGAAACATAGGTAAATATGTTGATGCAGTTACATCTTTAGGCTTCATTCTAATCGTGGAATGCACTTTATTATTATATTCAGATGTAACTTCTTGCAACACATCTAGCTACTTGTATTTACCTCTAAAGCTGAATCATTTGTATAACACATTTTCAACGTTCTTATAACCTTTTCAACAATGGCTGCCTTTTTTACACTATACGTTGAGTAATGATGTATTGCATAAGTCTTTATCAATCCTTCAAACTGTTTATTATAGAATTCACGTCCTTGATCCGATTGCAAGTTTTCGGGAGCTCTACCCTCCTTCAAAATAGAAGTCATCGCTCGACAAACTTCGTCGGCATTCTTGAACTTTAGAGGCGTGTCCATAGGTATTTAGAATAGCAGTCTATCACTGTTAGCATATATTTATGATTGTGGTTCTCTTTAGCATACGGAATAAATTGGCTAAATCCATCTGCCAGAGATCATTCCGATGCTTCGTTTCCTCACGAAATTCTTCCGCGCAGACTTATGCAATTCCTCGACAACCGCCAACTTTAAAGACATTACTACTAGTGTAACTTATTCTCAATGTTATAAATATCCCTGCTGAGGATGCTTATATCGCCATACATACGATTAATTTTCTCCTCAAGTTTACAATCTCGCTCAGATAATAATTTTGCAATCGATAAATCGATGTCACTCTTTAAGACTTTCTTACACTTACCAACATATTTTTGGTGGCTACATCCGCATCCAGCATTGGATCGATAACGTTGCAGACTCTTCTACATTGTGCATCGTAATTACTGTCCGGTTAATTTTAAATTCGCCTCATCTACGTATCTCCTAGTTGCAACATCATCTTCTAGGATTGGTTCAGAGACATTGCAAAGTATTTTACCTTCCATATCGCAATTATCATCCCCGATTAATTTGATATTTGCGGCTGTATGTTTTAAATGCGCTAGTGAATGTCTGCCAAACTTATCGATGGGTATTGTTATGCAATTATACCTTCTCCTGTTACACATCCAAACCGCACTAGGCGTCGTGTATGCTTACTAATGTAAGCGGGTTGCCAGCTAACAGGAGATGGGCGTGGTCGAAATAATAAGTAAAATGAATGATTAATATGCTCAAACACCTTACACCTACATTCAAACAGCTCAGTCCGGGAAAATATGTCTCTAGGCGCCACCACAATCGAAACTTCGCTAAAATAATTGTCTTAAGCTGGATGTTAATTAACCCTACTTGATTGTGGAAAGTAGAATTGTGCTTACTCAGTAAACTCTTACACGAGGGTTCTAAAACAAACACTCGTCCCAAACAATTCAACTCAAACTCCAATATATTTAGTACTACCCAGGTTATTAGAAACTTTTTGAATACCAAAGCTTCCAAAATAAAATTTATCACTCAAATTCATTCACGTAACCAACAATTATATTTTCCACTTATTAATGAATAAACTATTCTTCATTCAATGATCGGTAATTAATTTTTAAAATTCCTAACATGAACGATATCTTTTAAATTTAATTTACTTTTTATAACACTTCTGAATCGTATTTGACATTCATAAATAGGTAAGTTCTCAAAACTCCAACTCTGTTATACTTAATGACATCTTAATTAACAGCTGATCCGTCACTAGTGCATTGCGCTAATGAAACTAACATGAAAATTTTTCGTCATTACATTCATTCAGTAGCCACTCTGGACCATTACACAACTTTCAACATTTATCTCCAACCTGCGCTCGATCTCCTTCCGCAACATTTGCAAAAATAAGTACCGTCTAAGGTCTCAAATCCCATATACATACATATATTCTCAAAACAATTGCACAACATTACGAAAACTTTCTATAATTAACACTTAAACATACCCAATCTTTCTCTACATATTTTCTAAAACATTCTACACTTATTCACTCATTTATCCTCAAACATTCCATTCCTTACAGCAGCAAAACAGTAGCAATACAGTGGCAAACATTATCGTCCCATCGACAAATTTCTCTTCACATTTACATTCATCAGAATCTAATTATTCCAACACCAATGTCTCTATAACATTCAAATACACGTATCTACATACTGAATAATATTTTTCCTAAATTTCCAGTGGCGTATCATACACCCACATACATTATGCGTACACACAAAATTTTTTTTCGTTCAGACTCAATACAGCCGTACTCAAAACACGTAATACACGTCATTATAACATCCTACATACAGGGTGCGTCAACGCAACCTGACACTCCTCAGGCTCTTCTTCGATACTAATGATTTCGTTATCATGACCAGCATGACCTGCTGATTTCGATGCATGCAACACTCTGAGCCGTTCAACAAGTTCGCGAGGTATTTCAGTATACATACTCCTTCACTCTATTCGACAAATTCTTCACGATGCCGTGACAGAAACGTTTCGTGCTGATTTGCGGCTAATAATCTTACGGCATTTAGACAACTTGGTGCCCATAATTGCTCCGTGAGGGTCATGATTCTTCCTATATGCGTTAGTTTTAGCTAAAATATCAACGTAGACTGTCTTATCTCTCAACGTAAACTTCTTCGGCTCTTTCAATATAAGCAGCTCGTACAGTCCGGGAGTGCCTTCATATACATCATCTTTTATAGCTAGATTAGTTTGCATCATAATGAAGTCTGTAGGTATTATCAATCTGTTCTTGGTTACCGCAGATCAGTAATTCTACATAGTGGCGATGTAAAGGATCATATTGCTCTAAGAATTCATTGATAATGCCTGCGTCATCAAGTAATCGCGTTAAATTAGCTGGCTTCACCTGCTCTTCCTCCTCTTCAACAGGGTCTGTTTCAACAATAACGTCCGCTTCAACGAATGACGGAGGGTCTAAACGTAGCAGGTGCTGGTTCTACACCGGTTTCAACGAATGAAGGTACAACCGGAGCTTGAACTTGAACGGGGCAAGTGTTGAGGATGCTGCAGGTACTTGTTTGAACTCCGATTTCAGCGGTTCTACTTTAATTTCTGCGTTAGCAATTTACTTCAAGGATCCAATATAGGTTTATATGCAGTTTCCGTTAAACGATATGTTCCAAGTTCACCTCTCTTCAATAATTCCAGCTTGCGTTTGATTGCATTACGGGTCTGCGTTAACTTCCTCTTAACCACCTTATCTCGAACATCCATTGCGAGTGACTGAGTGTGAATGACTATTATAAGCAGGTGATATAGAAATCAAATCCGATTAGATATCTGCCGTAATCAAAGTCTTTTACAATGCATGCGAAATCGTATTTTTTTATGATTGTGGACCTGAACAGGCTAAATAAGGCCTATCGTGCTAAAGCACTCAGGAACACTTAGGAGGATGGATAGAGGGATAATGAATTGCCAATAGATGCCTATGAACAGCTAGAAGGAAAACAAGAACTAGGCAGATCATTCCAGAGTTTAGAAGCCGTGTAGAAAAATGTGGATTGCGCCCGTTTGGTATGACAAGGGAGATTTGTACTGCATACTGATGATTGAATGAGCGAACCGAGTGTTTCTTGCAAAGATAGCCGGAGATGGTATCAAAGAATGTAATTCACCAGCACAATAGCCGTTGTAATAACGATAATACAAAGAAAGAACTGAAACCATCCTTCTATGCTCAAGGGACTGTATGTGAGAAGTTAAGGACGGGTCATTTATAAGCCTAATCGCTCTCTTTTGAATACGATCAACGATATCGAGAGCGTATTGGGGAGCACTAACCCAAAGGTGAGAATTATATTCAGATGAGGCCGAATTTGGGCCTTATACAGCAGAAGGAGTTGTCGAGAGGTAAAGTACTGCTTAGATCTGTACAAAAGCCTATTTTACAAGCAGCTGTTTTGGTAGCTGACAGAAGATGGTCAACCCATGAGAGATTTGAAGATACAGTCATACCCAACGAGTAATAGAGTCTGAAAACTTAAGAACTGAGCCATTCATACTTACAAGAGGAAATGATTGATCTTTTTGGCGGACATAAGGCAACGCTGAGTTTTGTTAGCATTAAATTTAACTAGATTATTGCTTCCCCATTCGAGAATACGTTGAATGTCTTTGTTGATTGAATTTGCCATTTCAGCTTTAATTTCTTGATTTGACATAGAAGGTGGATTATCACGATGAGTAGACTGAGATGAACTACAGTGAAGAGTGCTATCGTCAGCAAAGCAATGGATGGGGTTAGTTGTTGAAGAAATAAGGTCGTGTATGTACAGCAGAAAAGTGTAGGCGCTATAACGGATCCCTGTGGTACGCCCGCGTTAATGCTAACTTCTTTTGAAAAAAGCCATCAACTACGACACGTATTCGTCTTTTATCAAGGAAACTAGAAACCCAGTTGATGAGCGTATCATTTAACCAAACGAGGTGAGTTTGGCAAGTAAACACTTATGCCAATCTTGGTCAAATGCCTTTGAGATATCTAAAGCGACTACAACTGTTTCACCGGACTGCTCTACTGTATTGTTCCAAACTTGGGTCACATATGAAAGAAGATCGCCTGTTGAACGACTTTGCCTAAACCCATATTGGTGGTCACTAAGGAGTTTGTTAGTTTCAAGGAACGTGAGCAGTTGCTGATTGATGGCTTTTTCCATGATTTTAGACAAAATGGAAGTGATGGAAATTGGTCTGTAATTTGAGGATTGGTCTTATCACCTTTTTGGGAATAGGTTGAACATTTGCTAACTTCCATGATGAAGGAATTCCCAGAAGGTATAGAGATCGTATAGAGCTTAAATAGGACTGGTACTAGTTCGGGGAACATTTCTTTAAGACAATAGCTGGGATACCGTCTGGGCCAGTCGCCTTATTGAGATCAAGCCTACTGATGATCGATTCCAAGAGCATGTACCGAAAATAAATTGGTTTCATAACGTATGAAGAAGAGTTGACTAGGGCACATCTTTTCCAGAATCATTGAGACACGAGTTTGATGCAAACAAATCCACAAAAACGTTGGCTTTGTCTACAGAATCAGCAACTACCGATCCGTCAATAGATGTCAGGGGGGGAAATGAAGATGTTCGAAAGTTTTTACTAATGGCTTTTGCTAAAGACCAAAATTTACGACTGCCTAAAGGAGATGTAGCTAGTTCATTGCATTTTCGTTGTTCGAACAACTTTTTAGTTTTAGTGATAACACTTTTGCAGATATTTCTAGCACCAACGTATTCTACATGACTGTCAACCGATTTATTAGATTTCCATTTAATGTACATTTATTTTTAAAGATATTGCATCAGAACAAGCCTTATTGAACCAGGGTTGGGAACGTGAATGACCTACACGGTACTGTTTTTCGGAATGTATAACTCCATTCCCATGAGGATGACTTCAGATACTGAAAGAGCGATGTCCGAAGAAGAGGACGACTTAAAACAATATTCACGCCATGGAAAGGTTGCAAGAAATCCCGTAAATCACTCCATCGAGCTGACTTAAAACACCACAAGGTTCTATCGGTTTTGCGAACAACAGTGGAATTAGGTACAGTAGAAATGATTTTATTAGACAATGGTCGGAAAGACCTAAAGCGAAAGAACGGAAGTTTTATAAACAAGTTTGATATAAGAAAGAGATCTAGAAGATGTGGAGTATGGTTAGGGTTATCAGAGCTTCTTGTGGGTTCAGAAATCATTTGTGTGAGATCACATGAAATAGCAAATGATTCTGCAATACGACCGGCAGGATTAGTGATTAGATGAACATTGGAGCCAATTAGAGTTATGAACTTTGAAATCTCCCAGAATTGAGCTATCGCAAGATGGAAAGTGGGTCAGAAGATACTCAACTTTCAAACTAAAGTAATCAAAAAAGCCCTGAAAGTTGCTGTCATTAGGAGACCTATAAATGTAACAGTAGAATTTCACAAATTTAGGACCAGAATGTTTAAACCAAATCACGTCAAAATTTTTATTTTCTAAGGAAGAAACCCTCTTGCAAGCAATTCTGTCCTTGATGAACGCACATACGCCTCCTTTATATCGAAAGTTAGAGTGAAGATGGTATTGAGGAAATTGCAAGTCGGGTGACTCGGAGTTTTCAGAGGAGACTTGTGTTTCAGATAGAAACAATATATCAGGTTGTAATTGTTCAAGATGTTGGTGAATAGCATTAAGATTAGACCTGATACCGCGGATGTTGCAGTAGTGAACCTCGATGACCGAGGTCGCTTGGGCCCTGCCCTCCCGGACATCCGAGTGGGGCAGGATTTTACGTCCGGAATTTATAACCCTAGAAACCACACCCACCTTATTTTTTAATTTGGGACTATTAATCCAATAGGAAGACAATGAGGGCGAGAAGGAAGAATAAGGATGAGAATAGATTAAGGATGATGGAAAAGGTAACCGGCTGCACTTACCGAGCTCAGAAAATCGGAGACCCAATATTAAGGAGCCCATGGTAAGGGTGGTAAAAAAACAACACACAAAAATACACACACACACACAACACACACACACAACACACACACACACACACACAAAAAACACACACACACACAAACAAAAAACACACACACACACACACACACACACACACACACATGTATACATATTTTTCTACTTATTTGATCAGATTATGCAAAGATTGTTCTTACGCGATTCTGGTTCCCATGCTACTTATCGACTTAGACCAAATGATTTAATAATTGTGTTCAATTTATATTTCCAATTATCAATTATTTTGTTTAATTTAATATTTATTTATTTTTTAATACGGATTTGATCTATTTATTTTTTTCATTAAAGCTAATGAAACGAATTCTTATGACAATGGTTGTGTTGGTATTGTTTTGTCTCGTTTAACTTGAATGTTCAAAAACTGATAAAATTTATTTTACTGTGTTCGTTTATTCTTGTTTTAAAGGATCTTCCTGTTAAATTTAAAACATATTTTTAACATTAAAGCAAGAGTTGGATTTATGTTCTGCACATATAGGTCGTTATGTATTGCAATACATGGTGGTTCTTTTTTTGATGGACAAATCGATATATGGTCCGTTTTCCTTTATTAGTAGGTGTATTGTCTTGTTTTGATGATGATGAAGATGCTAGTAAAATATTATTTATAGATTTATGGAGAGGGCGAGATAATTTTGTAACTTGACCGATACTTATCCATGGATTCATTAGCTGTATGCTAACACCATATAAAAATTGCTGTCTAGAAGTGGTTTTTTTCATTACTTGCTTTTTTTTTATAACGTTACTATTGATTCCACCAATATTTAGCATATTGTAAATATACATAGGGCCAACGCCGTGTTTTGTGATTGAAACTCGTATTAATACACATCATATCAAAGTGTCAACCCTCCCTTGGTTGAATTGTAAAATTCAATCATTGAAGGTTTCTAAGATGAATCAAATTGAGGGTTGATCATGTTTAGATGATAAAAGAAGAACATTTTTCTTTCGCTTGGTACATTTATGACACAAGTTAGATCTTGATCAAACAAAACATTGAAGTTTTAGTTTTATGATCTTGAGGTTTGTTAGTTCTGGGGATTCCTCTTTCTTTTCTAATTGTACCAACGATAGTCAATATAAGGATCATTGAGCATAGTATTTCCAAATCTATAGACGTGAACCAATTCCATTGTTATGTTTCCGGATCCATGTACAGTTTTTTTAGTTCTTTAACGTAATAGGTACCAAAGAATTCCATCAGTTATTGTCTCTACCTAAGTAAGGAGAAGCATCGATCTAATATTTAGTGCTGGAATCACAGATAACTATCTTAATGCCGTACTTGGCTGGCTTGTTTGGTACATGTAAAAATGGACAGCGGCCACGAAACAACAGCTGCTCATCTACGTCAAGTACGAGCTCTGTAATTTTGATTGCAGTTCAAAATAAATTGATCCCAAATGCTTCTTATGGGAGCAAACGGATCTGAAGACGCAAAGGCCTTGTTCTATCGTCAAACCATAAACAGTTTAGAAGAAATTGAAATCGTTCTTCGTTCATCAGATCTGTAATCACTTCCAGATATGTTTGATCAAACATCTGACGAACCTTTATGATTGTTTTTGATTGAAGCTGAAAAAGTAATAATCATGAGCTATTTCTGCTGCGGTAGTTTTTGAATCGCTGCCAACTGTTCAGCTTGCTGCTTGCAGAATTATCGTTTCATTTGTATGACGTACAGTGGTGTCAATTATTATATATCAAAAATAATTTGAAAATACTTCGGTTCTGTGCTTTGACATTTATGATAGACCAGGTCTTATGAACATTTTTGATGATTTTCTTCCCACGCGAGCTTTTGAAACTGAACTCCATCTATGTCCATTTTGGCCTTCAAGCGAAATCTTGGTACGACGACATATGGATTCGCTCAAAGGTACATACATAATCACTTTTATTATTTTGGTTGTTGTCCTCTCCTGTAAATTATAAGAATTTCCTTGATTCTCATGTTCCTCTGGCTCGTAAGTTTCTTTTAATTACTGTTTACCATTTCAATATTCTTTTGTAAATCAAGTTCTTGTTCAGTTTCACTCTCTGTTTTTCGAAGTATCCTTTTCACCTAGTCTCCGTAGTCATATCCGGTGAAGACATCTTTATAAAATCTGCTCCAGTTCAGCATGCAAATATTTGCCAACTACCCGAAGCCAAAAATTAAAGATATTTAAAATTGTAAAAGCCTTCACATACAATATAGTAATTCATAAATAAAAACTTACATTTATAGATCAATTCGTAAATTTTTAGACGTAAAACATTTATTGGAAATAATAATTAATAAATTATTAATTAATAACAAAAACATCTTTAATCCGTCACTTAAAACTACAACTTTTATTAGGTTAAAAGGTTTTGATTTAACGGCAGCTTTATTACTTCATCAAAATCGATTTTGTCAACCATCTCCTGATCAGAATATTGCTAGCCCAGCTAGTCTCTTGATGTATAGTTGATCGAAGAAAATCATTATTTTATGAAAATGACCTTCCCAGAAGCCACAGATACTGGTAAAGCTAAGAGTATTCGTAAGGAAATTGCAACATTTGGCAGAGATGAGGTTAAATGTTCAAATATATATTGCAATACATCCAGAGGATTTGAAAATGAGGAATTGAAAATAACTTTAAAGCTTTAATCTCATTAAACAAAACATCTGCCTTAATATCAGCCTCCATCTTTACTGCTTCTGTTGTAGAGCTTGGCAGTTCTTAGGAGATCATCTTCACATAATGTAAAAATATTACAAACAAAAAAAAAAACATTGTCATAATTAGAGATCATATCAATTTACTATTTAAAGAACTTAGTACATCATTATTCTTAAAATTCATCCCTATGTTCATAATAAAACTTTGGTTTATATTTAGTCTAGTAAATTGTAAAATAAAGATTTTCTATTTCGGCTTAGCGCTATTACTCTTAGACATTGAAATATACAGCAGTTTCTTCTCGCGACAATGGAAATGTAATCCTAGTTCGGTACTGAACAATATTCAATTTATACTTTTCCAGATATTAAATTTCGAAATATCAAATTTTATCTTTTGATAAGGCAGATTTTTTATATTTCGTTAAGTAAAAGTTCGTTTTTTAAAAAATATTTTGAGGCAATGTATTATTTTGCTAAATACGCAAACAGCCACCTATTATAATAGATTAAATAATGAGGAATTGATTACCCACTTTCTACTAATTATCCCATTAGGTATAAGTGCATTCCTATAACATTTGAATTAGTCTTTGCTTATGTAAGGCAACGTGTTATTGAAACCTAATAACGAGAAGCAATTAATGATGTTGTTGCACATTTCAAAATAAATGAATTATATTAAGTAATAAACCTCTGCATCCTTACAAAAACTTTGCAACATAGTTAAAATTAAAATCGTTCAAAACGTTTTATAACTTGAATAGAATTAAAATTCCATTGTGTTTACCTCGCGAGCGGTCTGTCATTATAGGCATATTTAAAGTCGCGTAATTTCATTCTAATTTAATTATTTATTGAAACCCAAACGTTAGAAAGAAACGGCTGTATATTCCCAATGTCTCAGAGTAATAAAGCGCTAAATAGAAAATTTATTTTTACAGACTATAGTATTGATTGGAAAATCTTGCTCTATCTCAAGATCGGCTAATTTTGCTGAGCAATTATTTCAAAGAAATTATCATTTCTATAATTTTTGAAATGATCGACTAAATTTTAAATAGTTTTGACATACTTTAATGTCAATTGTTACACTTTGCATCATTTTGCTTACAATATTAATCTGAAATAAAACATCATACCAAATAATTACACTATAAATAAATTTAAATGATTGGATATTTAATAGTAAAGAACTTGTTTTATGCCTTTCTATGTTAAAAGTATCGTTATCCGCTATTTCTAGAAGACTCTCAAAATTTTAATTAAATGAAATTTTAATGGCTTTATAGCATCTACCCTACTTGACCATCTAGTATCACTTAGGGTTTTAGATTTAATTCAGGAACATTTTTTAATAATATCCCATCTTTTGTGGAGGAAGAGAAAAACGTAGAGTTCTTGTACTATATTAAAAAAGTTTATTGTTTCATTTGATACTTTAGCAGCATCATTTACTGCTAAATTTAAGCTATGGCACAAAAAAGCTCGAGGATTAGCGTCCAGTATACGTTTTTGTAAGCCAATATGCTTTCCACGCATATTGGCACCGTTATCATACCCTTGACCTCTCATGTCTTTAATATCTAAATTTAAATTTCGTAAAAGTTCAACTACAAAATTAAATAGTCCTTCTCCTGTAGAATCGAATATTGGGCTAAAAGCTAAAAAACTCTCTTGTATTTGAACTTTTTTACAATCATGATTTAACACCACAACGCAAAACAAGGCTTATTTGTTCTGTGACTTGTATCTGGCGTACAGTCCATAATTATTGAATAATATTTGGAACTGCGTACCATATTTAAAATATTATTTTTACTTTAGAAGATTAATTCTACAATTTCGTTTGAATTTTGAATTTTTAGCCTAAATAATGAGTTTTTTAAAGATGTTCCTGGGTCAAGAAAATTTCCCAATGTTGAAAAGTATTTTAGAAGAACCCTGAAATGCTAGACATTGTCGGGACAAAATTTTACGACTGCAACAATTCTTTCCAGAACATCATGCCAATATTTTTTCGGTTTCTAAAACCCGTAAATGATCGTTTACAGTAGTAGATTTTAACATTTTTTCAAACTCATCCATGTATTCATATGAACATTATGTACAATTGATGTTTCATGTCTTTTATAGCCAACGATAAGTGTTGCCAATCAGAAAACCATTTGAATCAGAAAAGTATTGATAGTTTTACCGAAAACCTTACAACAAAAAAATATAGAGTTTTTGAAACTGAATAAATAAGCCAAATTCTCTGTTGTTTCACCATTCTCCAGTTTTCTGACAAAGTACGTACTTGAGGGAAATTGATAATTGCGTCCTATCAAAGGAGGTCCTCGCTCAACCAACCTTCTGACTTCCTCGTTGTTAATGGTTCTAGGCCACAGACCAGGATCCTCTGATAGAAGAATGGTACTTGTCATCTCAGGGCCCATTTCAGTCAAGGCTTTTCAGCTTCACTTGTAGCCTCTATTGTTGTGGTTCGACCGATTCTACGTTCACTGAGAGTTGATGTACTCGTAGATGGTTCAAGTGCAGGAACAGGTGAAGCAGCGACCGCTTCAGAACATTGACTCTCTAAAGCTTCTGTTTCTGCATTGAAACTGGAGTTTTCGCCAAGAAATCTTTCATTTTGCCAGCCATCTTCTCCCTTTCTTGGGCTCTAACTTTTTTTGCTCGAAATTTTCCAGAAGGTCGTTTTCTTCTGTGGTTCCTAGAATTAAGCAAGTGAAGCTTATAAGCTAATATGCTAGATCAATATAAATGTATTAAGATGTACTAGGCTCAGAAAACATTTAAAAAGAAACGTGGTGAGATCGTTGGATGATAGACGAATAAAATATTTTGACAGGCACTACCGGCTATACCGGAAAGAGATGTCAACTTCGGTAATTTGAATGAAACACCATATATTATTACGTAAAAGTGTCTAATTACCTAGATTTTTGTATATTTAATATCCTATACCTATTTTAAATGGTTTTTAAGAAATTTTAATTTTTATTTCAGAAATTACATTTGCATTTTTTCCTATAAACAAGACATTTATTATTTAATTTGAATTTTATAGGCAATGACTTGGCATAACAAAATTTGTATAATATTTGATTTAAATTTTAATAGTTAAAAGCTATATTATTTGAAATAATGAAAATTAAAATATCCCAAAAGCCATTAAATCTAAGAGATTATCCTCGAGTTTTACGTAGAATCTAACTATGTAACTATTGTATAATAATATAAAGGGTGACTATTTACATTGACAAAATTTTTAAAATAAACTTTGATATGCCTTAAAAAAACTAATTTTGGATTTTATTACTTTATTAGAATATGTCCAATTATTTATATTATTTTTTGTATGATATAATATAATACACATTTCAATTTAATTTAATTCACACCAAACACAATAACAAAAAATATAAAACACTTGATCGAATCGAATATTTTCTTTCTACCACTTTAAAACACGTCTAATTTATAATTTATCTTCCGTTTTCTTGTGTGAATATCAAGAACTGATTAGCTAACGCCTTTCGTTGTTTTAATTTATACCCCGTGAACCTTTCGAGTCCGAACTGGAAAATGCAAGTCTGGACAAGTTTTCACGTTTATAGACAAGCTTGATTTACGAATACTGCATAATTCGGATTTGGTTTAAAAAATGCAATTCTTTATTTAAAAAATGTTAAATATTAACAAAATTTAAAATAAGGGTTTAATTGTTAATAAACGATTTTATTTAATATCGCTCGACCTGTATAGTTGTTTATTGTTTGTTTTAATCTTGCAATAGCTTTTTGAACTACTTCTACTCAACCGATTCTTACAAAACTTTCACATATTTTAGGTTTCCGTGAAAATATTATATTATCATATTTTATGTTTAACCCCACAGTATCAACCCTGAGCGAGGGTGAGAGCTGCCCTTAAAATTTTAAATTAGAAGGAGATCAAGTGATACCTCGTTTTAAAGGTCTTTTTATCCTGAATTTAATGTTGCAGTCGTAGAGTAGAGGTAATTCTAGTCAAGTGAAAAACTAAGAACCAAAAAATAGAAAGTATAGGTAAAAATATTTCTGAGATATCCTGACCTCTGAACATTTAACAATTAAAAATAAAACGTGGGGCGCAAGTTCGCTAAAAAATATTTTAACCTACATCCCACATTTTAAATTAATTGTTAATTTTAAAGAGGTTAGAATCTTTAGAAAGTCTCATAATGTGTCCTAATAATTATTTTCCCGTTTTTAGTGCACCAGATTTTATTTAAAGTAGTAGTTTAACTTAAAAATATTATTTATGTATATTATATACAAATATTGATAAAATTATTAATTTCATCTCTAAGTGTTTAATAAAACCGTTAAAACTGTATGAAAATTTAATATGTCGTAGCACCAAAATAAATATTTCTTACATTGGGTCGGTGAATAAAACAAGTGAACGCTTTTACCGTCAATCAGAAAGTTAATACTTGTTAATCCTTAACAAACTAAATGTGCCACTAAGTATTTGCTTGAAACTTGACAAGTAAAGGCATTTACTTATTTTATTCCACAGTTCGACGACAACCATAGCGAAGCGAATACGAGCAGCAGTAGAACGGTCACTGGAAACACACCGACCTAAAGCGGCAAGTCAAGCGACCTAAGTTTCCGAGAACTAAAACCCGAGCGAGCAGTTGAGAACGAAAGGCGACAAACAGCAAACTAGTTAAATATTGAATTTTTAATTCTCTATTTTTATTCACCCGGCATTATTAATTTTTTCTGGATTTTAAATTTTTTTGGGTGGCGCCCACGTGTTTTGCACGCGTTGCACGCCCGGTTACGGAATTATTTGTGCGTACCTATACAATACTTAAAACGTCTATAAGCAGCTGATACGACTTTCATATTCTATAATAAACTGAAGTAAATATTACGATCCGAAAAGTTTTCGTTTTCGTTAGAAGGATAAAATATTAGCAGTTATTTTAGGGTCAAAGGCCCGCCTGTCCCATTGCTAGAACTCATTTAAAAACAAAAGTTGTTTGTAAGGCAGTTTCTATATACAGATCTGCATATATACACAGTAATTAAACAAATTGAGAGATGTTTTCAAAATAATCAATTAATAATAAATGTTGATAAAACTAGCTTTGTTATTTTTAGTAATAGTAAAAGGTTGTCCTTTCAAATGATATGTTATTAAACAGTTTACCAATAAAAACAGTCGAGTCATATAATTATCTGGGACTGAGAATTGATAAGATATTGAAGTGGTCGGATCACATAACTCGACTAAACTCAGCTTTCTATATGATAGGCTTCTTTAAAACCTCATAACATTACCAGTACTAAAAACGATGTATTTTTCATATTTTGAATCCGTGCTTAGAGGGTTGCAATTTTAAGGATCTTCTTTCACTGCTAAGTCTGTATTTTTAACACAGAAAAGAGTAATCAGTCTCATGAGCAACCTAAAATGGATGTAGATCATCTTCAAAACTTTAAACATTTATAAGTATATATAATATATATATATATATATATATATATATATATATATATATATATATATATATATATATATATATATAAGTACGCTTTGGTTTGAAATAACATCAGACCCCGAAGCCAAAATGTTTTATTTCTAAATAGTCAGCTTTATAGAGCAGTTATACTATTCAATAGTCCGTCTAGTCATATAAAAAATTGCTAACAATATTTTCTAATTTAAAAAATTACTGCGACTGTTTTTACTTAAATCTATATACTCAATCCAAGAACCTCCTCTACTGTTTTACGTCACAAGCTCCGCCCACTGGGGCACCTTACCCTCCACTTTTGTACTCACCCACGTTGAGGTACATTTGGAGAACTTCATTTTAAAACCTTTTTCAACCCTTCGGAGTTGAACCAATTAGGTCTTTGGCAATATTAAGAGCCTTTTGGCTGTACATAGGCATTCTTATTGGTTCGAGAAATTTGAATTTGTATTATAATAAGGGCCCTAATGCTCACTTGTAGAACACGTAGATCTTCAAACTTGTCTCGGCCTTCACCCTGTCGCGGCCCCTGATTGGAAATGGTATGATCCTAACTTATAAGACAAGTGCAGAAACTATTCTTGAACTTGGCCCTATCTTGGTGCAATTGTATGTGGTTCTAACCTAATCACAGGTGTAGGTCTTCGCCCCCGTGATCAAAATCTGTAATAAGACAGTTCTAAAGTATGACAAATAATTTTGTTTAAAAGAAGTTAGATCAAATTTAAGTTTGAAAAATACTATAACTGTCGCAGATAATAATTGGTTATTTGCTTCAAACTGCCACCATTTTTCTTTTCATTTATTATTTTGAATTTCGCGATCAGTAATAATCATAGATGCCAATATAAGAGGAATGAATCGTTCTCAAAATTGTATTATTATTATATATTTTGTTTCGTGCCTTATCATGCTACAGATGCGTCGACATCGGAGGCCATTGGCACAATTATTCAGGGGTTAGGATGTGAAACATATCGATTTGGTTCTTCATATGTATTCGTATATGTCCCACATTTCTGATGAACTAACAATTCTACCCATTGTGTTCGCGCCTGTTAATATTTCCGTAAGCTTGTCAATACGTGATAGTTGACGATATTCGTTCACAGGACACTCAAGGATATGAGGTATAATTAGCGGTTGTTCAACGCATTTAACATAGGTGCACTTTTTGTTCAACAGTAATTAAGAATAGTGTGCCGTCCAATTTGAGTTGTTATCTTAATAACGTCCTGCCTAAGAGGCTCGTTGACCACCGGTATGATGTTTTGAGACGTCGTTGACTTTTTTCCCGTCTTTCTACCATTATATCATTGTAATCATTTTATATACTGTAGGATATCTGTTTTGCACATACTGGCAGTGAGTTTTGACATTTAGCTGTAAGAGTTTTTCACACTGAGGATACGGCTGTAAACGTTTTTACTGCGGAAAGTCCAACAGCGTGACTACGTTACCAATGGCCTTTAAGGTGTATGCATTATTAACAATCGATTGTAAATATATTTTGTACAGATTAAATTAATTATTTGAGGTGGTCGTATCTAAATGTTCGTGTTTTGGTATTCACACATATCCAAAGCTTTGATAATTTTAATAAAATAATAATAATAATAATTATTATTATTATAATTATTATTAATTTACATTTATAAAAGATATTCTTAATTTAAGTTACATAAATAATTCAATATTACAAACACAATATAAGCTAAATTTTAATATAATTTGAATCAACTATTAAAAATTCATAAACTAGAAGGCGCCACAGTTAAACACTAGCAGCGTTACCCCTTTGATGGCAATACTTATATGTTGTCTATAAACGCCTTTGCCATTGGGACACCAGCACTTCCACGTAATAAATTTCAATTCACGTATAAGATATTTCGCATCATTGCAAGATGGCAAAAGCACAAAAATGAGACCTTTATATTGTTTGTATTTGTTGTACTTGTTGTTCTGCTAGATCACTAAGATTTGCTTGAACCAATAAAGGAGATTGAGCGGCTGTATCTGTGAGTTACATTCCAAACCAGATATTGACCTTTCTTCCATGGTAACAGAGTAACACCATCTGGACGTTTTCCATCTTCTCGAAAAAGACCTGGTGGCTTCAAGTTGCATCTGATGCATGCAGCTGACTGAAATGTTCTCTTAAGAATACTATTTACACAGTTATGACGACAGATTCTACCTGCACTTCTGAGACATGAAAAACTATGGTATCCAGAATTGTCTACGTCTGAGCCACAGACACAGGCATGAAGTTATCAAATTCGATACCTAACCCTGAGAGCAACTGTTATTTGAAGATTATGTTTGTCCGGAAGGGCACCAAGTTGCGGTGATGGCAAGCTTGAAGTAAGCTTCAAGTTCTTTGAATGATGATGCCTTTTATATGAAGATCGATGTGTTTAAAATTGAACTATATTCGTTTTGAACAATCAAAGAGCCCCAACTTTTTTGTAGATTCGGAGAAATTGGTATAGACGGATCAGGAAATCTCAATATCCATAAGTGCTTAGTCTGCTTCAAGTATTCTCACTCAAATTCGAATAGGGAAGGAGAAAGAATCGAATTGATAAGAGTATATGAAACATAAATAGAGGCAAAAAAATCAGGAAGAGACGTAAATCGCTCTAACATCAAAACCGCCAAAGCAATTAAGGAAGCTTAACGATGAACTTTGAAAAATGTATGTTTACCACATTCTAAAACTAATTTAATGGCATCATCAGGAGACAATATTAATATATTTCTCTATATTAAGTAGTAATTGAATTTTCAAAAACAATGGCAAGAAATGTATAAAGCATATAATTTATGTGAACAATATTATTAGTGAGGCTTTAAATTAAAAGGTTTAAAAAGGCAGACATTGATTTTAATAGAGGATCTGAGAATAGTTAAATGCTCGTCCGAAATCTTATATTCAGCCAGTGATGGAAATTGCAGTTTGTTGTAAATCAACCAAAAAGAAAGGAAAAAATAAAGTTCACATTTAGAAGAATTAGACCCAATTTATGAAACTACCAATCACTGTTTCTAAATCTGTAAAAACGTCTATTTCAGATCCTGTTAAAATACCATCGTCTAGATACCAGATATTAAGATTAGATTTAAGACTTTCTAGAATAAAATGAATAGCCAAACTAAATATGGCTGGACCAAGATCCTTGTTGACAACCAACGCAAGATTGTACAGCGTGTCCATTAACAAAAATTACGATGGCTTACGGCAACACTGTTAGAGATAGATAAAGGTTAGAACTTATCTTTGATCTTATCACACAAAACGTCGCGTTCAACTGAATTCAAAATATTTTTTGACATCTAATTTCAATAGAACTTCACAATTATTATTCTGAGATATAAATGTCTCCGAGGTACTGCAGCTTCACATCTACATTATATACAAAATAGTTGTTACTGAAGTAATCGGCAAGATCAACAGAAACAATTCTACAGCCTAATATGGAAGCAAGTCGTCGGAAAATTGAACCAACTGCTATTGGACAACACCATCTCTTTCTTCAGTGCACAAAGAGAACCACGATATAAGAATGTAAAGTTTGCGTTTACTGTTCCAAAAGCATCAAATTACATAAAATTGAAGATAAAAGGCAAACAACAGAATCGCAAGCAGAATTACATTTAAATGACGTAATTCCCGTAAGAACTTGATCTTGAGTTACTGCATTCACGGTTCTCAGATGGAGGTAAAAATTCAAGTAGAAGGAATATGTTTTCTTTGTAGTTGCTCTAAAGTAATATTATCGTTTGGAGAAAAAGAGTATCAGATTTAGAATTTGTACAACATTTCGATTTTCTCCGTAAAAAGTTCTTTTCAATTAATTTAAAAGTTGTTTGATTTTGAGATGAGATTCATTCTAACCGACGGTAACGATATATTTCAATTTTTGTGTATAAAGGTTGATACGTACAAAGGCATTTCGTAGAAATGAGTGTGCTGTAACATGAATTTAATTTACAAGCTGAGGTCGGTTCACTTGGATGTTTAAAAAGTACACAGAATGATTAAAAGGGCACCACTTGACTTAATTATATCGCCGTCAAAAAACTATGACACAATAAGAGACCAGTTAAAATAATGTTTAATGTCGGACTAAGTCCCAGAACGTAAAAAAATCAGACTAGGAAGTAATCATAAAGCGCAGGAACAAAGCAAACACACCGATCGTTTAATACAATAAATTTAATGATAATATCATATCCCAAAATAGATTACACAAAAATAATTACACAAAATTCCAAAAAGACGGAAAAGAATATTTACACGAGCGTTATTTTTACGTTTGATAGCACAGATAAAACCAAAATAGCCTATTTCTCCCAAACAGCTCTAAGCTAAAATTAAATGCAAAACAGCACACGCGCACACGCGAAAAACGCGTACACGCGCACAGCACACAGCACACAAGACAAGCACACACACGCACACACGCACACAGCACACACGCACACACGCACACACGCACACGCACACACACAGCACACATGCGATAGTAAAAGTCAATTGCATAATTATAAGTATACATATGTAGTGATTCCAGAAGTTATGTCAAATACATTTAAAGTTCAAGTCTAGTTTTTAGAAAGACACGTCGATTTTTATCTTTGCGGTTTTTAGATAAATTTTGTTTATATGAAAAATGTTACAACCACCAACTTGATTTGTCAAACAGACACCTGTTTTATTTCATTTTCTGAATCTGCTTAGTTCTGAGTATTGTACCATGTCCATACAAAGTCAACAGATCTCAGGGAATTTAGAATTGAACGTACCAACAATTAAGACCGTATCAAGGAAGGCGTCATTTGTTTTTCTGTCAAAAGGAACAATTTATTCAAAAATACAACAAAATCAAATCAAATGTTGAGTTTTGTTTTTGTACGTTCTATCAAAATCCAATCATGCAGAATTTCCATTTTTCTCGTACTTAACTTCAATTTCGGAAAGAACAAATGTTGAAATTGACGTCAGAAATAAATTAACATAAACAACGAAAGAAAACATGTATACCTATTGTTTATGAACCACCTTGGGTACGCTTATTTTAAAAGTGTTCTTGATAGTTTTAAAAGACAATATTTTTTCGTAAATATCTGAGATCGACTGTAGGTATAGAACATGGTATGAGATTTACTCAGAATTCTAAGCAGATTCAGAAAATAAAATAAAAACAAGTGTTTCCATTTGACAAAATCAAGTTTGTGGTCGTAACTAATTTTGGGCCACCTAACATACAAAATTAAAATCGACCCGAGTTTCTCCAAAACTAGACCTTGACATTTAAAATGAATTCAGACGCTTCTGGGACTCAATGTATGTAGGTTGAAGGTAAAATCATAGGGCATACTACAACTACAAATTAGAAATTAAGAAAATTATTTTGTGCCCGGTTACTTTTTTAATAAAATTAGTTTTTATTCTGTGATTATAATCAAGGACTCTATGTGTAATTATGTAAAATTGTATTATAAATAAATGGGCAACGTTACTTTTAATGGTAAGATCTCAAGACTATCAGCAAATGGAATTAAGAAATTGTTCTGTTGTGCTTTTTGGGTTACAATTCGTTGTTTGTCAAATACGTAAGTGAAAATCTTTAGTTGTTAAGTTAGAGGTAGAAATTTGGTTCTCTATTAAGTGACTTAAATGTTGTCACATTAATTGATAGTGTATTACATGTCGTTATGGATCTTATTTATAGCTCAAGAGTTGTAAAGAAGGAAAGTGCCAAAAGAGTGATAGCACATTACTTTTTGTTTGTTTCAAAATGTGTTTATGTAAATTGTAATTAATTAAACCCAAGTATTATAACAAATTTAAAATAATAACTCCATTAATTATCTAACTGCATTTATTTAATGATATACTTTTCAAAACAGTGAAGAAAATAGAAGTAATTTTCTAAATTAAGATATACTTAGGCCTTGAAATGATAGTAATCTTAATCCATTGATCGTAAATCTTACTATTAACCATCTTTTGTTACTTTCAGCGTCATACATAAAAGTATGTCCCCAAACGCATCCTAATCTAACAGCATGCATCATTGATTCAGTTGAAAATTTACGTGAAAAATTAATAACAGGAATTGAAGAACTTGATGTCCCAAGTATAGAACCTTTTAAATTAGATGATATTAGAATTGAGCCTTTTGGTGATGGTACACGTTTGGTAACAAATCTAACGAACGTAGAAGTTTATGGTGTTTCAATTTCAAATCTTAAAGCTCGTGTAAGTAAATTGTTTTTGTTTAAAATTTTGTTTGTATGCGTATTTTAGGCCAACGTTAACAAAAAGGGTATAATCTTTCGATTTAACGTAAATATTCCTCAGATAAGAATTATGGGTGATTATGAATTGGATTCAAGGGTTCTATTTTTGGATCTAAAAGGAAGGGGCCTTTAGCGAAATATCAGTGAGTACTTATTTACTTACTTATCTGGTAATTCTATTATTTTAGCTAATTTTTGTGTGAATGTATCCTTAAAGGAAATAAAGTTAATATTGATAACAAAAATTATTTGGTTTTTGAAGATATGAAGCTTAATGTGATAATTGGTGATGCGTCCATACTGTTAGATGAATTGTTTGATGGCAATCCACTTTATCAAAGGCAACAAATGAAGTCATTAACGATAATGTACAATTACTGTTTGATGAAATTAAACCTAATGCTGTTGCTGCACTTAGAGTTTTGACTGATATTGCTAATAAGATTGCCAAGAGGTTTGAGTATGAAGATTTATTTCCTTAATTAACATTTCTTTTAAATTCATGTAATCGGAATGTGAATAAATGTATGTAAACAGGTTTCCTTTAAACGTCAAGGATGGTGTAATACTATTAACATAGATCTTGATCCATATAGTCATTACTGTATTTTTAAGTGGTTACTCTTTTACTGGATCAATGTAACCTTTAATTCAAGTAAGTTTAAATCATTGATTAACATATTCAGGATCAATAGTTAAATGCAAATTTTAAAGCTTCCAAACGCTTCCACTGCAAGTTATTCTTTCAGAAAATCCAAATTACGAGCGACTTGATCATTATTTTGGACAGTCTATGTAACGTGCAGAAATCGATAATCTAATCTTTTCGTATCGACCTCATAACTTTCTTTAATTACTGTTCTAAATAATTATTTTGGATTGTTACTTATTTCAGTAACATATTGGCTAAATTTTTCTGTGTCTACTGCATTTGCCCTTTACGTTACAAAAGCTCAAATAAATATACTAGCTTCCTTGTTAGTTAACAATCGGTTATATCTTTAGTAACCGATATGTTACTTTCGCTGAATTACCACTAGAGGTACCGTTAAATAAATACATCTTATTAACTGAAACTTTATTTTACAATGTATATAATAATTTGATTTTGGCCACAATGATGCTTTCATAAGAAAATTGGTTTAACAAGTGTTCTTCCTGAGGTGGACTTTCTTTTCCGAGGGGCCATTTTGTGTGAAATACAAATACTTTTACAACATTCTCTTTTTTTTGGTTCTTCGGTGCTGTTATCGTTTCTATAAGAGAATTTACACATATAGAATATTTCCTTACCTGATAAGGCAATTATTTGGTGCAAATGTGTTAAACGCTATGATGGATATACAAAATGTTACTTTCACAAAAGGGGTAAGCTATCCGATTTCAATTCCTTTGTAACTATTAGGTATATTTCTTTCAGTGTTGAGATACGATAAGCCAGATTGTTTTAATCCATTACTAGAAATCGCCCTCAATCAGTAGTAGACAGGCACCTTGGCCGCCATCTTGGATTTTGACGTCACAAGACCGCCCACGTGGGAGACCATATGTTCCACCCTTATTTTTACTCGCTTACGTGTAGGACGTGTTTTTCACCCTATTTTATGGCAGCTCACGTATAGGACGCGTATTTTCTACCCTGTGGGTCAACCCTAATTAAGGCCCTTTTGCACATGCTCACGTGAGGGCTGGTCTTGGTGGTGGCAGCTGAACCTGGACCTAGGTCTTGGACTTGGAGTTGGTCTTAGGGTTATTTTTGATTGTCATCTAATTAAGGTCTTTCTGATTATATTAATAGCAGTGCCCATGGAGGTTAGGCTAATGCACACGCATACAATGTTGGAAATTGCATAATACATACACAAAAAAACAACACACAAAAATACACACACACACACAACACACACACACAACACACACACACACACACACAAAAAACACACACACACACAAACAAAAAACACACACACACACACACACACACACACACACACATGTATACATATTTTTCTACTTATTTGATCAGATTATGCAAAGATTGTTCTTACGCGATTCTGGTTCCCATGCTACTTATCGACTTAGACCAAATGATTTAATAATTGTGTTCAATTTATATTTCCAATTATCAATTATTTTGTTTAATTTAATATTTATTTATTTTTTAATACGGATTTGATCTATTTATTTTTTTCATTAAAGCTAATGAAACGAATTCTTATGACAATGGTTGTGTTGGTATTGTTTTGTCTCGTTTAACTTGAATGTTCAAAAACTGATAAAATTTATTTTACTGTGTTCGTTTATTCTTGTTTTAAAGGATCTTCCTGTTAAATTTAAAACATATTTTTAACATTAAAGCAAGAGTTGGATTTATGTTCTGCACATATAGGTCGTTATGTATTGCAATACATGGTGGTTCTTTTTTTGATGGACAAATCGATATATGGTCCGTTTTCCTTTATTAGTAGGTGTATTGTCTTGTTTTGATGATGATGAAGATGCTAGTAAAATATTATTTATAGATTTATGGAGAGGGCGAGATAATTTTGTAACTTGACCGATACTTATCCATGGATTCATTAGCTGTATGCTAACACCATATAAAAATTGCTGTCTAGAAGTGGTTTTTTTCATTACTTGCTTTTTTTTTATAACGTTACTATTGATTCCACCAATATTTAGCATATTGTAAATATACATAGGGCCAACGCCGTGTTTTGTGATTGAAACTCGTATTAATACACATCATATCAAAGTGTCAACCCTCCCTTGGTTGAATTGTAAAATTCAATCATTGAAGGTTTCTAAGATGAATCAAATTGAGGGTTGATCATGTTTAGATGATAAAAGAAGAACATTTTTCTTTCGCTTGGTACATTTATGACACAAGTTAGATCTTGATCAAACAAAACATTGAAGTTTTAGTTTTATGATCTTGAGGTTTGTTAGTTCTGGGGATTCCTCTTTCTTTTCTAATTGTACCAACGATAGTCAATATAAGGATCATTGAGCATAGTATTTCCAAATCTATAGACGTGAACCAATTCCATTGTTATGTTTCCGGATCCATGTACAGTTTTTTTAGTTCTTTAACGTAATAGGTACCAAAGAATTCCATCAGTTATTGTCTCTACCTAAGTAAGGAGAAGCATCGATCTAATATTTAGTGCTGGAATCACAGATAACTATCTTAATGCCGTACTTGGCTGGCTTGTTTGGTACATGTAAAAATGGACAGCGGCCACGAAACAACAGCTGCTCATCTACGTCAAGTACGAGCTCTGTAATTTTGATTGCAGTTCAAAATAAATTGATCCCAAATGCTTCTTATGGGAGCAAACGGATCTGAAGACGCAAAGGCCTTGTTCTATCGTCAAACCATAAACAGTTTAGAAGAAATTGAAATCGTTCTTCGTTCATCAGATCTGTAATCACTTCCAGATATGTTTGATCAAACATCTGACGAACCTTTATGATTGTTTTTGATTGAAGCTGAAAAAGTAATAATCATGAGCTATTTCTGCTGCGGTAGTTTTTGAATCGCTGCCAACTGTTCAGCTTGCTGCTTGCAGAATTATCGTTTCATTTGTATGACGTACAGTGGTGTCAATTATTATATATCAAAAATAATTTGAAAATACTTCGGTTCTGTGCTTTGACATTTATGATAGACCAGGTCTTATGAACATTTTTGATGATTTTCTTCCCACGCGAGCTTTTGAAACTGAACTCCATCTATGTCCATTTTGGCCTTCAAGCGAAATCTTGGTACGACGACATATGGATTCGCTCAAAGGTACATACATAATCACTTTTATTATTTTGGTTGTTGTCCTCTCCTGTAAATTATAAGAATTTCCTTGATTCTCATGTTCCTCTGGCTCGTAAGTTTCTTTTAATTACTGTTTACCATTTCAATATTCTTTTGTAAATCAAGTTCTTGTTCAGTTTCACTCTCTGTTTTTCGAAGTATCCTTTTCACCTAGTCTCCGTAGTCATATCCGGTGAAGACATCTTTATAAAATCTGCTCCAGTTCAGCATGCAAATATTTGCCAACTACCCGAAGCCAAAAATTAAAGATATTTAAAATTGTAAAAGCCTTCACATACAATATAGTAATTCATAAATAAAAACTTACATTTATAGATCAATTCGTAAATTTTTAGACGTAAAACATTTATTGGAAATAATAATTAATAAATTATTAATTAATAACAAAAACATCTTTAATCCGTCACTTAAAACTACAACTTTTATTAGGTTAAAAGGTTTTGATTTAACGGCAGCTTTATTACTTCATCAAAATCGATTTTGTCAACCATCTCCTGATCAGAATATTGCTAGCCCAGCTAGTCTCTTGATGTATAGTTGATCGAAGAAAATCATTATTTTATGAAAATGACCTTCCCAGAAGCCACAGATACTGGTAAAGCTAAGAGTATTCGTAAGGAAATTGCAACATTTGGCAGAGATGAGGTTAAATGTTCAAATATATATTGCAATACATCCAGAGGATTTGAAAATGAGGAATTGAAAATAACTTTAAAGCTTTAATCTCATTAAACAAAACATCTGCCTTAATATCAGCCTCCATCTTTACTGCTTCTGTTGTAGAGCTTGGCAGTTCTTAGGAGATCATCTTCACATAATGTAAAAATATTACAAACAAAAAAAAAAACATTGTCATAATTAGAGATCATATCAATTTACTATTTAAAGAACTTAGTACATCATTATTCTTAAAATTCATCCCTATGTTCATAATAAAACTTTGGTTTATATTTAGTCTAGTAAATTGTAAAATAAAGATTTTCTATTTCGGCTTAGCGCTATTACTCTTAGACATTGAAATATACAGCAGTTTCTTCTCGCGACAATGGAAATGTAATCCTAGTTCGGTACTGAACAATATTCAATTTATACTTTTCCAGATATTAAATTTCGAAATATCAAATTTTATCTTTTGATAAGGCAGATTTTTTATATTTCGTTAAGTAAAAGTTCGTTTTTTAAAAAATATTTTGAGGCAATGTATTATTTTGCTAAATACGCAAACAGCCACCTATTATAATAGATTAAATAATGAGGAATTGATTACCCACTTTCTACTAATTATCCCATTAGGTATAAGTGCATTCCTATAACATTTGAATTAGTCTTTGCTTATGTAAGGCAACGTGTTATTGAAACCTAATAACGAGAAGCAATTAATGATGTTGTTGCACATTTCAAAATAAATGAATTATATTAAGTAATAAACCTCTGCATCCTTACAAAAACTTTGCAACATAGTTAAAATTAAAATCGTTCAAAACGTTTTATAACTTGAATAGAATTAAAATTCCATTGTGTTTACCTCGCGAGCGGTCTGTCATTATAGGCATATTTAAAGTCGCGTAATTTCATTCTAATTTAATTATTTATTGAAACCCAAACGTTAGAAAGAAACGGCTGTATATTCCCAATGTCTCAGAGTAATAAAGCGCTAAATAGAAAATTTATTTTTACAGACTATAGTATTGATTGGAAAATCTTGCTCTATCTCAAGATCGGCTAATTTTGCTGAGCAATTATTTCAAAGAAATTATCATTTCTATAATTTTTGAAATGATCGACTAAATTTTAAATAGTTTTGACATACTTTAATGTCAATTGTTACACTTTGCATCATTTTGCTTACAATATTAATCTGAAATAAAACATCATACCAAATAATTACACTATAAATAAATTTAAATGATTGGATATTTAATAGTAAAGAACTTGTTTTATGCCTTTCTATGTTAAAAGTATCGTTATCCGCTATTTCTAGAAGACTCTCAAAATTTTAATTAAATGAAATTTTAATGGCTTTATAGCATCTACCCTACTTGACCATCTAGTATCACTTAGGGTTTTAGATTTAATTCAGGAACATTTTTTAATAATATCCCATCTTTTGTGGAGGAAGAGAAAAACGTAGAGTTCTTGTACTATATTAAAAAGTTTACTGTTTCATTTGATACTTTAGCAGCATCATTTATTGCTAAATTCAAGCTATGGCACAAAAAAAGCTCTTGGATTAGCGTCCAGTATACGTTTTTGTAAGCCAATATGCTTTCCACGCATATTGGCACCGTTATCACACCCTTGACCTCTCATGTCTTTAATATCTAAATTTAAATGTCGTAAAAGTTCAACTACAAAATTAAATAGTCCTTCTCCTGTAGAATCGAATATTGGGCTAAAAGCTAAAAAGCTCTCTTGTATTTGAACTTTTTTAAAATCATGATTTAACACCACATAACGCAAAACAAGGCTTATTTGTTCTGTGACTTGTATCTGGCGTACAGTCCATAATTATTGAATAATATTTGGAACTGCGTACCATATTTAAAATATTATTTTTACTTTAGAAGATTAATTCTACAATTTCGTTTGAATTTTGAATTTTTAGCCTAAATAATGAGTTTTTTAAAGATGTTCCTGGGTCAAGAAAATTTCCCAATGTTGAAAAGTATTTTAGAAGAACCCTGAAATGCTAGACATTGTCGGGACAAAATTTTACGACTGCAACAATTCTTTCCAGAACATCATGCCAATATTTTTTCGGTTTCTAAAACCCGTAAATGATCGTTTACAGTAGTAGATTTTAACATTTTTTCAAACTCATCCATGTATTCATATGAACATTATGTACAATTGATGTTTCATGTCTTTTATAGCCAACGATAAGTGTTGCCAATCAGAAAACCATTTGAATCAGAAAAGTATTGATAGTTTTACCGAAAACCTTACAACAAAAAAATATAGAGTTTTTGAAACTGAATAAATAAGCCAAATTCTCTGTTGTTTCACCATTCTCCAGTTTTCTGACAAAGTACGTACTTGAGGGAAATTGATAATTGCGTCCTATCAAAGGAGGTCCTCGCTCAACCAACCTTCTGACTTCCTCGTTGTTAATGGTTCTAGGCCACAGACCAGGATCCTCTGATAGAAGAATGGTACTTGTCATCTCAGGGCCCATTTCAGTCAAGGCTTTTCAGCTTCACTTGTAGCCTCTATTGTTGTGGTTCGACCGATTCTACGTTCACTGAGAGTTGATGTACTCGTAGATGGTTCAAGTGCAGGAACAGGTGAAGCAGCGACCGCTTCAGAACATTGACTCTCTAAAGCTTCTGTTTCTGCATTGAAACTGGAGTTTTCGCCAAGAAATCTTTCATTTTGCCAGCCATCTTCTCCCTTTCTTGGGCTCTAACTTTTTTTGCTCGAAATTTTCCAGAAGGTCGTTTTCTTCTGTGGTTCCTAGAATTAAGCAAGTGAAGCTTATAAGCTAATATGCTAGATCAATATAAATGTATTAAGATGTACTAGGCTCAGAAAACATTTAAAAAGAAACGTGGTGAGATCGTTGGATGATAGACGAATAAAATATTTTGACAGGCACTACCGGCTATACCGGAAAGAGATGTCAACTTCGGTAATTTGAATGAAACACCATATATTATTACGTAAAAGTGTCTAATTACCTAGATTTTTGTATATTTAATATCCTATACCTATTTTAAATGGTTTTTAAGAAATTTTAATTTTTATTTCAGAAATTACATTTGCATTTTTTCCTATAAACAAGACATTTATTATTTAATTTGAATTTTATAGGCAATGACTTGGCATAACAAAATTTGTATAATATTTGATTTAAATTTTAATAGTTAAAAGCTATATTATTTGAAATAATGAAAATTAAAATATCCCAAAAGCCATTAAATCTTAAGAGATTATCCTCGAGTTTTACGTAGAATCTAACTATGTAACTATTGTATAATAATATAAAGGGTGACTATTTACATTGACAAAATTTTTAAAATAAACTTTGATATGCCTTAAAAAAACTAATTTTGGATTTTATTACTTTATTAGAATATGTCCAATTATTTATATTATTTTTTGTATGATATAATATAATACACATTTCAATTTAATTTAATTCACACCAAACACAATAACAAAAAATATAAAACACTTGATCGAATCGAATATTTTCTTTCTACCACTTTAAAACACGTCTAATTTATAATTTATCTTCCGTTTTCTTGTGTGAATATCAAGAACTGATTAGCTAACGCCTTTCGTTGTTTTAATTTATACCCCGTGAACCTTTCGAGTCCGAACTGGAAAATGCAAGTCTGGACAAGTTTTCACGTTTATAGACAAGCTTGATTTACGAATACTGCATAATTCGGATTTGGTTTAAAAAATGCAATTCTTTATTTAAAAAATGTTAAATATTAACAAAATTTAAAATAAGGGTTTAATTGTTAATAAACGATTTTATTTAATATCGCTCGACCTGTATAGTTGTTTATTGTTTGTTTTAATCTTGCAATAGCTTTTTGAACTACTTCTACTCAACCGATTCTTACAAAACTTTCACATATTTTAGGTTTCCGTGAAAATATTATATTATCATATTTTATGTTTAACCCCACAGTATCAACCCTGAGCGAGGGTGAGAGCTGCCCTTAAAATTTTAAATTAGAAGGAGATCAAGTGATACCTCGTTTTAAAGGTCTTTTTATCCTGAATTTAATGTTGCAGTCGTAGAGTAGAGGTAATTCTAGTCAAGTGAAAAACTAAGAACCAAAAAATAGAAAGTATAGGTAAAAATATTTCTGAGATATCCTGACCTCTGAACATTTAACAATTAAAAATAAAACGTGGGGCGCAAGTTCGCTAAAAAATATTTTAACCTACATCCCACATTTTAAATTAATTGTTAATTTTAAAGAGGTTAGAATCTTTAGAAAGTCTCATAATGTGTCCTAATAATTATTTTCCCGTTTTTAGTGCACCAGATTTTATTTAAAGTAGTAGTTTAACTTAAAAATATTATTTATGTATATTATATACAAATATTGATAAAATTATTAATTTCATCTCTAAGTGTTTAATAAAACCGTTAAAACTGTATGAAAATTTAATATGTCGTAGCACCAAAATAAATATTTCTTACATTGGGTCGGTGAATAAAACAAGTGAACGCTTTTACCGTCAATCAGAAAGTTAATACTTGTTAATCCTTAACAAACTAAATGTGCCACTAAGTATTTGCTTGAAACTTGACAAGTAAAGGCATTTACTTATTTTATTCCACAGTTCGACGACAACCATAGCGAAGCGAATACGAGCAGCAGTAGAACGGTCACTGGAAACACACCGACCTAAAGCGGCAAGTCAAGCGACCTAAGTTTCCGAGAACTAAAACCCGAGCGAGCAGTTGAGAACGAAAGGCGACAAACAGCAAACTAGTTAAATATTGAATTTTTAATTCTCTATTTTTATTCACCCGGCATTATTAATTTTTTCTGGATTTTAAATTTTTTTGGGTGGCGCCCACGTGTTTTGCACGCGTTGCACGCCCGGTTACGGAATTATTTGTGCGTACCTATACAATACTTAAAACGTCTATAAGCAGCTGATACGACTTTCATATTCTATAATAAACTGAAGTAAATATTACGATCCGAAAAGTTTTCGTTTTCGTTAGAAGGATAAAATATTAGCAGTTATTTTAGGGTCAAAGGCCCGCCTGTCCCATTGCTAGAACTCATTTAAAAACAAAAGTTGTTTGTAAGGCAGTTTCTATATACAGATCTGCATATATACACAGTAATTAAACAAATTGAGAGATGTTTTCAAAATAATCAATTAATAATAAATGTTGATAAAACTAGCTTTGTTATTTTTAGTAATAGTAAAAGGTTGTCCTTTCAAATGATATGTTATTAAACAGTTTACCAATAAAAACAGTCGAGTCATATAATTATCTGGGACTGAGAATTGATAAGATATTGAAGTGGTCGGATCACATAACTCGACTAAACTCAGCTTTCTATATGATAGGCTTCTTTAAAACCTCATAACATTACCAGTACTAAAAACGATGTATTTTTCATATTTTGAATCCGTGCTTAGAGGGTTGCAATTTTAAGGATCTTCTTTCACTGCTAAGTCTGTATTTTTAACACAGAAAAGAGTAATCAGTCTCATGAGCAACCTAAAATGGATGTAGATCATCTTCAAAACTTTAAACATTTATAAGTATATATAATATATATATATATATATATATATATATATATATATATATATATATATATATATATATATATATATAAGTACGCTTTGGTTTGAAATAACATCAGACCCCGAAGCCAAAATGTTTTATTTCTAAATAGTCAGCTTTATAGAGCAGTTATACTATTCAATAGTCCGTCTAGTCATATAAAAAATTGCTAACAATATTTTCTAATTTAAAAAATTACTGCGACTGTTTTTACTTAAATCTATATACTCAATCCAAGAACCTCCTCTACTGTTTTACGTCACAAGCTCCGCCCACTGGGGCACCTTACCCTCCACTTTTGTACTCACCCACGTTGAGGTACATTTGGAGAACTTCATTTTAAAACCTTTTTCAACCCTTCGGAGTTGAACCAATTAGGTCTTTGGCAATATTAAGAGCCTTTTGGCTGTACATAGGCATTCTTATTGGTTCGAGAAATTTGAATTTGTATTATAATAAGGGCCCTAATGCTCACTTGTAGAACACGTAGATCTTCAAACTTGTCTCGGCCTTCACCCTGTCGCGGCCCCTGATTGGAAATGGTATGATCCTAACTTATAAGACAAGTGCAGAAACTATTCTTGAACTTGGCCCTATCTTGGTGCAATTGTATGTGGTTCTAACCTAATCACAGGTGTAGGTCTTCGCCCCCGTGATCAAAATCTGTAATAAGACAGTTCTAAAGTATGACAAATAATTTTGTTTAAAAGAAGTTAGATCAAATTTAAGTTTGAAAAATACTATAACTGTCGCAGATAATAATTGGTTATTTGCTTCAAACTGCCACCATTTTTCTTTTCATTTATTATTTTGAATTTCGCGATCAGTAATAATCATAGATGCCAATATAAGAGGAATGAATCGTTCTCAAAATTGTATTATTATTATATATTTTGTTTCGTGCCTTATCATGCTACAGATGCGTCGACATCGGAGGCCATTGGCACAATTATTCAGGGGTTAGGATGTGAAACATATCGATTTGGTTCTTCATATGTATTCGTATATGTCCCACATTTCTGATGAACTAACAATTCTACCCATTGTGTTCGCGCCTGTTAATATTTCCGTAAGCTTGTCAATACGTGATAGTTGACGATATTCGTTCACAGGACACTCAAGGATATGAGGTATAATTAGCGGTTGTTCAACGCATTTAACATAGGTGCACTTTTTGTTCAACAGTAATTAAGAATAGTGTGCCGTCCAATTTGAGTTGTTATCTTAATAACGTCCTGCCTAAGAGGCTCGTTGACCACCGGTATGATGTTTTGAGACGTCGTTGACTTTTTTCCCGTCTTTCTACCATTATATCATTGTAATCATTTTATATACTGTAGGATATCTGTTTTGCACATACTGGCAGTGAGTTTTGACATTTAGCTGTAAGAGTTTTTCACACTGAGGATACGGCTGTAAACGTTTTTACTGCGGAAAGTCCAACAGCGTGACTACGTTACCAATGGCCTTTAAGGTGTATGCATTATTAACAATCGATTGTAAATATATTTTGTACAGATTAAATTAATTATTTGAGGTGGTCGTATCTAAATGTTCGTGTTTTGGTATTCACACATATCCAAAGCTTTGATAATTTTAATAAAATAATAATAATAATAATTATTATTATTATAATTATTATTAATTTACATTTATAAAAGATATTCTTAATTTAAGTTACATAAATAATTCAATATTACAAACACAATATAAGCTAAATTTTAATATAATTTGAATCAACTATTAAAAATTCATAAACTAGAAGGCGCCACAGTTAAACACTAGCAGCGTTACCCCTTTGATGGCAATACTTATATGTTGTCTATAAACGCCTTTGCCATTGGGACACCAGCACTTCCACGTAATAAATTTCAATTCACGTATAAGATATTTCGCATCATTGCAAGATGGCAAAAGCACAAAAATGAGACCTTTATATTGTTTGTATTTGTTGTACTTGTTGTTCTGCTAGATCACTAAGATTTGCTTGAACCAATAAAGGAGATTGAGCGGCTGTATCTGTGAGTTACATTCCAAACCAGATATTGACCTTTCTTCCATGGTAACAGAGTAATACCATCTGGACGTTTTACATCTTCATGAAAAAGACCTGTCAAGTTGCATCTGATGCATGCAGCTGATTGAAATGTTCTAAGAATATTATTTACAAAGTTATGACGACAGATTCTACCTGCACTTCTGAGACATGAAAAACTATGGTATCCAGAATTGTCTACGTCTGAGCCACAGACACAGGCATGAGGATATCAAATTGATACCAACCTTGAGAGCAACTGTTATTTGAAGATTATGTTTGTCAAGGGCACCAAGTTGCGGTGATGGCAAGCTTGAAGTAAGCTTCAAGTTCTTTGAATGATGATGCCTTTTATATGAAGATCGATGTGTTTAAAATTGAACTATATTCGTTTTGAACAATCAAAGAGCCCCAACTTTTTTGTAGATTCGGAGAAATTGGTATAGACGGATCAGGAAATCTCAATATCCATAAGTGCTTAGTTTCACGTATTCTGACTCAAATTCGAATAAAGGAGAAAGAATCGAATTGATAAGAGTATATGAAACATAAATAGAGGCAAAAAAATCAGGAAGAGACGTAAATCGCTCTAACATCAAAACCGCCAAAGCAATTAAGGAAGCTTAACGATGAACTTTGAAAAATGTATGTTTACCACATTCTAAAACTAATTTAATGGCATCATCAGGAGACAATATTAATATATTTCTCTATATTAAGTAGTAATTGAATTTTCAAAAACAATGGCAAGAAATGTATAAAGCATATAATTTATGTGAACAATATTATTAGTGAGGCTTTAAATTAAAAGGTTTAAAAAGGCAGACATTGATTTTAATAGAGGATCTGAGAATAGTTAAATGCTCGTCCGAAATCTTATATTCAGCCAGTGATGGAAATTGCAGTTTGTTGTAAATCAACCAAAAAGAAAGGAAAAAATAAAGTTCACATTTAGAAGAATTAGACCCAATTTATGAAACTACCAATCACTGTTTCTAAATCTGTAAAAACGTCTATTTCAGATCCTGTTAAAATACCATCGTCTAGATACCAGATATTAAGATTAGATTTAAGACTTTCTAGAATAAAATGAATAGCCAAACTAAATATGGCTGGACCAAGATCCTTGTTGACAACCAACGCAAGATTGTACAGCGTGTCCATTAACAAAAATTACGATGGCTTACGGCAACACTGTTAGAGATAGATAAAGGTTAGAACTTATCTTTGATCTTATCACACAAAACGTCGCGTTCAACTGAATTCAAAATATTTTTTGACATCTAATTTCAATAGAACTTCACAATTATTATTCTGAGATATAAATGTCTCCGAGGTACTGCAGCTTCACATCTACATTATATACAAAATAGTTGTTACTGAAGTAATCGGCAAGATCAACAGAAACAATTCTACAGCCTAATATGGAAGCAAGTCGTCGGAAAATTGAACCAACTGCTATTGGACAACACCATCTCTTTCTTCAGTGCACAAAGAGAACCACGATATAAGAATGTAAAGTTTGCGTTTACTGTTCCAAAAGCATCAAATTACATAAAATTGAAGATAAAAGGCAAACAACAGAATCGCAAGCAGAATTACATTTAAATGACGTAATTCCCGTAAGAACTTGATCTTGAGTTACTGCATTCACGGTTCTCAGATGGAGGTAAAAATTCAAGTAGAAGGAATATGTTTTCTTTGTAGTTGCTCTAAAGTAATATTATCGTTTGGAGAAAAAGAGTATCAGATTTAGAATTTGTACAACATTTCGATTTTCTCCGTAAAAAGTTCTTTTCAATTAATTTAAAAGTTGTTTGATTTTGAGATGAGATTCATTCTAACCGACGGTAACGATATATTTCAATTTTTGTGTATAAAGGTTGATACGTACAAAGGCATTTCGTAGAAATGAGTGTGCTGTAACATGAATTTAATTTACAAGCTGAGGTCGGTTCACTTGGATGTTTAAAAAGTACACAGAATGATTAAAAGGGCACCACTTGACTTAATTATATCGCCGTCAAAAAACTATGACACAATAAGAGACCAGTTAAAATAATGTTTAATGTCGGACTAAGTCCCAGAACGTAAAAAAATCAGACTAGGAAGTAATCATAAAGCGCAGGAACAAAGCAAACACACCGATCGTTTAATACAATAAATTTAATGATAATATCATATCCCAAAATAGATTACACAAAAATAATTACACAAAATTCCAAAAAGACGGAAAAGAATATTTACACGAGCGTTATTTTTACGTTTGATAGCACAGATAAAACCAAAATAGCCTATTTCTCCCAAACAGCTCTAAGCTAAAATTAAATGCAAAACAGCACACGCGCACACGCGAAAAACGCGTACACGCGCACAGCACACAGCACACAAGACAAGCACACACACGCACACACGCACACAGCACACACGCACACACGCACACACGCACACGCACACACACAGCACACATGCGATAGTAAAAGTCAATTGCATAATTATAAGTATACATATGTAGTGATTCCAGAAGTTATGTCAAATACATTTAAAGTTCAAGTCTAGTTTTTAGAAAGACACGTCGATTTTTATCTTTGCGGTTTTTAGATAAATTTTGTTTATATGAAAAATGTTACAACCACCAACTTGATTTGTCAAACAGACACCTGTTTTATTTCATTTTCTGAATCTGCTTAGTTCTGAGTATTGTACCATGTCCATACAAAGTCAACAGATCTCAGGGAATTTAGAATTGAACGTACCAACAATTAAGACCGTATCAAGGAAGGCGTCATTTGTTTTTCTGTCAAAAGGAACAATTTATTCAAAAATACAACAAAATCAAATCAAATGTTGAGTTTTGTTTTTGTACGTTCTATCAAAATCCAATCATGCAGAATTTCCATTTTTCTCGTACTTAACTTCAATTTCGGAAAGAACAAATGTTGAAATTGACGTCAGAAATAAATTAACATAAACAACGAAAGAAAACATGTATACCTATTGTTTATGAACCACCTTGGGTACGCTTATTTTAAAAGTGTTCTTGATAGTTTTAAAAGACAATATTTTTTCGTAAATATCTGAGATCGACTGTAGGTATAGAACATGGTATGAGATTTACTCAGAATTCTAAGCAGATTCAGAAAATAAAATAAAAACAAGTGTTTCCATTTGACAAAATCAAGTTTGTGGTCGTAACTAATTTTGGGCCACCTAACATACAAAATTAAAATCGACCCGAGTTTCTCCAAAACTAGACCTTGACATTTAAAATGAATTCAGACGCTTCTGGGACTCAATGTATGTAGGTTGAAGGTAAAATCATAGGGCATACTACAACTACAAATTAGAAATTAAGAAAATTATTTTGTGCCCGGTTACTTTTTTAATAAAATTAGTTTTTATTCTGTGATTATAATCAAGGACTCTATGTGTAATTATGTAAAATTGTATTATAAATAAATGGGCAACGTTACTTTTAATGGTAAGATCTCAAGACTATCAGCAAATGGAATTAAGAAATTGTTCTGTTGTGCTTTTTGGGTTACAATTCGTTGTTTGTCAAATACGTAAGTGAAAATCTTTAGTTGTTAAGTTAGAGGTAGAAATTTGGTTCTCTATTAAGTGACTTAAATGTTGTCACATTAATTGATAGTGTATTACATGTCGTTATGGATCTTATTTATAGCTCAAGAGTTGTAAAGAAGGAAAGTGCCAAAAGAGTGATAGCACATTACTTTTTGTTTGTTTCAAAATGTGTTTATGTAAATTGTAATTAATTAAACCCAAGTATTATAACAAATTTAAAATAATAACTCCATTAATTATCTAACTGCATTTATTTAATGATATACTTTTCAAAACAGTGAAGAAAATAGAAGTAATTTTCTAAATTAAGATATACTTAGGCCTTGAAATGATAGTAATCTTAATCCATTGATCGTAAATCTTACTATTAACCATCTTTTGTTACTTTCAGCGTCATACATAAAAGTATGTCCCCAAACGCATCCTAATCTAACAGCATGCATCATTGATTCAGTTGAAAATTTACGTGAAAAATTAATAACAGGAATTGAAGAACTTGATGTCCCAAGTATAGAACCTTTTAAATTAGATGATATTAGAATTGAGCCTTTTGGTGATGGTACACGTTTGGTAACAAATCTAACGAACGTAGAAGTTTATGGTGTTTCAATTTCAAATCTTAAAGCTCGTGTAAGTAAATTGTTTTTGTTTAAAATTTTGTTTGTATGCGTATTTTAGGCCAACGTTAACAAAAAGGGTATAATCTTTCGATTTAACGTAAATATTCCTCAGATAAGAATTATGGGTGATTATGAATTGGATTCAAGGGTTCTATTTTTGGATCTAAAAGGAAGGGGCCTTTAGCGAAATATCAGTGAGTACTTATTTACTTACTTATCTGGTAATTCTATTATTTTAGCTAATTTTTGTGTGAATGTATCCTTAAAGGAAATAAAGTTAATATTGATAACAAAAATTATTTGGTTTTTGAAGATATGAAGCTTAATGTGATAATTGGTGATGCGTCCATACTGTTAGATGAATTGTTTGATGGCAATCCACTTTATCAAAGGCAACAAATGAAGTCATTAACGATAATGTACAATTACTGTTTGATGAAATTAAACCTAATGCTGTTGCTGCACTTAGAGTTTTGACTGATATTGCTAATAAGATTGCCAAGAGGTTTGAGTATGAAGATTTATTTCCTTAATTAACATTTCTTTTAAATTCATGTAATCGGAATGTGAATAAATGTATGTAAACAGGTTTCCTTTAAACGTCAAGGATGGTGTAATACTATTAACATAGATCTTGATCCATATAATCATTACTGTATTTTTAAGTGGTTACTCTTTTACTGGATCAATGTAACCTTTAATTCAAGTAAGTTTAAATCATTGATTAACATATTCAGGATCAATAGTTAAATGCAAATTTTAAAGCTTCCAAACGCTTCCACTGCCAGTTATTCTTTCAGAAAATCCAAATTACGAGCGACTTGATCATTATTTTGGACAGTCTATGTAACGTGCAGAAATCGATAATCTAATCTTTTCGTATCGACCTCATAACTTTCTTTAATTACTGTTCTAAATAATTATTTTGGATTGTTACTTATTTCAGTAACATATTGGCTAAATTTTTCTGTGTCTACTGCATTTGCCCTTTACGTTACAAAAGCTCAAATAAATATACTAGCTTCCTTGTTAGTTAACAATCGGTTATATCTTTAGTAACCGATATGTTACTTTCGCTGAATTACCACTAGAGGTACCGTTAAATAAATACATCTTATTAACTGAAACTTTATTTTACAATGTATATAATAATTTGATTTTGGCCACAATGATGCTTTCATAAGAAAATTGGTTTAACAAGTGTTCTTCCTGAGGTGGACTTTCTTTTCCGAGGGGCCATTTTGTGTGAAATACAAATACTTTTACAACATTCTCTTTTTTTTGGTTCTTCGGTGCTGTTATCGTTTCTATAAGAGAATTTACACATATAGAATATTTCCTTACCTGATAAGGCAATTATTTGGTGCAAATGTGTTAAACGCTATGATGGATATACAAAATGTTACTTTCACAAAAGGGGTAAGCTATCCGATTTCAATTCCTTTGTAACTATTAGGTATATTTCTTTCAGTGTTGAGATACGATAAGCCAGATTGTTTTAATCCATTACTAGAAATCGCCCTCAATCAGTAGTAGACAGGCACCTTGGCCGCCATCTTGGATTTTGACGTCACAAGACCGCCCACGTGGGAAATATGTTCCACCCTTTTTTTACTCGCTTACGTGGGACGTGTTTTTCACCCTATTTTAACAGCTCACGTATAGGACGCGTATTTTCACCCTGTGGGTCAACCCTAATTAGAGCCCTTTTGCACATGCTCACGTGAGGGCTGGTCTTGGTGGGGGCTGGACCTGGACCTGGTCTTGGACTTGGAGTTGGTCTTAGGGTTATTTTGATTGTCATCTAATTAAGGTCCTTCTGTTATATTAATAGCAGTGCCCTGGAGGTTAGGCAATGCACACGCATACAATGTTGGAAATTGCATAATTAATAAGATATTATTTGATCCTATTGTTTAAATGGTCATATGTTTGGATGATCTTTTACCTATACGAGAAAACGTATTTCTAATAAGGAGGTTCTTGTACACCGTGTAGGGCTTCGCAACTTGTTCTCAGGCCTTCGCCCCATGGCCGGAGATGGTGGGGAACCTAACCTTATAAGATAAGTGTAGAGCTTAGCCCCTATCGTGGCCCCTTGATGCAATTGTATGTTGTTCTAACTTAATCTTACAGCTGTAGGCCTTCGCCCCGTCATAAAAAAAATTGTATTCTAATAAGGAGGTAAAATTGATTTTAGCGCCATCTAGTGGCGTATAGACTAATGAACATTTTCTATAATAGAAGCTGATAATGCACAACTCTCCGCCCACTACATACCTGTAATTAACTGTTTGAAAGTAATACAGAAGAACCGGAATACCGCTACTAGTATCTAACAAACATTTGTACAAAAAACCTAACATTCAAAACATTTACAAATATTTTAAAAATTTTAACGCAAACAAATAATTGAATCCTCAGTTACATAAAAATATTGTATACCAATTATGTTCACACACACACACACACACACACACACACACACACACACACACACACACACACACCACGCACGCACCACGCACCACGCCACCACGCACCACCCGCACGCACCCGCAACAACCACACGCACCCCCGGCGAACGCACCCCGCCAACGACGCACCACCACGCACACCACGCACGCACGCACCAGCCACGCACGCACCACCAAGCACCACCACACCACACAACACCACACACACCACAAGACACAAACAAACACACAGACACACAGAAACACACAGACACACAGAAACACACAGACACACAGAACACAGACACACAGACACAGACACACAGAACACAGACACAAGACACACAGAACACACACAGACACACAGACACACAGACACAGACACAAACACACAACACAGACACACAGACACACAGAAACACAGAACACAGAACAACACAAACAGACACACAGACACAGACACAGACACACAAACACAGACACACAGACACACAGACACAGAACACACAGACACACAGACACACAGACAACAGAACACAGACACACAGACAAGACACAACACACAACAACACAAGAACACAGACACAGACACAAGACACACAGACACACAGACACACAGACACACAGACACACAGACACAACACAGACACAGACACACAGACACAACAGACACAGACACACAGACACAGACACAGACACACAGACACACAGACACACAGACACAGACACACAGACACACAGACACACAGACAACACAGACACACAGACACACAGACACACAGACACAACACAGACACAAGACACACAGACACACAGACACACAGACACACAGACAAGACACACGACACAGACAAGACACACAGACACACAGACACAGACACAAACAACACACAGACACACAGACACAGACACACAGAACACAGACACAAGACACACAGACACACAGACACACAGACACACAGACACAGACACACGACACACAACACAGACACACAGACACACAGACACACAGACACACAGACACACAGACACACAGACACACAGACACACAGACACAGACACACACACACACAGACACACACACGACACACAGACACACAGACACACCGACACAGACACACAGACACACAGACACAACACAGACACACAGACACAACACAGACACACAGACACACAGACACACGACACAGACAAGACACAAGACACAGACACAGACACAGACACACGACACACAGACAACAACAGCACAGACACACACGACACAGACACACGACACACAGACACACGACACACGACACACAACACAGACACACAACACACAGACACACAGACACACAGACACACACAGACACACAGACACAGAACACAGAGACACACAGACAACACACGACACACAGACACACAGACACGAGACACAGACACACAGACACACAGGACACACGACACACGACACCACGACACAGACACACGCACAGACACACAGACACACGGACACACAGACACAGACACACGACACACGAACACAGACACACACACACGACACACGACACACAGACACATGACACGACACACACACAGACACACGACACACAGACACACAGACACACAGACACACGACACACAGACACGACACACAGACACACAGACACACAGACACACAGACACACAGACACACAGACACGACACAGACACACAGACACAGACACAGCACACAGACACACAGACACACAGACACACAGACAGCACACGACACACAGACCACAAGACACACAGACACACAGACACGCACACACACACGACACACGACACACACACAACACGACACAGACACACAGACACACAACACACACAGACACACAGACACACAGACACACAGACACACAGACACACACGACACAAACACACACAGACACACAGACACGACACAGACACAACAGACACAGACACACAGACACACACACACAGACAACAAAGACACAGACACACAGACACACAGACACAAGACACACACACGACACAGACACAGACACAACACGACACACGACACACAGACACAAGACACACAAACACAACACAGACACAGACACACAGACACACAGACACACAGACACACAGACACACAGACACACAGACACACACAGACACACAGCACAGACACACAGACACACAGACACACAACACACAGACACACACAGACACACAACACAGAACAGACAACACAGAACACAGACACACAGACACAGACACACAGACACACAGACACACAGACACACAGACACACAGACACAACACACACACACAACACAAGACACACACAGACACAGACACACAGACACAACACACAGACACACAGACACACAGACACACAGACACACAGACACAGACACACAGACACAGACACAGACACAGACACACAGACACAGACACACAGACACACAGACACAAGACACAGACACACAGACACACAGACACAGACACACAGACACACAGACACAGACACACACGACACACAGACACACGGACACACACAGACACACAGACAGGACAACACGGACACGACACACGGACACACACGGACACACAGACACACGGACACGGACACGGACACACGGACACACGGACACACACACACGGACACACGGACACACAGGACACAGACACACGGACACACAGACACACAGACACACGGACACACGGACACACGGACACACGACACACAGGACACACGGACACACGACACACGGACACACGGACACACGGACACACGGACACACGGACACACGGACACACGAAACACAGACACAGGACACACAGACACACAGACACTCAGGCACACAGACACACAGACACAGAGACACAGACACACAGACACACAGACACACAGACACACAGACACAGCAGACACAGCAGACACACAGACACACAGACACACACACGCACGCACCAGGCACACGCACACACGCACACAGACACACAGCACACGCACGCACACGCACGCACACGACACACAGCACACACACACACAGCACACAACACACACACAGCACAACACACCACACAGACACAGCACACATAGACACATAGCACACAGACACACAGACAACAGAACACAGACACACAGACACACAGACACAGACACAAGACACACAGACACACAGACAAGACACAGACACACAGACACACAGACACAGACACACAGACACAGCAGACAGCACAGAGACACAGACACAGCACACAGACACACGACACAGACACAGACACACAGACACACAGACACAGACACACAGATCACACAGACACAAGACACAGACAAGACACAGACACACAGACACACAGACACACAGACACACAGACACACAGACACACAGACACAACAGACACACAGACAACAGACACAGACACACACAGACACACAGACACACAGACACACAGACACAGACACACAGACACACAGACACACAGACAAGACACAAGACACAGACACACAGACACACAGACACAGACAAGACACAGACACACAGACACAGAGACATAACACAGACACACAGACACAGACACACAGACACAGACACACAGACACACAGACAGACACAGACACACAGACACACAGACACACAAACACAGACACACAGCACACACAGACACACAGACACAGACAGACACAGACACAGACACAACAGACACAGCACACAGACACAGACACACAGACACACAGACACAGACACAGACACACAGACACACAGACACAAGACACAGACACAGACACACACACAACACACACACAACACACACACAACACATAACACACACACACACAGACACACAGACACAAACACAAGACACAACACGACACAAGACACACGACACACGACAAAACACAGACACACAGACACAGACACACACACACACACACACAACAAACACACGACACAAACACGACACAGACACACAGACACAGACACACAGACACACAGACACACAGACACAAGACACAGAACAACACACAGACACACGACACACAACACACAGACACACAGACACAACACGCAACACACAGACACACAACACACAGAACACAACACACCACAACCACACACGCACGACGCACCACGCACAACACCAGACACACAAGACACAGAACACGACACAAATAACACAACACAACACACAACAAGAACAAACACAAGAAAACACAGACACAGCACACAGACACACAGACACACAGACACACACACACAGACACACAGACACACAGACACACAGACACAAGACACACAGACACACAGACACAGCACACACAGACACACAGACACACAGACACAGACACACAGACACACAGACACACAGACACGACACAGACACAGACAGACACACAGACACAAGACACAGACACACAGACACACAGACACACAGACACACAGAACACAGACACAGACACAGACACACAGACACACAGACACAGACACACAGACACACAGACACACAGACACACAGCACAACACAGACACAGACACACAGACACGAACACAGACACAGACACACAGACACACAGACACACAGACACACAGACACACAGACACACAGACACACACACGACACACAGACACACGACACACGGACACACGGACACACAGACACAGGACACACGGACACACAGACACGGACACAGACACACGACACACGACACACGGACACACAGACACACAGACACACACACACAACACAACACACACAACGGACACACAGACACACAGACACACGGACACACGGACACACACAGACACACAGCAGACACACACGGACACACGACACACGGACACACAGACACACAGACACACGGACACACAGACACGAACAGACACACGACACACAGACACACGGACACACAGACACACAGACACACAGACACACGACACAGACACACAGACACACAGGACACACAGACACACAGACACACGACACACAGACACAGAGACACAGAGACACAGACACAGACACAGACACAGACACACAGACACACAGACACAGACACACAGACACACGACACACAGACACAGCACACACAGACACACAGACACACGACACACACACAGACACACGACACACAGACACACGACACACACACACACAGACACACAGACACACAGACACACAGACACACAGACACATAGACACACAGCACACAGCACACAGACACAAGCACACAGACACAGACACACAGACACACAGACACACAGACACACAGACACATACGACACAGCAACACACAGACACAGAACACAGACACAGACACAAGACACAGACACAGACACAGAGACACAGACACAGACAACAAGACACAGACACACAAGACACATGACACACGACACAGACATAGACACACACGACACAAGACACGACACAACACACGACACACGACACGACACAGACACAGGACACACGACACACGACACACGACACAGACACACGACACAGACACAATGACACGACACAGACACACGACACAGACACACGACACACAACAGACACACAGACACAGACACACAGACACAGACAGACACACAGACACAAGACAAGAACACAGAACAACACAGACACACAGACACACAGACACGACACGACACAGACACACAGACACACAGAAACAACACAACAACGACACACGACACACAGAACACAGACACACAACACACACGACACACACACAACACACACACACACACACACACACACATACACAACACACAACACATAACACAAACAACAGACACATAGACACATAGACAATACAGACACACAGACACAGCACAGACACACAGACACAGACACACAGACACACAGACACAGACACACAGACACAGACACACAGACACACAGACACACAGACACACAGACACACAGACACACAGACACACAGACACACAGACACAGACACAGACACACAGACACAGACACACAGACACACAGCACACACAGACACAGACACACAGGACACACAGACACACAGACACAGACACAGACACACAGACACACAGACACACAGACACACAGACACACACAGACACAGACACACAGACACACAGACACACAGACACACAGACACACAGAACACAGACACAGACACACAGACACACAGACACACAGACACACAGGCACACAGACACACGGACACACAGACACAACCACAGACGCACAGGCGTACAGACGCACAGACGCACAGACGCAACAGACGCACAGACGCACAGACGCACAGACGAACAGGCGCACAGACGCACAGACGCACAGACCACAGACGCACAGACGAACAGGCGCACAGACGCACAGACGCACAGACGCACAGACGAACAGGAGCACAGACCCACAGGCGCACAGACGCACAGACGCACAGACGCACAGACGCACAAAAGAGAAAAAATAAAATGCGAAAATACGTAAAACGAAAACACGCAAATACGAAAGTACACAAACGAAAACACGCCAACACAAAAAAATGTAAACGAAATCACGCTAAAGCGAAAAACTTTAAACTTGCAAACATGAATCAAGACGGTGGAGCACCGTTAGGAAAAAACAGGTTTATCAACAAAATTGAAGGAAAGCTTAACGTTTGAAAATATATTATTGTTATTATAGCAACAATACATCATTATTATTTAATAACATGCTTTATCGGTTTTCTTCTTCTTGAACTGTGATTCGTCGTTATCATCATCATGATTTTGAGTTTGCCCTTCTTACCTCATTGCTCTTCTTCTTGTGAACCATCACCATCATCATGAATGTGAGATACATTCAGCTCAACCACGTCATCGCGTTCGTGCGTGCGTGCGTGCGCGTGAATATATCGCGCATGCGTGCCGGCGTTTGCGTGCGTGCGTAGTGCGCGTGCGCGTGTGCGTGTTGCGTGTGTGCGCGTGTGCGTGTGTGCTGTGTGCGTGTCTGCGTGTGGTGCGTGTGCATGTGTGCGTGTGTGCGTGTACGTTAGTAGTATAGCTATAGCGGTCCTGGCTCACTTTTGTCACTAGATTTGTCACCAGATCTAGGAAAAGTCACCAGAAAAGTTACTAGATATCAAGGTCGGTAACATTGCCTATTTCAGGGTAGCTGAAGACCACAGGTGTGTAACTCTCTTCAAGGTTATGCGGTAGGTGACCCCTTTCAAGGTCCGCTTCAAGGCGGTAATTAATAAAAATAATAATTATAGTCCCATTTTGCTGTAATTGCAGTAGGAAAGCATCCTCTTAAGACTACTAAAATTCAGTTGTATCATTCCGAATTCATATAATTAATAACAATAATAAATGGATACTATAATTTAATTCCTATCCCCCTAACCGGTGGTCATATTAACTTTTATAGATTACCCTCTACCTAAAAGCGTTTCTTGATTGTTTCAGTCGTATGCATTTTAGTTGTTTTCAAGCTTAAGAATATTTTCATTGCTAATATATCATTCAACTAATCATACAGGTAGGACAATTTATGTCTTAGTTACTGTCCTGGTATACTTTTGGTGCCTTACCGATAATGATAATATATATATATATATATATATATATATATATATATATATATATATATATATATATATATATAGAATTTTACTTATTATTGAAATAAAAATATCCTGAAAACTTTTATTTATCTGCTACATTTGTAAAAAGTACTAGGTTGGAAGCAAGTGTCACACAGATCACGCTAAATGTTTGCTGATGTAGTAGAAACGTAAGGTGGTTAAAGAGCTGTGTTTTAGTAAAGGAATGTGTATAACAATATATGTTTATATTAATAAAAAATGTTTATTCTAGATTATTTATCCTAACTACATATCTCTAAACCATCAATAAAATTTCGCGACCTTTTAAATAGAATAAAATGAAGATTAAATGAGATGTAAGTATATAGATGTTACACTTCTAGGTTTTGTAATGTAGTTAGCAGTTGCTGAGTTGTTTCTTTGCTCAGTCTAATGTCTTCTAATTGCTTGACTCAGCCAAGAGTTGCTTGGTGACCTGAAAGGTAGAATCCCCACGCCTTGAAGATTTTATTTAGTACTCCTGAGAATTGGTTTATAAGAATTAACACCTTAGCTCAGCCAAGAACCTTGAGGAATATACGTAGGCAATGTGTATGATGGCCTTGGGCAATGCAACTTTGAGCTTGAAGCGTCAGCCTGAACAATGGATCCTTTTGTCCTTGATTTCTAGAATTGAGCCTGAAATGATTGGGGTATCTAGATAACAATCTATTTTTTAGCAATTATGACTCAGCCAAAACAATGGATCGCATTTGTTATTAGAGATGTGACCTTGAAAGCATAGACTTTGAATAATGGATCGCCTTTGTTCTTGATTTCTCAGACCTGAAATGGTGTAGCTGGATAACAATCTATTTTTATAACTCGACCAAAACAATTAATCGCCTTTGTTGTTTTCTCAGAGTGTGAACTTAAGGTACATTTTTAAAAATTACATGCAAGCCTATTGTATCCCTTTAAAACAATGAAAACCCATTCTAACGCCTAACACACAATAAAACTATTCATATAAAAACAATCAGATCTCCTTCGTTCTGCAACATTAAAACTATAAATCGATTTTATTAACCTTTATATAAAAATTACATCAAATTAACTCCATTTCTATACTGCAAGCTGTCACTGTTTACTCTTTTAAGTCCAAGGGTAGCAATTTAGGAATAGGGCTGAAATTTAAGCTTTTAGGTTTTTGCTTATACAAAGGAAAGTCATTTATATTATTCATTATAGTAAAAGAAATTTTTTACATATGCATAAACGCCATTTAATGATTAAAAACAATAACGATCTGCATTAAAACCAGTAAATTGCTTTTTATTTAGTATCATTTTACTGTCATTGATCTTTTCTTCTTCTTTTATACGTTGTATATAGGCCAATTTAAAGCCCAACGTACGGCAGGGTTCCATTTCCTTATGAGATTTCTATAAAGGTCGATATCGAACCGCGCCCAGATATACAGAGCCAATAAGGAACCATTATGGAGAAGAGAATACCGAAAACTAGTACTACAAAGCACAACTTAAAGTCTTTATTTTTAATTATACAGTTACTTAAACCTAATACAATTGTGAGATACGTATAACAACACATAGCAGCGTCTTAAATTTTCTTCTTCTTTAAAATATACATTTAAACTCATCCTTCTCAAAATTTCATGTTTTACTACACTATTTTACATATTGCTAATACGCAGCTTCATCATCTTTGTTTTCACTATATAACATTCCAAATCGAGTTTTACTTCTTTTACTTGTTTTATTAACGTCTCCAACCTCTTCTTTCGCTCCTCCACACTTACTGCTTTTTCTGTACTTTCTACCTTACGTACTACTACTACTTTCGTCATTGCTGCTAATCAAGAGTATACTGTGCACACACACAATGAGGACTTTTAAACCCTAACACTCATTCATGGTTGCCAACACTACTTTCTATTCTAGCTTCTTCTTCTCAAAAACGGCGCAGAATTCATCATTTTCTCAGGTCAGAATTTATCTAAAGCATCCCTAGATGATAAGCCTCGTTAACACAGTACCTATAACTATTGGAAAAGCTACCTTTACCCTAAAAGTAGGTGATTTAAGATGAAACTACCACCTTGGCCCATAAAAATACCCCAAGGCAGGTGATTTGAGCGATTAGCTTTGTCTATGATGTAAAACTAGTTCTGCTTTCAGATTTCTAAGAATTATACTTGGATGCAACCTTCTCACGAATTGGGATTTCTAACCCCTCACGACCAGATTCCATGTTATGACCTAGTTCAATTTAGCCTCACCACGATTAATGGCTCTGTAGGAAACCTGTGTTGAGTGACGGCTCCCTGTTTTGGGAAACGGTTATCTGTATATGGGGGAACATCCTGGCGGACCATAATATGAGCCCACGCTTTTTTATTAGAATTTAGTCAATAACCTTGTAGCATAGACCCCTTCTTATTTCCATGACTCGTTTAGAATTGGTCCTGCAGGTTTCGGCTACATTTCGATCGGATGATGTCGGGTAAGATCGGCCTGTAGGACATATGGTCTTGAAAATTTCTTGGAGACCTTGAGAATTTCCAACCACCAGATACTGTAAGCATAACGTTTAGCCAATACAGGAACCTTGATAAACATTCAGCATAGACAACAACCATCTTGTTTCCACGAACTGATTCTATTGCTAGAATTCAGTAATAGGAACTCTTATTTGCTATTTCCTAGAATTTTACCTCCAAGGAATGTTAAAAGTTGACTTGTTGACCTAGATGGATAGGCTGGGTTATAACCTGAGAAATAGTTTGCATCAGAGGGCTTTTACATAAAATAATACACTTAAAATAATAGCATTTTATTGTAAATATTACAAACTTTTCCCCCCTTTACTTGTAAGCACACACATTTTATAAACCTTTTACTGATATTGTCTTACATAGTTATTATATAAAAAGTGTACATTCGTCAAAGCACAATTACAGGTGGTTTGTGTATGAAAGAAACAAGTTGTTTTCATTTTGGGTAAAGATGGTTGCTCTTCAATTTCTATAACTGACTGTCTCAATATTTTCGAATGTAATCGGCTTTTCTCGCCCTTTAACGTACACATCATCTGTTACCGATATTAGTTCACGAAGTATATGTGGAAAGAGATGTGTAGAGGTATATCCAGATCCCCATTTGATGCAGTGATGATTATTGATTAACCAAACAGCTTGTCGTTGAAATTCTACATCTAAGAGGTGCCAAGGAAATGGTGGTTTGAACACAAAATGGGCAGCTTGATTTCCATTGTATATTGCTAGCTCTTTGGGTGTAAATACATGTTTTGCCGTTTTGAATCCTGTACATCAACTATTACAATCATTGTCTCTGTAGCGTGACCCCAAAACATATGCACAATTTTCAAAACACAATTTCAGAATTTAAAATGCACAAGAACGCATGTGTAGTTAAACCGCACAATTCGACGCATAAGTATCACTTTTATGCAAGTGTCAGACATCTACTTATAACTTTAACTAATATCTAATTGCTCTTCACAGCACTTTAGGTTTACCGTAAGATTACTCATGCACTCTCCTTATATAGATGTACCAGTTGCATTCAGGGGTTAAAATATGGACAGGATCGGACAGGATTGGGACCTTGAAAATTATTTCTCTGAATTGTAATATGGCGTGACCTTGTCTATTTTTAGAAATTATAACTCGACCAGAACAATGGATCGTCTTTGTTATAAGAAGTGTGACCTTGAAATTTTGTAAGTATAGACATTGAAGCGTCGGCTTAAACAATGAATCGTCTTTTGTTCTTTAAAATTGATTTCTCAGAATTGAGGTGTATTTTATAACTCGGTCGGAACAATGAATCGTCTTTGTTATTTTCTCAGAGTTGTGCCCTTGAAATTCTCGGAATTAACTTTGAAATTTACGTAACTGTATAATTAAAAGATTTTAATTTGTGTTTTGCATATAAGTTTAAGAGATGTAGTTTTGTAATGAGTCACGGATAATGTCTCAAAGTAAAGGATCACAGATCCTGATATGAAGGCTTTAAGGAAAGCCGAATGTATGGCTAGTAAGCATTATAATGAAGCGATGAAACTACCTATTAGGAAAGATGATGATGTCTTGTGGACCACATTAAACGAGAATCAGTTGAAGGAAATTTGAATGTGAAAAACAAATAATAAATAAAATAGATATGATCCAGCAAAGGTATTACAAAATGTTAAGTACATCAAATTTGCCATAATATGTATATTTACTTAAATCGATCTTTTATCTGTATATATAGATGAATATTGTGGTTAATAAATTATAAGTTTTATAAAAAAATATTTTACTTGTTAGATGACCTAATCAGTCTGAACAATGCATCGTCTGTGTTCTCAGAATTTCAGAAGCTATGACTCAGCCAAAACAATGAATCGCCTTTGTTATCAGAGGTGCGGCCTTATAAGCATAGACTTTGAAGCGTTTCTTGATTTCCCAGAATTGAGATGTATTTAGATAACAATCTATTTTTAGAAATTATAACGGAATAATGGATCGTCTTTGTTCCTTCATGTGACCTTGAAAATTATAAACATAGACTTTGAAGCGTTAACAATGGATCACCTTTGTTCTTGATTTCTTAGAATCGAAGGGTATTTAGATAACAATCTATTTTATAACTCGACCAGAACAATGAATCACTTTTGTTCATTTTCATGTGACCTTGAAAATTGTAAGCATAGACTTTGAACAATGGACCCCTTTGTTCTTGATTTCCTAGAATTGAGGCGGGGTGGTAGCTGGATAACAATCTATTTTTAGGAATCAGAACGCTTATGTTCTCTCGTGTAACCTTGGAAACGGTTACCTGTGTTGAGAAACAGCCATCTGTTTTGGAAAACGGACCCTCTGTTTTGGGAAACGGACCCCTGTTTTGTGAAACGGACCCCTGTTTTAGGAAACGTCTACCTGTTTAGACCACTTGAGGGCACTGGGAGGCGTGACATTGCTTACCTTGAAGCATGCACCTCAGGGCTTGCGTAGGTTTGTAATAAGTCTCGAACAATGTCTCAAAGTAGATCCTGATATGAAGACTTTTAAGGAAGCTGAATGTATGGCTAGTATACAATATAATGAACCTATTAGGAAAGATGATGTGGTCCGCATTAAACGAGAATCAGTTGAAGGAAATTGAATGTGAAAAACAAATAGTAAATAGATATGCTCCAGCAGAGGTATTACAAAAGTGACTATATCCCATAATACTTAAATCGATTTTTATCTGTATATTGTGGTAGTCTTATAAAAATATTTTACTTGTTAGATGACCTAATCAGTCTGAACAATGCATCGTCTTTGTTCTCGGAATTTTAGAAGCTACGACAGAGCCAAAACAATGAATCGTCTTTGTTCTTTTACCTTGCAAATTGTAAGCATAGACTTTGTACAATGGGCCCCTTTATTCTTGATTTCCTAGAATTTCAGAAGCTATGACTCAACCAAAACAATAGATCGTCTTTGTTCTCTCATGTGGCCTTGAAAGCATAGACTTTTAAACAATGGGCTATCGTTCTTGATTTCCAGAATAGGGCGTGGCCTTGAAACATGCATAGACTTGCTTGAGACCGAGGGCAATGACTTTAAGGACTATAATGACCTTGAAGCGAGGACCTTGAAGAGGCGGGGTCACCTACCACATAACCTTGAAGAAGTTACACCCTGTGTCTTAGCTACCCCTTGAAATAGGCAATGTTACCGACCTTGAAATCTAGTAACTTTTCAGGTGACTTTTTCCTAGATCTGGTGACAAATCTTAGTGACAAAAGTGAGCCAGGACCATAAGCTATACTACTCGCGTTTGAGGTGTCGCTGTGCGTGTGTGTTCGTGTGCGTGTTTGTGCGTGTGTGCATCTGTTGGACGTGCTGTGCGTTGTGTGCTTGTGCTGTGTGCGTGTGCTGGTGCGTGTGCGTGGTGTGCTGTGTGGCGTGTGCGTGTGTCGTGTGTGCGTGTGCGTGTGTGCGTGTGCGTGTGTGCGTGTGTGCGTGTGCGTGTGCGTGTGCGTGTGTGCGTGTGTCGTGTGCGTGCTGTGCGTGTGTGCGTTGTGCGTGTGTCGTGTGCGTGTTGTGTGCGTGTGTGCGTGTGCGTGTGCGTGTGTGCGTGTGTGCTGTGTGCGTGTGTGCGTGTGTGCGTGTGTGCGTGTGCTGTGTGCTGTGTGCGTGTGCTGTGTGTGCTGTGGTGCGTGCGTGTGCGTGTGCGTGTGCGTGTGCGTGTGTGGTGTGCGTGTCTGTGCTGTGCGTGTGTGTGCTGTGCTGTGTGCGTGTGCGTGTGCGTGTGCGTGTGCGTGCGTGTGCGTGTGCGTGTCGCGTTGTGCGTGCTGCGTGTGTGCGCTGCGCGTGCGCGTGCGCGTATGCGTGTGCGTGTGCGTGTACGTGTGCTGTGTGTGTGTAAACATAATTGGTATACAATAGTTTTATGTAACCTGAAGATTCAATTATTTAAGAGTAATCTCAAATTTTTGTAAGTACAACATGTTTGTTAAATACTAGTGGCGGTATTCCGGTTTTCTGTATTACTTTCTAAATAGTTAATGACAGGTATGTAATGGGCTGTTTATATCCAGCCATTCACAAAGCGTATTTTAGTAAGACACGTTGTATAAAATTCAGTTCATCATATGGTACAGTTGAAGGAAAAACTTCTAAAGGTAAGCGTATTATATTTAATATATGTTTTTTACCTGATATTGCTAACAAAGATGCCGATAAAGATTTTTAAAATGTATTATTATGTTATAGGATAACGTCATAAAATCAGCTCTACAAAATAGTAGGTACGCCTTCGTGGATTTTAAAGTTGTAGTTATTGTTAATTCACATATAATAATAAAACATTAAAACCTTCTGCCTTTTATTTCCGTTATATCAGTTTGATATTCTTAAAACACGTTAATTTTAATTTAACTCTATGTTATATATAAGTAATTATTACTTTTTAATGGGTTTTACAACTGTTAATGAATACGTTACAATAAAACAGTTTTGTGTGTATGTAATTAAACATGCAAATAAATCAAATATGATGTGCCGAATGTATAGGTGGTGACTGTTTAGAGAATCAGCCTATACATAAAGCATCATTGCATTAGGGTAGAAATTATTTATTATTTCACGCCATATTTAATTAGACTTTAATGCAGTCAGTTTGAACTGTAATCTGGTTTCCGCAAACTTTAAGACATAATTTCGGTTGATTGATTGAGTTTTATCTGATAATCGAGCGTGATTTGTTTGAGATTGATTAATTAATTGATTTGTGTGTGTGTGTGTGCGTCGTGCGTGCGTGCGTGCGTGCGTGCGTGCGTGTGTGCGTGTGTGTGTGAAAGGAGGAAGGAAGAAACAAGATAAAGCAGAAGAGAGTGTACATTATCAGCTTCTATTATAGAAAATGTTGATTAGTCTATACGCCACTAGATGGCGCTAAAATCAATTCTTACCTCCTTATTAGAATACAATTTTTATGACGGGGCGAAGGCCTACAGCTGTAAGATTAAGTAAGAACAACATACAGTTGCATCAAAGGGGCCACGTTAGGGCTAAGCTCTACTACCTTATAAGGTTAGGTTCCCACACCATCTCCGGCCATGGGCGAAGGCCTGAGAGCAAGTTGCAAAGCCTTACACGTGTCGTACAAAACCTCCTTATTAGAAATACGTTTTCTCGTATAGGTAATAGATCATCCAATTAACATATAACCATTTAAACAATAGGATCTATAATAATATATTATTGATTATGCAATTTCCAACATTGTATGCGTGTGCATTTGCCTAACCTCCAGGGCACTGCTATTAATATAGTCAGAATGACCTTAATTAGATGACAATAAAAATAACCCTAAGACCAACTCCAAGTCCAAGACCTAGGTCCAGGTCCAGCTGCCAGCACCAAGACCAGCCCCTCACGTGAGCATGTGCAAAAGGCTCTAATTAGGGTTGACCCATAGGGTAGAAAATACGCATCCTATACGTGAGCTGTCATAAAATAGGGTGAAAAACACGTCCTACACGTGGGTGTGTAAAAATAGGTGAAAATACGTCCTATACGTAAGGAGTAAAAATTAGGGTTGAAAAGGGCCTTCGAAAAGAAAGGGTTGAAAACACGATCTCACACGTGGATGTGTAAAAATAAGGGTGAAAAATACGTCCTACGTAAGCGAGTAAAAATAAGGATGGAAAATATGATCTCCCACGTGGGCGGTCTTGTGACGTCAAATTCCAAGATGGCGGCCAAGGTGCCTGTCTACTACTGATTGAGGGCGATTTCTAGTAATGGATTAAAACAATCTGGCTTATCGTATCTCAACACTGAAAGAAATGTACCTAATAGTTACAAAGGAATTGAAAAAATCGGATAGTTTACTTTTGTGGAGTAACAACTTCAATAAGGTAAGACAGCGATTCTTTTAAGTTTCTTTGAGATAATGAATACACCGCAGCTTTCAAAACTCAATTTGAAACCAGGAAACATAATTTATAGATACCTAATTAGTAAACAATTAAAAACTAACACAGTTCCTGTAGATTAATTGATTTATCTTGTAAAATTGCATGTTTGAACAATAGGAATTTGACCGTGAAACATTACGTTTGTGACTAAAAATTTTATTTAAAATAAATTTAATTGTGTAATTATAAACAAAATAAACCGACAAGAAGTGCCTATAATTAGTAATTAAGCCATTATATAGAATAAGTATTTTTAGGTGGGAAGTGGTAAATTTTTATGTCAATCGCTCCGTTATTTAATAAACTATAATTCCAGCATAGCAAAATAAGCATTAAATGAATAATAAATTTAATTTTAATTAAAATAACTTTTGACACTTCTTACTGAGCATAGGCAGAGTCGGAATTTCCGATTGACCTACCGCTAGTATCTTATAAGTTATATAGGTAAGTCGCGCGGGCGTTCTGTTATCTTTTAGTTCTCACTGTATTCTTGTGTAAATCGAAGCTGTTTTTCTATTGAGAGTGTGAGGTATACTAGTGGTTTTAGATTGATTAATTGAACTTAAGTTAATAGATACTCGCTCCATAATTAAATTTGAATGGATTTAATTTGTTTTAATACTGTAGTCAAATTTGCCTTGTTACTAATATGCTCATATTTAAATTGTAACCGATGAAAGTTAATTAAATTGGGAAAGCTCGTATTTATTAACAATCATTAATTAATCATCACCCATTGGTGAGGATTCTTATTTGTAAAGGGGACCTGTGACCTTTGTCTACCGTATCCGCCGGCCGCTCGAATTAATTCTGACTCTTACAGTTGGGTGGTGTGGTTTGTATCTTCTAAACAGTAAAGAAAGTACTGAAATAAAATCTTTTCAAACGAGGTATGACATTTTGGGTGTCGGATGGTGTTAGAAGACTATTTGCAAAGAATAATGTATTTTAGGTTGGTCGCTGGTGAAAAGCTTGTATTTAGTAGAGATAAACATGTTGAAACTTTCTCCCATCACGGGATCTTCCTATATGAATGTACTAGTCAAAATTGAGCATAACACATTATAGTTAATGAGAAGCATAATGATAATTGCTGCTTTGCATGGGCTATCACAGCGGACAACTCCGTACCCTGGCTTCAGATCCTTCTTCAATTGGGGTGGTATAGAGTTTCCTGTTAAGCTGTCAACTTTCCAGTCCAACAACAATATTTCCATCAATGTTTATGGACTGGAAGGCAGGTACCGTGATGGTGAGCGTGATATGGAAGTAGTGTGTCGTTTGTACTATACGAGGGCTAAACAATCTGTACATGTTAATTTATTATTATTAGCCAGCAACCATACAGAAAACGAGCACTATGTCTGGATAAAAATTCTTCGTGTTCACTTGGCAACCAAATAACGCAACGTAACGGGCAAAATATTTTGTGATTCATCTTTATTAGTTTATAACACAGGAGCAATTGATTCGTCACGTAGCGCATGACTGTAATTTTGGGTACACTATATTACCTGATGTAAAACAAAGAAAAGATAGAACAGAATTCTATGCGGAAAATGTACTTGGGTTCGGAACTATCAAAGTAGACGTTTTACCATTCGTGATATACGCAGACTGTTAGTATCGGTAGCTACGGCTCAAGCCGATCGAACAACTAAATAAATGTGGAAACAAGAACCATACTCATTCTAATATTATATTAAGTCTAGTGTAAACTATGCTTGGTCCAAATTAGACCATTATAGGAGTGATAAGCGCAGCGGATAAATTTATTAGACGAATAGAGACCGACTGGAAACGGATATATAATGAACATTTAAAATCTCTTGTTCCAATATTACCACTAACTGATGAACAAAAGGAAATTTATGAAAAAAGTCGAAATGGCTAGTTACGCGATAATCTTATTGTGATCTTACAAACCCTCAAGTACAGTCACTGTCACGTGACTGGTAAATACCGTGGTATCTTACATTCGATTTGTAATTTAAAATATCAATTACTTTATTTTAACCTAGTTTTTCATAATTTGAGTGCTTATGATGCCCACATGTTCATCAAACATTTAGCGAGTGAAACGGAGAAATTAACGTTTTCTCTATTAATAGTGAGAAATATATAACGTTCGGTAAGCATATTTTGGTAAATGAATTTACCGAGTTAAATCGATAAGCGATAATTTTGTCTTATCATGCTAATGATTACCAAAATTATAATGAAATTTGGAATGGTTAATCTTCTTATAGTATTTATTTAATTTATTTTAATAAGGGGCAATGGAAGGTAGATATAATAAGCTGTGATAGTAAGAGCTTGATGTGATAATGTTGAAGCATTTAGAATTAGGTCGTCCGAAAACTAACATTAAACCTTCTTCTCAAATATTTTGTGCCCAAACTGAGCGTCGGGTATTGAGCTTTCCCTTAATCGTTAATCCAATTCTGCCGTGCTTTTCGATCCCTGGTAACCTCGTTCAGATTTTTATTGTTTTGATCTTATTTCTTCCTATGTCTGCTATTCCATCATTTCATTTCTTCCTTGACATTCCCTTCCTTTTCCTATCTGTACTTCTTACTTCGTATACCTTTTTAACTATTGTGTTAGGCTTCATTCTAATTATGTGGACGTACCAATTGAGTTGCTTTTTCTCTACTTTGGTTGTTATTATTTCTTGATTTATTTCCCGTCTTATTTCTTCGTTCTGTATTCTGTCTCATTTTGTTTTCCAGCTATCTTCCCTAAAATTTTATTCCCTCTGCTATGGCGTTTCCTTCTTGTTTCTTCTGTAGTGTCCACGATTCGCTGGCGTATGCTATTATTGGTCTTACCACTGAGTTATATACCTTTAGTTTTATGTTGTTGCCAATTTCCTTTTCTCGAAAATGGGTCTACTTAGAGCATAATATATTATTTATTTTCTTTACTCTGTTATTTATGTCTATGTCTATTCTTCCATCATCTGCTATCATACTTCCTTATATGTTGATACTTTCTCTACCTTTTGTTCTTTAATGTATATCCCTGGCATGCTTTCTCTGTTGTCTTTCATATTTATAATCGTAGTTTTGCTACATTATCTACATTAATTTCGAGGTTTACTTTTTATTTCTTCCGTCCATATTTCTACTAATTTTTCCATGGTCTTATGACTATATGCTATCAATACGATGTAGTTTGCATAGAGTAAATTATTTGTTCTTATTGGTTCCAATTACCGTTTGATATTTTCTGTTTTCGTTCTTGTTTCTTTTATTAGTCTATCCATTAGTATTATTAACAGCAGCTTAAACTGTCCCTTCTTTTCCTTTTTCCTATATATATGATCATTTCTGGTTCTATCTTATCTATCACATAAGTTTTATCCGTTTTAATTTTCTTTAATGCTTATTCTAGTTACTGCATTGTAATTTTGTCTGTCATTTCATATGTCTCCTCTTCCTTTTCTTCTTCATCTCAACTTCAGCCTCTTGATTTTCTACCATAAATTTATTCCCATAATAATCAGTCCATGTCTCTAATATATCCTTTGTTGTTGTTTTTAGTTCATTATTTCTATTCTTAATAGCTGTCATTGGTTTCTTTTTGTTGCCTTTTAGTTTTCTTAATTGTTTCCAGAATAAATTTTATGCGTCTCATTTAAGTTTGTTTCGAAGTCTTCAAGCGTTTCTTTTTGCTTCTCTAACCACGTTTTCACTGTGTTTCTTTCCTTATGTAGTTTCTTCTTTCCTGTTATGAATTTGAGGTTAGGTTTCATTTCTCTTTAATTGCCTGTCTAACTTCCTCGTTCCACCAGTACATTCTCTTCAAATTGTTACTGATCTTCTCATTCCGCATATTTCAGCATCATTATATATTATTTCTTTAAACCTCATCCATCTTTCCTCTAACTGCGATCCTTCTTCCTGTTGGCTTGTTTGAAATTTTTTATCCGTTTCTGTTTGACATCTCTTCATAATTTCTTCTTGTTTGAATTTGTGTATGGATACTTTCTTATAATTTGTAGTCTTCCCTTTCTCTACTCACACCTTAATTCTGTTTCTATTTCCATCTTTACTCTTTCAATCTCGGTTTGCATCGTTGCCGTGTATGTTATGTAATCTATAATACTTCCAGCATTTCTTTCTTCCACTGCAAAAGTAAATTTATCTTCTTTTTCTGGTTCCATATCGTGTTTCTAATGAGTAATTCGTTTACCTGACAAAATTCAGCATTTTTGCCCATTTCTATTTATTACTTCTTCACCTTGATTCCCATACATTCCAATGCTTTCCTCCTCTATGCTTATCATTTCCAATTTTGCATTCAGTTCCCCATTATAATTACTCTATCACTTTCTTCCCTGATTCTGAAAATTAGTTTAAACGCTATTACCTCTTTTCTGTTCCTTCTGTTGGTGCATCTATTTGTATTATTTGTACTTTCCCATTTAGCTCTGGTTTTTGTCTCTATTAATCTTGAATTTATTGGTGCAATTTGCTAATTCTCTTATTTATTTCTTCTGACAATATTATGCCCTCCTTCCTTACCCTCTGTCTCTCCTGTACTCCTGGATAAAATAAGCTATGTTCACTTGGCAATTGTATACTTCCTTTTCCTTCTTTTTAACTTCACTAATTTTCATTATCCCTATACCCCATGTTTGCATTTCTTCCGTTACCTCCATTTCTTTTCCTGTCATCGTTATGTTGCATGCCTCAATTGTTATTTCTTGGTTACTTATTTTTTGTTAGTGTTTTCTATATTTTTCCCTATTATCTTCTTCTTTCCTTTCCTTGATTAAGTTTATCTGCATTTTCTTCTCATTTTCCTTTTTCGTAGCCTTTGTTCTTCTATGTTTCCGGTCATTATTAGATTTTACTAGTTTTTTAGGACGTGTCTTGTTTTATTAATCGCCAGCAATCGTTCTTTCTAGTTCTTGTCTTCTATATTTTCTGGTGATCTTTGATTCATTGTTCTCCTTACTTATTTGGCTCATTTTCACTTCTTTGTACTTCTGTTCCGTTTTCGTTTTCCATTACTACTTCATCTCCCTCTTTTCTGATTATCCTTCTTGGCTCTTCGATACTTCCAGGCTCGTTAATTTCTATATCTTGGAGTTGTTCAAAAGTGTATGGTTCACTGTTATATCTGATAGTAGTGAGATTATCCATTTCCTTTATTATTTTCATATATCTTGTCAGTTCTTTCCTTTGTTTTAGTACCTCTTTTGAGTAGCCTTCTTATATATAAATATTTTCCCTTTTAATTTCTTTGTTTCTTTAAGAATTTTCATTTTCTTCTGATATTTATTAACTTCCTTTTCCATTTACTTTTATACCAATCCTTCCAATACCCGACACTTCTTTTGCATCTCGATCTTAATTCCTATGTCTCCCAGGATAATTCTTACTAGTTCTTTTAATTGTAGCTCTTTTCTTCCTTTATTTCTTCTACTCCATGTATAATAATTTTCTCTTCTTTATTTCTCTCCATTTCCTCTATCCTCTTATCTTGTTGTATTAATTTGTTTTATGTTGTTATTTTCTTTTTCGGTTATCATTTTCTTCCCTAGTTTTTGTTAATTCTATTTGCAAATTGTCGATCTTCTGTCCTATTCTCTTATTCCTTGCTTCTAACTTATCTAGCTTTTCTAACTTTGAATTTATTTCTTCTAAAATCTTATCCATCTTTTATATGTTTATTGTAATATTCTTGAGTTTTATAGTTATTCTCAGGTTTACTTCTCCTTCGAAAATATTTTCTTCTGTTATACTTTGTATCGTACTTCTACTCTAATGTCCGTTCCATGTCATTAACTACCGCCTGCACTTTCTTTTAGATAATTTTATTTTCACTCTTAGTATTTAGAATCTTTTATTTAATTCTTAAGGTTTTCTTCTTCGCCCTTGTATTCGTCCGAATCTGTATACGTCTACTCGCGCGATCTTAATAATCCGTTTCTTTACTTTTCACAAAACTCCATACTCGATACCGTCCTGGCTCCCGCGCTAATTTTCAAATACTCACTAAGATTACGCGCTATGCGCCGTCGCCCCAACCGTATGTACTTCTTTCCTTATCTGCTGTCACTGCGTTTCCTATAAGCGGTTTATTTTTCCTAGATATTAATTAAAATTATTCCTACCTTATTATTTCTAGGAATGAACGTAAGGTACGAAAGATACCTTGATATCCTGTATGTATATGAGCAAATGCGCAAAGGAAAGGGTGCCGTGGAGATGGAGGCTGACAGCCTAGCACTATGGTGAGGAGTTCAGACTAAGTAAGTGTAAGAGCGAAAAGATGTGTTAATCAGTACGAATTGGTATCTCCCCGGGTAATGTGGGTTAAAATTAAAGTAGAGTTTCGAAGAATCTTTCTTACTGCATGCTATGCACCTGTGAATGGAAAAAGAGACCAGGAGCGTGAGAACTTTTGGAATGAAGTAGAGCACGTGCTAAACGTATGCAAGCCAAACGAAAGAGTGATGATTGTGAGATATGAACGGATGGGTGGGTGTACAGGGAGACCGAACTGAACTTGTTGTAGGAAAGTCGGAGACCAAGGAGTCGATGAGAATGGTGAACGCATGGTGAACATCTGTATGGAGAGATGCTTGTTTGTATCCAATACATGGTTTAAACATAAAAATGCACACGTGTATACATATCAAAGAGGTGAATCTAAAAGTACGATAGACTTGATAGTGTATGATGAACGGCTTAGAAATTTGGTGAAAGACACAATAGTAGTGGGTCGGACCACTTTTTCGTTGTATCCAGAGTGCGTTTAGGGCAAAAGTGGGTCTGGCGAAGAAAAGTAAACGTAGTGTAAACGTTCAGAATTACGGTAAATAAACTAGTGGATAACGTTGCGAGAATGAAATACGCAAATGGTGTAAGTAAAGAGTTGAATGTGAATGAAACAGTGTGGAACTAACAAATAAAAGACACTGACGTTAAAAGTGCATGGATAAGCTTGAAAAACTGTGTTGTCAATTGTGCCGTGCAGATATGTGGACAGAAAAAATGTGCCTTGTGGAATGAGTCGGTAAAAAAAGCAGTATGTAAGGAAAAAGATGAGTACATAGCAATGATTGCTGCCAAAAATGAGACTGAGAAAAAACGATTGTATGATGTGTACAGATTCAGAAACAAAGAGGTGCAGGAGTCAATGAGAATACGTAAAAGGATGAGAAAATGCAGAATGATTTTGAGAAAAACAAAAACTCTTCTGGAAATGGGTCAAAAATACAAAACGTGGCAGAAAACAGAACGTTGCAGGAGTGATGAATATGAGCAACTAAATAGTATGGGATGACTGTGAAGTCAGGAAATGCTAGCAAGAATACTTCGGAAAGCTGTACAGTAGTGAGGAAAGCAAGATGGAAGTCTTAAATAAGGAGAATGTAGAAGGAATGGTGAATGTAACTGAGAAGGATAATGGGGGGTGCAAAGCTTATACGAAGATTGTGTGAATTATTCAAAGTGTGCCTTATGTGTGGAAAAGTGCTGAGGGATTGGAAGAGTGCGATCATTGTACCACTGTATAAAGGTAAGGGGAACCAGTTTGATTGCAAGAACTATAGAGGAATAAATTTGCTCAGCGTGCCTGGTAAGGTATTTGGAAGAATACTGATTGATAGAGTACGAGAAATTACACAAACTAAGATTTGGGATATGCAGGGTAGCTTTGCGCCAGGGAGAATATGTGTCGATCAGATGCTTGCTCTCCAGCAGGTGATCGAAAAGTGTTTAAGTGTAAAAAGGAAGTTATACAGTGCGTTTGTAGATCTGAAGAAAGCATACTACAGAGTGAATAGGGAGAAGCAGTGGGAAATTTTAAATGAATATGGCGTAAATGAAGGTCTAATAAACGGAATAAGGGAAGTATACAACGGTAGTCAGGCATGTGTTAGGGTGAGAGGAGGTGTGATTGGATACTTTAATATTGAGCAAGAAGTGCGACAAGGCTATGTGATGTCACCGTGGTTGTTCAATATATACATCGATAAATGTGTTAGACAGTCATGTACCGATACAAATGGTGCAATGGTTGGTAACGTAAATGTACAACTTCTGGTGTATGCAGATGACACAGTCCTATTAAGTGACAGAGCTACAAAAATGCTCTGAGAAAGTTTGATACAGTCTGTGACAGCATGGACCTAAAGGTAAACGTGAAAAAAGCTAAGATTGTCGTGTTCAATCGGAAAGGTGGAAGGAAGAGTAGAGTATTTACTCTGCAAGATGAAATTGTAGAACAAGTGGACGAGCTGGTACGTTTGGATAGAATGTTTACTGCAGATGATACAATGGAGGGCGAGATTGGACGAAGGGTCAATGCTGGAAGGAAAGTGATTGGAAATATGTGGACGATAATGAGAAACGAAAGTATGAGACTACCTGCGAAACGAGCAATCTATAATGGCGTGTTTGTTCCATCAGTAGTGTATGGAAATGAGCCATAGGTATGTAAAAAGAACGAAAAGAAAAATAAATTCCGTAGCTACAAGATTCCTGAGAAGCGAATGTGGTAAAACGAGAAGGGCAAGATAAAGAAAGAATGCATAATGACGAAGTGTGGCGAGAAAAGACGATGATGGATAGATATAAAAGTAGTACATTACGATGGTTTGATCACATTGAGAGAATGAACAACGCAAGATTAACGAAGCCAATATATATGAGTGAGGTTAGAGGTAAGACCTTGCCTGGCAGGCCGCGTAAAACTTGGCTGAACTTAGTAGAACGATAAGGAGTTTTAAAAATAAAAGGGCATGGCAGAGACAATATATGAATCCTGCAGAAGCAGAATGTTTAATACTTATATATCATACTTACGGTAACCTTCCAGTTTGAAAATTTTGTGGAAAGTTTACATTAAAATTTACATTTCTAATCGTAAGCTAAGGTTTATACTCTTATTACCATCCTATCGGAAGACACCATGGTCCGTTTTGAAGCTGAATCCCATGGCAATCTTGGGCAACACCCCACCCTCACAAATCCTCGGATTATTTCCTAGAAAAAAAACAAGCTTGGAGACTTTTAATTGCTTATTAAAGAAAGGTCAGGCTATTTTAGTTTATAGCACACAAAGATCATTTTTCATAACTTACGTCCATATAGATTTGTATCGTTGTAAAGATACTTTCGTGTAAATTTGAGTACATTAAAATTAATTTTGTATTACAACATAATCAAGTAACAGCTTCCTGATTATTTATTCAACGATTATAGTAGATCTGTAAATGATTAGTTCCCTCATCGTCAGGAAACTGTGACTTCTGTGACGAATTATTTACGCGTATACGTATTGTATGTACCACAACTGGTGCATCTGCACCTATTTTATTTTATAATTAGAAGGCGGGTTGAATTGAAACCATCTAGTAAATATGGGTGGTTGTATATTTTGATAATAGAAATAAGGTGTGCTCGGAGAGGTTGCTAAAAAATATTTGATTGGGTTGTTGCATTTGATATTTTGAAGGAATGAATGTATTATTTTGTCTGATGAAATAACACAGGATAAAGAAGTAATGTTATATTTTCTCTAATTGTATTTTCTTTCACCAAATGGTTATAATATTATGATCTCAACAAAAGCCATGGATATCCAGGTAAAGATGACCTCAGTCTACCACCCAGCTTCGAACCCAGTAGAGAGGGTTATGAGAGAATTAGGGAGATTAGATCATATTGCAATGAAGATCATACGAGTTGTGCAAAATGGGTAACGCAAGTGGAGCCATGGTTAAACAATTCCATGCATGATAGTACAGGATTCACACCAATTGAATTACTCAAAGGGAAGGGACTCAGTACCAGATTGAAAGTATTGTGCGATTTCCGCAAAGAGAAGATCTGACGGTGGAAACGAAGACCGTACTAGCTAGAAACAAGTTTAAAACCAAAGCAGAAAAAGAAGTGAAAGTGAAACATGATGAGAAAATTAAAGGAACCAGTAAAATATATTCCAGGAGATTTGGTATTGTTACGAACTCATTACAGATCATCAGCGTTAAGTGGGAGATTCGAAAGTTTTTTTTTATACGAGGTGTCGTATGAAGTAGTACGTGAAAATTGTCCAAATGCATATTTATTAAAGAACCCACATACCAATGAGTACAGGGGAGTTCATAATGTAATCAATTTAAAAAGATACGTGAAACAGAATTAAATGAGTATAACGTTTAAAAAATTAAAAATTAAACCTAGCTATGTGGTTTCTATGTTTGTTTTTGAATGAATGTTATTAATTCAAAAACAAAGAGGAGGTACTGTAACGGGAGCTTAAAAAAAAATCAAAAGTTCGCGCTAAATTATACGAGATTAGATACTTATATATATATTATTTTTCTGGACAAAGAAATGGTCATTGTTTATTTGTATTTGAACGTAATTAATATTAAGATAGAAAGCTTGAGTTTATTTCAATATTTGAAAATATTTAAAACACGCGGTATTTGCAAGTGCATTGATGTGTCAGAAGGGACCCGCTGTCAAAATAATGATGTGTAGTTTTGAGACAGTCGCGTTAAATAAGCGATCAAAACAATCGCATGAAGTAAGCGATCAAAACAGTCGCATAAAATAAGAGACCAGAGTTTATAGTTGTCGGTCAATAGAAGCCGCAACATAAGTGACATTGTATAGTCACGAGGTCCTATAAAGTGTGAAAATTACAAATAAAATTAATTGGCGGTCTAATAGGGAAGTAGAAATTACCTTCGTTATTAAAATAATAAAAAGTGCAAGTATTGGCAAGTTGGTGATAATATTGCACCATAATTTGATATTCGCATTAAAGGTGACGTAATAAGTGAAGATAACGCGTTTGTATGTATCAGAAAGGTAATCAATTGTGTTTAAATAGTGAATAATAAATATAAGACAGTAATCGATCCAAATTGGTAAATCAAAGTATAAAGAATAATAACTCCAAGTGTTAATGATGAGTAATACGATTGAATATTGCAGTTAGTAGCGCAAGCTGTTTGTCATTGAAGTTAAACAATTAAGTAAAAACTGGATAGTGTAAATATGTCAAGCAATAATTTATACAAATCATTAATTTGTTGGAAGAAAATTAGAATCGTATTCATCCCCAACTAAGAACCAAAGAAGATATTGAAAAATCAAAGACAGGGCACCAGCAGTCTATAACCTATTTGAGGCCTTTTTACCGATTGAAGAAACGCCGGGTTACATCATCCGCTATCAACAAAACAACAAATAAGAACCTTTTGATTGTGTAAATAAATAAAATACTTATGTGTTTGATTTCCTCTAAGATTTAAATTTAAACATCATAATTAAACGATGCGTTTAATCCTGATAAAGACTTTATTTGTTATATGTTAGTTTTAACAAGGTTATTATATATATATATATATATATATATATATATATATATATATATATTGTTGAGATGATTCAAATTACGTGCAAGTAGCTATGTAATTTGCATAGTGAAGTTTCACTTTAGTTAGTACGAAATGGTACATTTCATTAAATAATTCTAGATAAGAATGATTGATAAACATTGAGATGGTTAAAAATTAAATATTTCTTAATATAATTTTAATAATGTTAGTATAAGTAATCGACAGCACAGTACATTGAAGTATAGGATATGTTTGTTATCGTTTTGAGTTAATTCAAGTTTTCATTTAGTTTTGTAAGTTTATTTAAAACAATATTCCCTAACGACATGTGATACAGGTTGTGGTTGACAGAAATAACGTTGAAACTAGATTTAGGCTGGTATCAATGTCGCAATTCACATGTACGCAGCCAAGATTAGTGAAAATATTCGTATTAGTGCGTTTAACACATATTAGTGCAAAATTATGAAAAAACAGAACAAGCACATTAGTGAGTGGCTATAAAACTTAAATCATGCAGCAGCTCTGGGATTATTGTGTTTAATCAACAGTTTATGACCTTAAACTAGTGATTGACAACATTCCGACACTAGTCGTAGAAGAACTTATGAACCTACGAAAGTGGTAAAATAAATTAATTTGTGACTTGAACATTACGTTTAAACACTTACATTAACAGTTATTGTGTTTAAAAGTGTGAAATTTAACATTAAAATTATATAAACAAAATGAGGTTATGTTTTCTCCTCGCATAAAATTTTTGTAAAAGTATTTTAAATTGAGACAATTTGTATAAAATAAATTACTAGAGGCAAAAATAGTAAGGTAGCCTCAATTTTATGTTATAATTCCTTATATTTATGTCCATTTTGTTAATTTTAGTTTTTAAGAGTATTGGTAGAATTTAAATAATTTTCCTCTCAAATTGGCCGTATGCATGTTTAAAATGAATATTTGGGTGTAGTAGCATCCCTATTCATGTAGAGGTAGTTTCAGGCCTGTAAAATTCATAGAATTAGTGTAAATTCAATAAATAAGTGTAAAATTAACGTAGTTAGTAAGTGTAGGAATTAGTCCGTGTTTGGTTTAAATTATAGATAAAATTATGTAGATTATGGAAATGTTTTTAGATTTAAGAAATGTTAAAGGGGCGAAAGTTATAGGGCTTTAAAGAAAAATCGTAATGTAAAAATTACAGTAGCCAATCAGAATTCAGGAATATTCTTCGTAACTATAAAAACATTCGATGATTTGGTTGTCGACCAAAATCATATAAATACAAGTGCATTAGCTTCACAAACTCTCTTGATTTTCATCTTTTGCAACAACTTGCCAAAGTAAGCTGTTGCCAAATTTTTGAAAATAATTTTAAAACAAATTAACGTCACTTCGGTAAATTAACAAAGTGCGATTTAGTATCGGAAGTGTTAACGAAACAAGTGATAGTCTTTTGTCGGGAAATAATTAAATTAAGGTTAGTTTACCTTTTTAAATTTCAATCGGAAGTTTTCGATTAGTTATAAAAATATTTCCGCAGTTTCGACTTTGTTTTAAATTTATATTATGAATGTTGGTATGGATATTTAATTGTGTTGTCTTCGTGTTTCTATCATTATACACCTTATGTATCAAAAGTGTGTTTAATTTACAACAACCTTCAACGATCCATGCTTTTCAAAATTTATTTTGAAGTTAATTAAAAAGAAGTGATGAGCCTAAAAATAAAGATTCGTCAATATTCTAATAACAATAGTGAAACTTACCTAAATGAATAAGCTGTTCATTTAAAAGAAAATTTGGATGTTCGAGGAGCAGAATTGCAGTTCGCAGGAGCTGTTGTCTTCAATCAACTTCAGCAGCAGTAACCCACAAAAGGAGGACATTGTATGTGAGTACCTTATTGTTGACATTGATACTTTATTGTTATGTTCATAATTTCAATCCTTTGTAATAATCATGATGTGCAACAACAGGTATGCATGTCCAAAGGGAATGTTATTTGTCCTAAAAATTTAAATGTTTTATATTAATATTGTTGTTTATTCAGACGTAGTTATACTTACTTGTATGTCGAATTTCATTTTTAGTTGTAGTCAAATCATATGTTTGCGTATTCACAGCGCATGCCCACGTATACTTTCAAAAGAATTTTGTTATGTACAGGGTGTAACACAGGTATTAATGCGAATTAAAAATTATAATTCAGTTTACTTAATCAATTTAGATACGATAGAAATAATAGGACATTATCTCAATGTGCTTTAATCATATTAACTATGATTATTGTATTCAAACAAGCAATATAATTCAAAGTAATAATCATTTATTTTATAATGTTAAAAGTAAAGTTTCTTCTAAATTTTGATCCCTATCCCTTTTAATGAGTCTCATAGTTCTACCGACAGTATTATTTTTAATATATTTAGAGTTTTAGCCGATGTTAAAATTATAATAACAATAAATTAATAAAATAATAATTGACTAATATTAATATTAAAATATAATTAAAATACGATTATACGATTATTATATTAGAGGGGTTTAAATACAGTACAATATATATATATATATATATATATATATATATATATATATATATATATATATATAATTTAATTAAATAGTATAACGTTTGATTCCTAAAGATTATTAATACTAAAAGCTTATAGGGTAGAGCGGAGCAAGATGAGGCCACGCGGAAGGACTAGGCCCCCCATAATGCAAGTCCAATGAGCTGTCATCTTTACTTATAATATTAGTGTAGTTAGCCATCTCACCAAAATAACCAAATTTTGTTAGCTATCCTGATTGTGACAGTTGATAATCGTTTTCTGACGTGCGTGAACTAATTTTATCCTATTTTGCCAATCGAATAATGTAAGTTTAATACGATTATTTTGTTTCGCATGTAAATGTGTGTATAAAACATTTATTTAGTAATGTCTATATGTGTCTATATTATGATTAAAAAATGAGACTTTTAACCTACAAAGTGGTGATGGGGTAAGACGGGGATGTAAACATGGGGCAAGATTGGGACGTCCCCGTCTTGCGGCTCTCTAGTAACATTAATTATGTGCTAATTTTATCAATTTTTTACATTCAGAACATGGTGCGTAACTACAACTCGGCAAAGTTGGTCTGAAGAGGAATTAATGAGGCCATTTCTGCGGTTATCGTAAAGAGGATGGGATGTCGTAAAGCGGCTGCTACATTTGCTGTTCCTCACAAAACGCTTTAATGAAAGGTGTTCATGAAGAAGCAAAATCCTGATGTAGACAAACCACTAAAGAAAAGTTTGGGACAAAACAAAAGGATTTTCAGTGATAAAGAGAAACAATAGTTGGTGTCGTATGTAAGGGATATGCAAAATCGGCTTTTCGGTTTCTCTCCGTCTGACTTTAGACAATTAGCATCTCAGCTTGCAGTTAAAAATGACATCAAGCATTCTTTTAGTGTTGACAACGCTGAAGCTGGAAAAGACTGGTTGCAATCATTTTGAAGGGACATGAATTGATACTTTGAAAACCTGAAGCTACATCTGCGGCTCGAGCAATGGGATTTAATAAAGTGAGTGTTTCAAAATGTTTTGAATTTCCTTGTGGAATAATCGATGAATACAAATTGACTGCTGATCAAGTATTTAATTGTGACGAGACTGGGATATCAGTTAAAAAGTCGAAATGTAAAATAATAGCAACTAAAAGTAAAAAGCAAGTTGGGGCCTTATCTTCAGTAGAAGGAGGTAAAACCATCACCGTGGAAATTTTGTTTTAATGCTGCTAGGTATATGCCTCAATGTTAATCTCTCCGAGCCAAAGAATGAAGGAGGGACAATTTAATGGAGCGCCACCAAGGGCATGGGCTAAAGTTCACAGCAGCAGATGGCTACAAAAGGAAATTTTTGAAAATAGGTTTAAAAAATTCATTAAATTTTCCCAAGCTTCAAAGGATCACCGTGTGTTGCTGTTATTAGATGGTCATACCACTCATACGCAAAATTTGAACTTAATAGAAATGGCTCGAGAGAACGGTGTAATTTTACTATGTTTCCCTAGACATTGCACACACCGTTTGCAGCCCCTCGACGTAGCCTTCATGAATCCGTTAAGCACATATTACGACCATGAAATAACCACTTGGTTGCGGGCATATCCTGAAAGGGTAGTAACAATGTTTCAAATTGCAGAAATTTTTGGCAAAGCTTATGCACGAGCTGCAGCAATTCCCATCGCTATGAATGAATTTTCTGCAACTAGGATTTGGCCCTGTAACTCCGACATTTTTACGGACGCAGATTTTATTGCAGCTGAAACTACTGAAAAACCTGACATTAACGATGTTGTCATTCCGGCTAAATCTATCGAAACAAGAGAAATCGAAGAATCTCAAAATAGTCCTAATCTCACCCGCGAACCAACAAGAACTCCTGAAAAACAAAACAGAAGATCTGAGGAATTGATAACTCCACTAAACATCTCGGCTCAACAATCAATTTCTAATCTGCAGTCGTGTCTCATTCCCATGCTGAAGGCCCTACGACACCTAGCGTTGGAGCAAATAGTTTGTCAACGTTAATTGCTACGGTTTCACGTCAAAGTTTTGCGTATTCCCATGTTGGCAGCGATGGTCGAAAAAGGAAAAAGTGTTCGTCGAGGGAAGATCGCAATTCTTACCTCATCGTCCCTAAAAATGATTTGATAGGAAGACAAAAAAGTTGTGGTCCCTTTAAAAATAAGGGAAAGTGTAATGGCGAAACCAAGTAAAGAATCTACCAAAAAGTCAAAACAAGCAAAAAACAGTCATCAGATGAACAGGAGGACGAAAATACTGCGACTATTTATATTTACAATCTGATGAAGGATGGGTATCTTGCACTATCTGTAAGAGATGGGCACACTGCTCCTGCAGGAGAAGTTTGTACCTTTTTGAATAAATTTTATCTTACCCCAACCTAAACCCCATCTTGCTGCACCCTTGGGGCGAGATGAGAATTCACTTTTTATGTTTTATTTTTTCTATTTTTAAGTTTATTTTTATAATGGATTATTGACATTATGTAGAGATTACATAAATAAATTTATGACCAATTTTCTTCGAAAATAAATGTGATTGTTTCAAACCTTAACTTCCCATCTTGCCCCCATCACCTTCAATATTGAATATATATATATATATATATATATATATATATATATATATATATATATTTGCAAAAGAGGTCAACTCAATAGGAATCAGATAAATAAATAAATCGAAATGAACATAACAGTGATCATTTATTTATTTTAACTTTGACTAGCCTGCAACCAATTAAGAAATGAATTCGTAAACGTGAAGCTTAAAATTCATTTACGCAAACTGAAAGTAAATAGCGAAGTAAAACTTAACTAGTAAATGATATCTTTATAAATTGAACCCATTCAGTTTAAATAAAACGTAATAAAAAAAATCAGTTTGAGTTTCACAATAACGATATTAAATTTTATTCAATAATGTTGAGATTATAAAAAAGTTTAAAAGAACTCAAATCGTATTCTTTTGGAGCAGGTTTAACCAAACAAAAGTAATATTCAAGGAATTAAGCCCGATGCAAAAGTATTATTTTATCTAATATAAATTAATACCAATGGTACTTTGAAAGTGAATATTACATCACAATGTCGATATTTAATGTAGAGGCCTCTTGATTTTATTTGTAATATACTTTATTCAGACATTTCTTACCTATAATGTAGCATATTTTAGGTGGGTGTTTCCATGTAAATGTAGTGGAAGCGTAAAATCGGCTCCGGTAAAACTGGCATAATGCTGTCCTATGGAAGATAACCGTGGCAATACTAAAGCATGTTTTCGTTGGAATACTGTGTGTGTACCATGAAACATGTTACATTTTGGTTCGAATTATAAATGTGTACCTTTAACATGTGATGTTTTTCTTGTACTGAAGAATCTGCATAACTTGGTGATCACCATTTATGAAGTACAGGCCTGCATTAAATTATTACTACATTGATTTATTAAGGAAGTAGGCTGATAGCAATTTGATCTTGCAAACAGTAAGTTTAAATACGTATTGATCTAGGTATTTATGGTTAATACCGATCGTTTATTTATGTTGTTATTCTTGTTGTAGAATGCGGTGAGGTTCTTTTGTAGTTCTTTCCTCAGTCTGGAATAAAGATAGCAGAACCACATTGCACTTGATTATAAACTTATATACTGTGTTTTGTGTGACCATTATTTTGTCCATTAGATACCCGGAACACATACATCCGTAACAACCCTTTTACACAACGTAAGTGGTACCTAGTTTTCATGACGATCATTTGGCTTAAATAGTTTCGCGCATTAAAGTTGTTCTTGCATTCGAGTTGTGCAGCCACTAGACTGGCCTGGGTACATTACTTATGGGATGCGAAACAATTCCATGACGACCGATTACATCGACACTGACTACCTTATCTTGGCCAAATTAACCTTTACTTTGTTACCCTGCACTCGTGCATTTAAAAACATCTCAAGAACACTAAACAAAAACACACATCAAACTTTTAGTAAACCTTATAAATATCTAGAATGCCTTTCACGAACGGATCTAAACTTAACCTCGTGACTTCCCTTGGTAGCCAGATGTTTGGACACTATAATAAAATTGATAAGATTTAATTAATCATATAAGTTAAAAATACCATAACTATTCTAGTGCTGACCAGGTGTTATTTAAAAGCAGAACGATTGTTTAATAGTAGTTTAACCTTTTCACTTGTCACCTTTATAAACAAAAACAAAAAATTGTATTATAACCATTAATAAAAGGGTTGGCATGTCTGGATTTGTTAAAAAAAAACTTAGGGCGACTTATGTGCGATCTTTATTTATGTGTATGGTGGAACTACCAGTTCATCGGACCGAACGAATGATTTACTAGGTAGGTGTGGTCCGCTCAATAAATAAGGTTTAAAGTTAGACCTATATATATTTGCATATTACGACCAATTTTCTTACCTCCCTGTACTAAGAAGGTTTACACCAGTTTTGCAGCTGACGGTTACTGACTGTACCTTCCTACGATAAATTCTTTGCAAAATGCGTAATAAAAATACAACCGATGAGGAATACTTTCGCATTATACTGGTTAAATGTAATACGATTGGTGACTATGCGGATATATATTTAAAATCAGATGTGTTTCAGAGAGCTGACGTGTTAGAAAATTGTATACGGTTATGTGTGGGTGAATATGGTTTAGAACATACAGAGTATGTTATCATAACTGATTGGCGTGGGATGCCATGTTAAAATCTGAAAAGTGCAGTTAAAATGCTGACTGATATGGATATAACCACTTGTTTAAGAAAGGTATTTGTGGTGAAGTTAGTACTTGTGTTAAGGGAAGTATGTTAATAACGAGTTCTACAAACTTTGACCCTAATCGTCCTAAAGTATTTTTGCACTATATATATATATATATATATATATATATATATATATATATATATATATATATATATATATAAGTGAATTTTTTCACTGAAATAGCAAAACATATTAACTATGTTCACTTTTAAAAAAACCAACCCAATATGACGGTTACTTGTTAAATATCGGTAGGCAAGCAACCCAACTTACAGGTGTGTTATTTTTTATTTTGACAGAGCTGTTATTTTATTTTTAGGTATTTTTCTTGCATGAAGTAACAACTTTAGTGAACAACTTTTAATGAAATCATTTTAACAAATATTCAAATGGCCTCCTTCTTACTCCAAGCAATATGCTAAACGATCTTAAAACCAATGAAAAGTCCTTCTTAAAAAACAGGATCCATTTCGTTGCAGACGGTACGTAATCTATTTTTAGCTCTTCTGTATTCTCTATTACTATATTATTGTAGACTTTGGATTTGAGATAACCCCAAGAAAAATGTCATCTGGTGATAAATCGGGGACCTCGGTGTCCAAGCTGGGTTCAAATCTTCCAATCCAGCGATCGTGGAAAGTTTTAGTAAGGAAACGTTAATAGGACCTGTGGAATGTGGTGGAGCTGTCCATTTAAACCATGGGTTCTCAATATTTAAGGTTTCTAGTTGAAGGTTAATGTCTCTTTGCAAAGTTCCAAAAATTTCATTTAGGTTGCCATTAATAAAAATGGACCAATAATTCAACTTTCAACAAATTAACTCTCCTATTGTATTGAGTGTGGTAAATTTTGAACATGTAAAGTTAACAAACCAATAATTCTGTGAATTAACGCCATCTAAACAAAACCATCTCTTGAAAACCATCTTGTAAAATCTCTTCATTTCATTTAGTAAATTAAATACTGTTTCACAAAAATTTGTTCTTTAATTAGGTCAAGGAAAAAGCTGTTGGTGATTGGAAAATTTATAAGGTTTGTATTTATACTTTTAAAAGCTTTAAGAACAGGATTTCAAAATACCAAATTCATTTGCTATTATCCGTGATAATGTGATTTTCTTCCGCAGAACATAATGTCTCTATTCCTCGTTCTTCTGTCAAGACAGGGTTATTTTATTCTTTTTTTGTGACTGTATTAACAACCTTCATCATTAAATCTGTTGATTATCGTGAATATTTGATAGATGGTATTGGGGATAAACAGAAAACAAATCGCGCACTTGTCTTATACTCATATTGCTTTGCACCAGCGTAGAATCTGAATATTTTCATCTTTTAAATACATGCTGTAAACCACTAGTGCATATTAAAATTTGCAAAAAGAAATCATTTTGAAGGTTTTCATGATTAGTGACAATTGTTCAATCAAAGGTTGATTGATAATGTTGAAATTTGCAATGCAATGACTTGGTTTTTCAAACTGAACATAGGGCTAATAGTGTTAATATGTTTTGCTAAGTTGGTGAAAAAAAAACCTCACTTATATATATATATATATATATATATATATATATATTATGGTTGATTTTAGGTTTTGAGTGTAGTATGAAACACTGTTGTTTATCCTGCGTTGTCTCGCATCTGCTGGTGATGTTTCGACTTCTGCCAGTACAAAACGACGTTTCGGCAAAGTCTCATTTGCCATTTCAAGTTTCTTTCTCCAAGATTTGTTCCTCGTGTTACTCGATTCGAGTAACACGGAATAACTTTTGAACTACACTAAACTTGTGTTTTTTAATGGAACACTACATATTTTATATATTTGAACTCTATGTTAAGTGCTGAGCAAAATGATATAAGGTAGGTACTTTAGATTTACGACTAACGGTTCCCAAGTTATTGCCATTTTATCTAAAAATTAGTCAATTGTAGGCTTATTCCGCCATCTTGAAAGATGGCGGGCAGAATTCCATTTCGCTCAATGTTATTTTCTCATTTTTTAATGATTTGAATAGCATTTTTACGGGCTTTCAATAGATCCTCACTTTTCCTAAGTGTTATTTAATTAATACAGTTGAGAATTGCAAACATTTTTATTTTTGAGAATTTGTCACAATATAAAATAAATAAAAAAATAAATTCACAGAAAACATAAATGAAACAACGCTAATTGCTATAAAACCGTGAAGCTATAGGTTTATGACAATTAACATTTTGCATTATAAAAAAGAACAATAGTTTTTACTGCAGAACTGAATAACAATAAACTTTAAAATGGAATTAAAGGATACAATGAATAACAAACAGTAAGCTTGTTTTCGATTGTCTTTTCTGTGTCTTAACTTAACAAATAAAAACCACTTATTATAAATAATTCGTGAAGAATTGTCAGATAATTATCTGACAGGACTTTATTTACTTAGTCGATGAATTTTTAAAGAAGAGCTGATTAATATGATCTATGTTTTGGGACAATCTGAAAGGAACTGTTTGGTGGTATCCAGGATTTATAAGCAAAAGTACCCTTTAGCAAGAAATGCTAGACCTGAAGTTTCAACTTCTTCGAGAACGATTTGCAGACAGGAAATGTCATATACAAAAAAGAAGAAAACCGTACAGTTGCAAACGAAGAAAACGGGTTGACGATTTTATCAAATTTGAAGAAAATCTCACGTAAGTGCTCCATTGGTACAAGTAGATCTGAGCAAAAGTTCAATACAAAGAATTATAAGCAAACATAAATATTACCCATACCATCTTGTCTTTTCAAAGCCTACACAAAGATTTCGCAACTCGTGTCGCATTTTCAATATTATTCTGGACAAAATTAACCAACAAGCCAATTTCGTTCTTTGTATATTTACCGAAAGCAAGTTTTAATAGTATAGGAGTCTTAATAAACATAATACTATTTATTCCGTTGAGAATCCATACTGGGTACGACAAGTAGATTACCAGCATCAGTGGACTGTGAATGTAGGGTTGGTATTATCAATATTGATGTAATACGACCTTTCTTTTCCGATGGTTCCTGACAGGCGAAAGATATCTACAATTCCTTTAAGAATATTTGCCACAGTTGCTTGAAAATGTGAATCTACATACTCGAAAAGTTAAAACCAACATGATGGATCCCCGACGCACAATAATCCAGTAAGTCGGTTTTAAAATTGGCGCTGGATAAGTCGCGGTGGTCCCATTGTTTCCGCGAGATCACCGATCTCATTGACTTTTTCTGTGGGATATTAAAAGGATGTGTATTTGCCTAGGCAAGCCAATATGAAACTTCGAACTACTGAGGCTTTTCGAAGTATTCGAACAAACACATTCAAAATGTCAAAGCCTTTACTAGGCGTTGACAATGTGCATTGCTGTAAATGGAAAATTTTGAACATTTAACATAAAATTTATAATTCATTGTGTTCTTTACCCCATTTTAAAGTTTAAGTTAAAGTTTATAGTTATGCAGTTCTACGAGTAAATAGTTTAATTATTTATTTATTTATACAATTATAGCATAAAGCTAATAAATTATATTCTTCAGAATTAATATGTATTTTTTCTTTCATATGTTCTCTTTGAATTTACAATCCTTTCATTGATTGATTTCATTAATTCATTGTGCTGCTCGTGTTCTTCCTTATTCTAAAATACTGGTTGCATTGTCTGGTATGGTAACTATGGAACTTCCTTACTTTGACTAGCATATTACTTAAATAATTAGGTAACAACTTATTTTCTATTTTATACTTCAAATGAGGAATGACAATCGTCTTGAACAGCAGCTCTTTACTCTTTCTTGTTAACACATTTCTAAGTTTTCTGATCACCCCGACTTTCTTAGCAATTTTCTTGCTAATACAGTCAACGTGACGATCAAATGTTAGTCTATTGTCAAGAACAACAAGGTACCTATATATCAACCCATTCAAGGCGATTGCCATTACCTACCATCACCGAAATTTTTTTAATACTATCAGTTATTATTTGACTACCTTGATACGTGAAAATTGTGGTTTATGAATTTATGGTCTTTAAGTTACGACTCATCCTGTATGTTGTTGGAAAATGGCAACATTGCCAAAAAATCGTTTTAAAATTTAAAGGTTTCAAACATGTGATCACTTTAAAATCTTTGGATTGGTGAAAATAATCAGGCTATTGTTTTTGGTTTTCTGGTACCTTCAGAAAGAAGGAAAACGCCATTTTGGCAAAAAGAAATTGAATGCGTAGTTAGAAGCACATGTAAAATTTTAACTCAGCCTGTTGCTGGTTTTAATCTTTTCCATATAAATAAATCCTGTTGGGATTTCAATTTTAGTTCGGCTTTAATCTTTTTGTTTCTACTACACCTTAGCTTCATTCAAGAGGTAAGCTACTCACTTTCTTTTCTTATTTACTAGACATAGCTTTGAAATGCATGCGTACATGTTTTGAAATTTTAATACAGCATAAAGATCATATTTTATAAAATTTGGGTATCGATTTAAAATTCTAACACAGTTATCTTATATAGTTCTTTTTGGTCCTTTACAATTCACTCAAGATTAACATATTTCGTGCTTCCATAAGAGATAGTTAAACCGTTTCTGACAGCACATTTGGATATCATTCGTCCGAGGGTGAAATATTAGTTATGGGTCTTCGAGCCTGAATGGAAACAGTCTACGATTACTCCTTCTCTAGTATCTTCCGAATTAACTGAAGAAATAGACGTTACACCTACGACTAGTTTCTGATAAGTATTATTGTTACATGCATACAAAATTTACCTATGGTGAGTAACTTTTGATTGCTTTTCAATAACGAGGCTCTCGTTATCTGTACTTTACTGAAAGTCTTATAACCATTACATTACTGTGCTTTCTACTTGTATTAGTGTGTTTCCGCAATTATCTTAATCCTGAAATTAATGCTTATGCTTTATTGTTAAACATTTTCTTAGTAATAGAGAGTAATACTGTACATTTGTACCTGTAAAAGATAATTTGGGTTATTCCAAAGTTTCGCTTATACTTACATTTAAATTTGCAATAGAATTTGTATTTTATATATCAACTTTTCTTATATACTAGCTTTGTTCTGATAAATAACCGTAATTGTTCAACCGTTAGAACTACCTGTGTTTACTGTACATGCAAGCAGCTGTTTTGTTGACTGAATGCTGCTAGTTGAGTTTAAATATACAATGTATGTCAAAAAATTATGCTAACTGCTGGGGTTTCAATTACTGTGTAAATCAAATTGAATATTTATTTATTATCATTGGGGTTGTATAACATTTGTACTTTTTTTTTCCTGATTACAATTTTAATATTGGTTTAGTATAAAACTGTTTGAAGTAGGATTTACTAATTTGAATCTTTTGTTGGTAGCCCTATGCTTACCAATAAATGAGTTATTCTGTGTTGGTTTATTTAATTCTTGTACTGCAATTGCCAAATCGGTAATGAACTTGGCCTTTCTAAATTTTCTAAATGCTTCATGCTTATTATTTTGTCTGTAATGCTCATAGTAATTTTACTGAAGAATATTTTGTGCTTACATAAGTAAACAACAGGGTAGACATCTAGTGCTAATTTTCGCTTTATATTTGGGGTTTATTTGCGTCCGGTTGATTGGAAACTGATAAATTAGTCCAACGGAGAGCTCTTCGTGGAATATCGGTATACAAGAATTCAATTTCGGATAATTATAGATATATGTTTGGGTATTTTTTTCTTTTAGGGTCAACACTGGATGCCTAACCGTATTGTGTCTGAGTAGGTAAATTTTAAGTAAATTTCATAGTTTGTTTTCAGTTCTGGTGGAAAGGTAAGTTGATTACTGCTGGTTTATTTCGTAGATATATTGTCTCTGATGTATATTGATTAATGTATTGGGAATTTTTCCTGATAAAATTGTATTTAAGTCTGCGAGTTGGCGCTATAAAATATTTTTGTGTTAGATATTTACGAAAATTTAATTATTATTATAACATTTATACTATTTTACGTTGGGGTATATTAAATAAGTGGTGTTAAACGATTGTAAGTTCTTTCATTAATCCTGTGATCTACGATCAAATTCCTAAAGTCCTTTGTCAGTGTGGACTTAGTTCACCATTTTCTTTTAGCTGTCTCTTTTGCCCTAGTGGTAGCCCTTTTCTTGATAGAGGGGATAAAAATTAAATCAAGTGGTGCCCTTTTAAATTATATGTATCTTTTCTCCTGCCAAAACGCCCATGCATCCAAGTGCTGAACCGACCACTGAGCTTCCAATTCCTTATTCCTTGATACGGCACCTTAACCACAATTTCTACCAATATCCTTTGTGCACGTAACAACCTATACCCATAAATTTCGTTTTATTAACATTTAAATATAATTTATTTCTTTGTAACCATACTTCCAGCAGTGTTAGATCAGAATTTATTTTATCTATAACTATATTTACTACCTGAATAATACAGCAACGTATCATCAGCAAACATATAAACCATACAATCTATTACCACATTTGGAATCAAATGTACAAATTGAATAAAATTGGTCCAATTTTACTACCTTAAGGATACCTCTTACTAATTCTAAATTTGATTTCACACTATCATACATTGCTTGTTGAATCTATTTTCTAGGTAACTTTTGATCAAATCATAAACATCCCCTGTTGTGCAGACAACCTTTGAAGTTTGATTAGAGTAGTGATTAAGGGCCGGTTCTGGACCAGTTCAAGGTCACTCGCCCTCTGGTGGTAAGAAATGTAAGCTTTTGGATTTCTTCAAGGTAAAACTTTTGGCGGGAAATTTAAATGTTAGGAGCTCAAAATTGCAATGTCACCATCCTCATTTTTGGCGGTAAATTTGTAAGGTCAGAAGCTAAAACTAGAAATTGCAATGTCATCAATACAATTCCTAGAAGTCTAAAAATAGTCATTGCTCTACGGTGGTGTCATATTTCTTAGAAATATAAAAAGGTGAAAAGCTATAAAATAGAAAATCTAAGAATAGAATTTTCAGGGTAAAATTTTGCGGAAATATAAATTTTCAAGCTGGTCAAGGTCAAAGCTAAAAATTGAAGTTGCAAGGTAATCATTCTTAGAAATCTAAAAGTTTTTTGAGTAGGTTGGCAGTTTTGAAAGGATGCATGTTTATAATAAAAAGGCTTCTCCGGGAATGCATGATTCAGTAAACTTTTTATTGCTAGAAATGGTGAAAGTAATAAGAATGATAAGAGAAAGAAAAGAATTATTAAGTATTGATGAGAGAAAGAAAAGACTCGAGGTGTTAATCAAGGAAATAAAAAAATTGAAGATAGATTTAGAGCTGTATGAGCTAAAAAAGAAAATGATGCAACTGCGAGTGAATGAGCCATGAAAAGTATTAAATAAAGGTGCATTGTAATTTGAATGAAAGACGCTTTAAAAAGTAAATAAGTAATTACAGTAGTGCATGTTATATTGCAAAAGGAAAAGACTTCAACAGTATTCATTTGAAAAAAATAATAAAGTGTGTATAGGCATAGAAAGAGAAAAAGTGAAAAAGTGAAAGACAATTTAAAATAAGTTTCCGTATGGTTAAATTGAATTTTCATATTAAACAGTTTCTTATCATGATTTGTTAAATATACAAATTATGTAGGAAGAAATGACATTGTGAAATTATCACATAAAACTTATATTACAAAGAAAAGGTTAATAACATTATCTTAGGTATGTAAAGTAAGCAATTTTATTGTGTGTGAAATGTTTTAAGATAAATAAATATACTTTTTATCATAGCAGTTTAATCGCTAAGTCAAAAATTCTGAATTTTGTATATAGAAAACAAATAAGCGAAAAGATAGCAGTTCCAAATTTTCTCAAAAAAGAAATGTGGAAAAGCTTTGAACTTGCATAGCATGTGTTAATAATTGCACAATCGAATGTAAGCGCTAAATATAGACAATCTTGTAACGTGTAAAGTTTTTCAAAACAAAATGCTTGCATTACCTTGTTTTCTTTATGCAGTTTAAAGTGTTCTTTTAAAGCTAGAAAGATGCGCTCATGAAAATTTAAAATTTGCACCTAATTCTCAGAAAAATTTTTTTCCAACGCAGTTGTGTTTTGTAAGTGAAATTTATCAATTTCATGTATCAATTTAGAAATATGAAAAATTACACTTAAATTAGCCAATTCCATTTTGAAACAACAAAAAGCACTTAAAAATTTTGTACTTACGTAGGCTCAGAAGAAACATATGCATCAATTTATCCATTTAATGTATCTAAATGCTCTTTAATTTACCAATTCAATTTTGACAACAAACAGCACTTAAAACATGACTTGTTTTTTAATTTTCGATGCAGTGGTATTTCTTTAATAATTTGTAGGATAATGAACGCAGTTATTTTGCTTTGAAAGCATTTTAAGCATTTAGGAACATTCTATTTTATCTGTCATCAATTTACATTACAACTTTGAAACGGAATTTGAAATGTATGAATGCAATTGTGTCATTTGTAGATTTTAAAATTCGAATTTATTTAACTGCTATCCTTTGCGCTGTTATTTGTTTTAGTCTATATAAAAAATTCGAATTTTGACCTAACGATTAAACCTATGATAAAAAGTATATTTATTTTAAAACGTATAATTTATTGTTTATACTACATTTCATAATGTTATTTACCTTTTCTTTGTAATAGTTTTACTTATTGATAATTATAAAGTTACATGCAGTTTAATGGTTAATCAAAATTCTGAATTTTTTATATAGACTAAAAACAAATTTCAAATTTCTCAAAACTAAAAAAGTGGAAAATCTTTAAGGCATTCTTTTACTGTGAAATATATACGATATAAAATACATTTTAATATTTACCATATTGAGCATCAAATATTATACAAAACTTTACATATTTTAATTGAACAATTTGCAAATGTATGAATAATTTCATTTGTATTGCATAAATGCATGGTTAAAGTTTTTCAGATTTACATGCTTTTGAGAACTGTTTTGACTTTTATTTAACGCAAGCTTTTCTCACTTTTAACTGTACTATTTTCATACTTTACTTATATGCATGATATCTTACAATAAATAAAGTTGTAACGCAACATGCACTTAAAATTTGCAAAAGGACTGCTTTACTTTGATGTAGAAATTTAAACATGAGTAAGTCAGACTTCCAGATGTTTTCAATTTTTTCCTTAACGTAGATCATTTCACTTTTCTAACAAACACTATCACTCACATTTTTAGCTGTAGTAAAAATTTTTTGGATAATGAGAATAATTCAAAAATATAAAAACAATTTACATTTATTTTTAATGAAAAGATACAATAAATTCACAAAAAACATATTAAACAACATCCATTTCCAACGTAAATATATTTTCAGTCTTCAGTGTATTTTCGGCACACTCTAAATATTGATTAGCCTCCTTCAGTTCTTTATTCAGTCTTTCTTGATACCACCTCACTATTCAAATAGTCATTGTGAAGCTTTCTAACACCGAATACTTGTTTCCTAAAGGCCTGAAGGGTTGGTGGATCCTGCTGTGTGATGCCCTTCTATAAGAGCCAAATTTTTTCCTCCATATTGCAGGTTTCGCAACGTGGTGGTTGTGGGCGTGTTGCTATAACCGTGGTTGCTGGCGTTATGCTGAAAAGATAAATAATTTTATTTGTACTAAAATTCTATGAATTAATGAAAAACTATAATATTAATTAAAATTGTACATACCTCTCAAATACTTCGAAAATTCATCCTCTACATCACTATCCCTGATGGAGATGATGGGATGGTCTCTTCGAAGGGTGCTGGTTGTGCGGTGTTATTTGATGGGCGCACCAAAACATCATGTAAAATACAAAGTTTTGCCTGTCTTTTTAGCGAAGTTTAGATTGTTTACTGGACGAAGCCATTACTAATGGTGAATAATTAATGAGTATTCAATTAAAACTTTAATGTTATATACACATAGATCTGTTAACGTTAACAAAATTGATAACAAGTGGAAGTGGTTAGTAATGACCTGAGCAAGCAAAGGTGACGAACTCTAATGAATGCAGCATAATCAAGACATGAATTTCGCATGATGTCAGCAGGTTAAGTTAATGCATATTCTTAGTAAACGCCACAAAGTGCAATGTATGACCTCTGCAAGCAAGGTAATGCAGCATAAGTCATGAGAACAATTGATCAAGGTTAATAGATGTTGTAAATGCTACAAATGCAATCTATGCATCTGTCTATGGACACTGAAGCTCTTGCAACAAGTTATAACAGTTTTGACCTTGAATGCTGGGTTTATATTACTATATAAGGAGATAAAGAGCAGTTTTGTACCAGTCAGTGTATTGCACTGACTAGAATTGCAATTGTATACCTAAAGTACTTCTATAGTTACTTAAATTTTAATTTTTACATATCAGTTATAATAAATATAATATTTGTTTCCATTACTAATAATCGCCGTGTGCTTCATATTTTCTTGCAGTGTTGGATACAGTTTTGAAGGTAACTATGAGTAAGGGTATACCCAGTAGTAGTGATATTGTTAATTTAACAAAAGTATTATTCCATTGTTGAAAACCAAAATGAATTTGTAAAGCACATCCGTATAATTAACACTAATATTAAGCTATTGCAAGATATAATTCAAAATAAAATTTATTTAGACATGCGAAAATTTGCTTAAACTCGAAAGTAATTTATCATTGCTAAAGTGTTATCTTATAAGAGTTAAACAGTTAAAGAGCGCTTCAGAGAAAACAGGTAGTGGAATGTCAATTTAAAAGCGTACACGCAAATTAAGTTGGTACCTTTAGATTCATGTTTTAATGGTAGGTTACTTACTGGAATTATAGTCAATATTGCAAACATCAAGGACCCTCTTATTTTTTTACAAAATGCATACAATAGTTTTGCACGAAAGGTTAAATTAATGCTAAGGCAATCGATGCTAAAGGTAAATGTCTTTTAGTCTGCAATTTTGCCATCCTCAAAATCACGTTCGAGTTGAAGACATTTACCATAAAAATCATGCCATCAATATTGCACCAATTTACGTAAGTGGTTAATGAAAACGTTTATTATAAATTACAAAAAAATTAGAGTTTTCCGAAAGGATTCCGGTTGGGATTACATGAAGTTTTCATTTAAAGGTGAATATTAATAGCTATGCTTCTTTAGAGATGGCCTTTCGACTTAGGTTAAAGTTCCTACTTTATAGCAGTAAAGCATGCGGTAGTGAATGTTAAAAATGACGATGAGTTTTGCTTCCTGTGGGCCGTTGTATCGGCACTATATCCCGTAACATCATTCAGATAGAGTTTACAGTTATCCTCATTTTAAGGATGTTTTGAATTATGATTCAATTCCTTCCCATTAAACTAGATGATGTAAAAAATTTGAACAGTTAAACAACTCTCCATTAATTTGTTTTGCATTCAGGGAAAGTTATATTACCATTTGTATTAAGTGAAAATCAAAATAGTGGAGGAACCCATAAATCTTTTAGTACTTTCTGCTAATTATCAAGCTGCGGGTGATATTAATACAAAAATAATACTGTTTATCATTTCACGTGGATTAAAAATATGTCAGCTCTTTTTCTAAACAACTATCAATAAGGGTACAAGAAATTCATTTGTTATCGATGTTTGAACCATTTTCTTCAGATCACGTTCTACAAAAACATCATTCACTGTCATCAACTTAATCATGCTCTGTTAAGCTGCCATTACGAAAAGTTTCTACAGTTCAAAAATTTCACATTCCAGGAAAAGGTGCCGTTTGTAATTTATGCAGATTTAGAAAGTATTTTGGAAAAGTGTTCAAATTTAACGGACATGATAATAATTATTTTACTCCAAACATACACCTTCAGCATTGCTTACTACTTGAAGTGTTTATACAATGATTCTTTATCCGATTTAGACTTTATAGAGAAACGATTGCATTCAATGGTTTGTTAAAGAGCTTCAAAGTATTGCACATTGGACTGAAATAATCAATAAAATAATTCCTATGGATACTTTAACTCCCAATCAGGTTGAGCACTTTTGAAAGCCCACGATTTGCCACATTTGCGAAAACCATTTACTGATTATGATATAAAAGTTAGGACATAACCATTTTACTGGTGCATTTCGAGGAGCATCACATCAGAATTGTAACCTAAACTATAAAGACTCCACATTCTTCCAGTTGTTTCATAATTTGTCAGGTTATGAATCATTTCTCATTAGAGAATTGGCTACTGTTCCGGTGAGATTTCACTGCTACCCATAAACAAAGAAAATATATTTCTTTCACGAAAGTAATACAAGGCACTAAAATTAGTTTAGATTTATTGACTCTTTCAGATTTATGAGTAGTAGTATTGAAAAGTTGTCAGACTATTTGGAAAATAGTAAAAAATGATTACCGACGCTAATTGTAACAATGCCGAAGAATTTTCGCTACTAGTTCGCAAAGGTGTGTTTCCTTATGAATATTGATACTTGGGATAAATTAAGCGAGACCAGACTCCTCCTCAAGGAAGCGTATTTCAGTCATCTCACTAATGAGGGAATCAATGATGCGAGTTTTGCACATGCAGTTAATGTTTGGAACAGATTTAATATTAAATCGTTAGGGATTACTCGGTTTGTATCTAAAAACGGACGTTCTACTTTAGCAGACATTTTCGAAAACTTTCGACAAACTTGTTTAAGTACTTACAAACTTGATCCTCTGCACAATTATACAGCCCCTGGTTTGACATTCGATGCTATGCTTAAAATTACACAAGTACAGACATTGATATGCTAATGTTTATTGAGAGAGGAATTAGAAGTGGTGTGGCTCAATGTTCTAATCGATAGCTAACAATAAGTACATGGGAGAAAAATTTGATCCCACTTCCGAAAGTGTGTATTTAATGTACTACGACGTAAATAATTTATATGGAGCCACCATGTCAGAATTTCTACCATTTGGTGATTTTTCTTTTATTGATAATTTTGAAACTTTGGATTTAATAAACCATCCCGCTGATTCGGAAATTGGCTATATAGTCGAGCGTGATTTAGACTATCCCATAGAATTACATGAGAGTCACAGTGATCTACCATTGGCACCCGAACATATGGTACCACCTATCTGATTCCAAAATGAAAAAATTATTCTTACATTGTATCCAAAACATAATTATGTAATTCATTACAGAAATTTGAAAGTATATTTAAAATATGGATTAAAGTTGGTAAAAGTACACCGTATATTACGTTTTAAACAGTCCCATGGTTAAAAAATATATCGATTTAAATACCACCATGCGCAGCAATCTCAAAATGAATTTGATAAAATTTTTATAAATTAATGATTAATAGCGTTTTGGGAAGCTGATGGAAAATGTACGTAAACATAAGGATATACGTTTAGTAACGAAATGGGAGGGTCGCTATGGTGCTCGTGCAAAACCAAATTTTCATAGTTGTACAATATTTGATAATGATATGTATAATTAACCTATATATGCAGGATTCAGTGTTTTAGACGTTTCAAAACTTTTTATACAATTTTCATTACGGTTACGCTACCCAAGTTTATAAATGCTAAGCTCTTGTACATGGATACGGATAGCCTCATATACGCCTTTTCGTTCCCGATATCTATGAATGCATTAAAGAGGACATTGATAAATTCGATACATCTGATTATAGCCCAACAATATCTTTGGAATTCCATTAGTAAATAAAAAGTCCCTGGCTTAATGAAAGATGAAAATCATGGGCGATTATGTTGGAATTTGTAGGACTTCGGCAAAATGTATGCTTACATGGTTGATGAAAAGTTGTAAAAAATCAAAGGGTTCTACCGCGCAAGCATCAAACAGATTACGATAAATGATTATAAACATGTTTTGTTATGATGACGTAATAAGGCGTTATCAGCATCTGATAAGATCAAAGAAACATGATGTGTTTACAATCAACAGAATAAAGTAGTACTTAATCCTTTGATGATAAACGATTAGTAAATTTCAATTTCACTGATACTAGACCTTGGGGATTTAACTTTACATAGCATTTTGTTCTCTCTGTTTCAGAAAACAATTTTATCATTATGGTACAGTAGTGATAAAATCTACAGAAAATACCTGAAGCGTTCTTTGTTGAGTCCTCCGAAACCTATTTATTTGTACTGAAAATATTGCAATATATTGTTCTTCCTGATGAGTGTTTTACTGGTGTGCTATAAACTCAAAGTGTGCAAATGAAATTATTAAGACATTATTTGATAAAAAATTAAATTAGACGATACCATTAAAAGTTTTATGAATTGTGTACCGATAAAGGCTACAATTCATTAACTTTTGATAAAGTAGATAGGATCTTAGACGATATGAGTGTACTTGGTGACATACAGCTTAAAATGTATCTATATGATTTATTAAGGGTTCATGATTCAACAAATGTTAAATCTACGTTAGAAAATATTGCTTACAAGGACACTGTATTTATTATAACTGAATGTATTGAAAATCGGCATATTATGCTAACTACAAGTGCCTCGATATTTTGATTGAAATATTATTAGAACAAAATATCAACTATAAGTTTCAACCGTGGGAAAACGATGAGCACCACAAAATTTATTACTGGATACTAGACAACATCAATAAAGGTGAAACAAATTCAAATTCCTGCTTGGGATGGAGGTGTGGGCCAGATTCGGGTATATGGCCATCCAGTAATTTAAGTGATTATAGAAGTACTTTAGGTTCACTTTATAAGATAATGAAATTTTAAAAATAAATGTAATATTTAAAAAATAAAATACTATTATTTTTTGTGTTTTATTTCATCTAAGAACTACATCCTTTTCTACAAACTATATAACTAATATAAGTAATTTGTTTCACAAAGTACAGGTTAAATGTTATAAAACAATATCATCCTTATTGATCCATGATCTTTCATCCAATCCCCACCACTTTACGAATAACTTATTATTCTTGGAGCGAAGCACTTTTTCTACTAGATATACATCGGGATACTTTGTTTTTGTAATTCATGTTCATAAAACCCTCCCAGTACAGGCTTTCCCTTCATGTCTTCCAGCATGTACGTAGTGGGGTTAGTAATGCGAACTTTCACAATCTTAAATAGTTCACTAGACCAATTGGGTGTGTATCCTTTGGCGAAAATATTTTTAAATTTACTGATTCGTACTGTCACCCACAGAATATCGATTCCTATCGAATATTTTTATGTGAGTGTAAGCCTCTAGCTTTGTATGATTACCAACATCTTTGGGCTTCATTCCGATAGTTCTATGCTTACGATTGTTATAATCCATCAATCCATTTGTATTTGCCTTGTAGGCTGAATGACTTATACAGAGCACCCTTAATGGTTCTGATAACACGTTCCGCAATTGCAGCCTTCTTTGTGCTATAGGTGGAGTAATGATTGACTCTATAACGATGCATTAGTTTAGTAAAATGCTCATTGTAGAATTCTTTTCCTGCATCTGTCTGCAAGACAGGTTTCCGTCCTTTTTGAAGATTGTTTGCATGGCCTTGGTAACTTCTTGACCTGTTTTCGTTTTAATCCTTTAGTCCATAAGTATTTCGAAAAACAGTCGATAACCACTAATATATACTTATAACCCTTATTTTGTTTGGCATATTGTTAAATTCAGCTAAATCTGCTTGCCAAAGATCATCAAAACCTCTAATTATTGTTCGCCTTCGTTTAAAATTTTTCGTGCAGGTTTGTGCAATTCGTTGACGAGTTGTAATTTGGACATGGTGCTAATTTATCCACAATTTCTTTAAGTTGATGTAGTTTTTCCTCCAGCGCTAGATGAGCGTTAGCGTTTCCTTTGAAAGTTTTCTGAACTGCTTGTAAACAGAAATCAAGGTATCCTTTACTTATAGCATCACCATCTTCTTCAGGGTCAGCCAACTGTGTCAAACGATTTCCATCCAAATCGAACCTTGTTGATAAATAGTATTGCTTAGTGATGACATCTTGAGGATCTATGGGATCGGCCACATTGCTGAGTCTCTTATTCTCAATATCAAATTGATTAGCATCAATCAGTTTAAACTGAGGGTTACTTTCTTTAATTGATACTGGACATATGAACGTCCAAATTTATCAAGGGGCATTTTAGTTGTAACATGTCGACATCAATGCATTCTCATTTATATTGTTTAAAAAGCGGTTGTTCGGCTTTTCAATGTATCCATCTTCATATAGTTCTTCTGCAATTGATATTATATCATTTACAACACCTGTGTTTCCGCTAATTTTTCTGCCCACAATACCTCCAGATCACGAATTAGTTCATGTATATCATTCCAATATTTATATTCAATGGGTCTGTTTGTTAATTCCTTAAAAACATAGCTCCACCTCCCTTGGTCGTGGTGATGATGATGATGATGATAGCAAGGGTTTTATTATTTGTGTATACTTTTGCTGCGGCTTCCTCGAATCTGTGCACTTACGTCATAATCTCCTTACTACATTCGTAGCCTCTAAAATAGTTCTATACTTTTCTATCTGTTGACTTTACTAGACTTAAATCGGGTTCATTCATAATAAGCAGATCATATAATCCTGGAGTCCCTTTATACGTGACACCTTTAATAATTATATCGTCTCCTTTAATTGTGATGGGCGTTACCAATTGTCCATTTGTCAGTTTTGGTATCATAGTGGACTCCATACGTATGACCAATATCACCTTCAGCATTCTTCCTAATACGTTCAACATATATACGTGGCAATTCATTGTACTGCTCGAGAAATTCTTCCGAGATGGGTTCATTATGGGAATCATCTGCGATACTAGACAGTTCTTCTTCTTCCTCAGTATTAATCTTCCCACGACGGATGTATCTAAGAAGGATGGAAGACTTGGAGGATTTCTTTGAAAAACGGAAGCTGAGCTAGTGGACTAGTAGCACCTTACTTGAATCACCTAATGGAGTGAGCCTGGGGTTAATTTTTCTTTAATATCATTTCCTTGTTATCCATTGTAGTAAAGCGGGTTTGCTGAACAGATACCGGTATATACTGTTAATGCCTAAACAGATCAGTACCTACTAAACTACTGTAAGCAGTTTAAGGTATTATATATTCATCAAATCTTTTCCTATAGCGACATTATTAACTTCAGCATCCTTGTTTATGACCATGAAACCAAATGGATCTACCCAGCATTTTGAACACATGTCCCGAAATGATTTCATGCTTATGGTGGGACTTATATGATCCTCATACACATGTTTTAGGTTTAATTATCTTGCTCAAATAATATAATTAGATTCGCATTGTCACGAATTAATTGCTTTGGAATTTTACTGTAAGTTTGACCCAAATAGAAACAGTCAATATCGTTATGTCTACCCATAGAAAAATATGCCATTATGTTATTTTGCTTTTCACAAGCGATATCATCGAAGATAAAAATAGAGTTTGATTTTGCACAATTAGGCATCTTGATTGTCGCTGAAGGTAAAGTAACCTATGTCCTTCATTGGAAGTAAGATTTCCTGTAAAAGTTTGGATTTGTTTTGATTCAACGACTTGGAGTATACGTATACATGTTTAAATTTCAAGCCATTTTTCTCGGTAATCAGACTGATCATTGCGTTTGTTTTACCACAATTGGAGGGACCACATATAATACCACGTATACTATTAGGAAGTAAATCACCATGTTTCGAAGTAATACACTTTTCATCACAGTCATGATTTTGAATTGAGAGTTTTTGCTTTTGAGCAAGACTTTCATCGTTAGTGGATGAAATAAAAACGCATAATTACAACATTTTATTTATATACTAGGCTATATTACAATAACTATAATTTTCACTTCTCCAGTGAGTGGGCTGTACTGCACAATAGCGTCATGGAGAATAAGACCATAGACAACGATTCCATTATCGAAAGGTGTTAGAGATTCCATTTCCAATTTGATGTCTACTGTTGTTTTAAGGATTCATTTTGTTTAGAGCAGTCCATTACAAATACTGGACATGATTTGAATTCGGAATAGTTGAATAATGCATCTTTATCATCTTCACCATAGTAATCACATCGAAATTTCAAAAATTCGATAGGCAGGTATTATATTGGTTAGCACTGAAGTTCAAATGCATTGCTTCATATGGATAATACTCAGAATTCAGATGTACTTTAAGATTTCTGATGTTAATGTGATCAAAATTTCCGGCCCTTGCTGACTTGTATACCTTTTACCTTGTTGGAATGCAACAATTATCCGACGTGGTTTTTCCAGTTGCGTTGATGTTTTTATTGGCCATATGTCTGAGGTTGCTTGTTTTAAAGCAGGTAATTCATATAACTCCCATTGACGAAATGGAACAGTAATAATAGAATTTTATTGATTCCTTGAAACAAGTTAAGTTTCGCAGCATCACTAAGTGTTAAGTGCGGTACTTTCCATTGAATTTTATTTATGGTTACTGCGGCACCAACTTCACCATAGTAAGAGTTTGTATCGCTTCTAGATCGAATTAAAACCAACTTTTGGCGCATATTCACGATTACTTGACGATAATCCTCCATTATTCCAAATATGTGGTTCATTTTGCTCATCGAATTCTACTTGTAATGGTTCTTCATTCTTTGGTGACCATCCCAAATGGCTTAGTGCTTTGCTTTTGCTTGCCGTATAAGAAATATATCCCTTAAGCGTAGATGTTATACCTGGATTTCTACAAACATCCACTCTCTGACCACCTAACTCATAACGAATTTCTTCGAAAAGAAAGTTCGGGAAATTGTTGGTTAAGCTGCATGCTTTTCTTTCATCTTCTTTTGAGCTCAAGTTTACCTTCTATGTACAGAAAACTATCATAAGTAGCCGTAATTAGATCTTGACTTTGAATTAAGATGCGTATTTCTTCAGAAGGTCCATATTTAGAAGATCCATATGGAAGATAAGTGTGAATATCTGATTTAATTATAGTATCATCAAAATGTACGTTTTGAAAGACGTTTAACGATTCTACCATTGTGGTTGAGAACTTTTAAACCAATTGACGTTAAAAAGTATTTCTCTGCAGATGTTAACCGCAATGAAGGTTGATGACTAATTAATGACTTACTGTAGGGATGATGTCTTTTATATGAGTTTTTGAAAGATGGAATTGGTCCTGGATTAATTCTCAGACCCATGTTCTTTTAGTTCTAAGCGTACAGTGAATGGTTCACTTTCACCAAAGTCTATTAATTCACCCTTTTGATTAGTCAAATTAATTGTTATATTACTAATAATGTCAGTGTTTACTTCTAAATATTGAGTATTGCTTGGAGTTTTATCTAGACGATAACATGGTGGAACTGAAACATCAATCTCATATAATACTTTGCAGGTTTCCCGTTTCGATAAGATCCCTTTATAATGTTGCACTCTACTGTAGATTAGTGTGTTTAAGTATTTGGATGTCTAACGCAGATGTATGTAAAATATTTGGTTCTAATATTTTAGACTCAAACCCTAGCATGCCAATACAATTTTCTTTAGTAAAATCAATCTCAAATGAACTGTTTATCTCACATTTAAGTGTATTGTTGTTTGCTCTAATGATAAACTTTTCTGTGGGTATTTTAGATTTTAGATAATCGTTAATTTCATCTAACTCATATGCACCGTGTGGAATATTAATCACTTGCAAATGAGATGGATTTGTTCTAAAATAAATCTATCGTTGCCTGTATAAATGTTTCTAATGCTGTTGCAGCCGTAAAATCCAACCAATCCAATAACGTATTTCTTCCCCAAATCTAGCTCTATCGGTGGATAGAAGTTGTAGCTAGCGTGTTACCAACACCTTCTAAACTGAATGTTATTGACATAACTGAGAAAATTTGATGTTGCTGATTATTTATATAAAATTGTAGGCATAGGTGTCCGCAAATAATTGTATTAAACTCTTGATCTTGGTTGTAATTATAATATATTTTACACCCCGAAAGTAGTTAATCACTTCGTTTGGTGGTCGAATATTACCGAAACTATCGTAATACCATACCTTTTACCACGCTTTTGTAGCAAACCCAATGGGTACCTGGTCCTCTTTGGCTATCTAAGTTAATAATTCCAGATTCATTTTTCCGTGGCAATTTAGGCATGCTATCTCTCATAAAAATATCCCTAAAGTACGGTACGTTTTGGAGTATTTCTTTAAATCAGTATCCGTTAACGGTCTTTCGGGTAATCTATTCAGTTTTTGGAAACGGTTTTAAGTATAATGCACCACCACCAGATTTGTTTGGTTTTAGATATAGTGCACCGCCTTTCTTATTCATGGAGCCTATAGCGACCGATTCCATCATGCGATTATGGCGCGATGTCTCTTCCTGCAATTTTTAGCATTTTTAGCATCATTGACTGCTTTAGCAATTCCTGATGCACCGCCAGCTAAAGCACCGATTGCTGATAATCCTGCGAATAACGGAATAAGAAATGGTAAAACCCTCCTTGTTTAGGTAGGGAATTACTCTAGGAACTTTAATGTTTTCTTTCCTCCTAAACTTTTACACACGTTTTGCCGTTGAAAGCGCTGACTTTATTGTGTCTGTGAAATTTCCGTTAGGTTTAATTTTTTAGCTATTGTTTTCGTAAATGCAATAAATTTCCACCATTGCATTTCTTCTTCAGATTAGATCGACGTTTACACCCCATTCCCAATTTCTCTTTGCTTTCATGATGGTACTGACTGCTAAAGCTGCAGTTCGTTCACCTAACGTTGCGTCTAATGATTTAAAGCATGCTTTTTTGCAAAATTTTATCTGCTTTATGTCTACTTTCTAAATCTCGGTAATCTCTGTAACTGATATCATGAAGTTTGCACTGAGCATCTAATTGATTAATACCGGGGTCACCGCGTGCGAGTCGTTTTTCTAACTTTGTACCAGGACCGCAATACTGGTAACCAGGTAAATGCAATTCAAACGGAAGTTTATTGATTAGACCATTCAAACCAAACCACCTACACTCTTTCGCTTCTTAACTAGCATTGTTTACCTGGATGGATAGAAGGGTATTTATACCTAAATTGAGAAAAACAAATCATAGTTATTCTTTATTCAGTTTTTTTCCTTTTTTTTTTTCCTTTTTTTATTTTTTTTTTTCATTATTCTTTTTGTTTCATCACCTTCTCCTTTTCCCTCTCACCTTTCCCTTTTTTTTTTGAATATCTCATAGAAATATCTGTCTTTTATTTTAATGCATGTTAATCATTTCTTTAAAATCACGTTGAATTGTAATTGAAATTGTAAAACTAAAAGTTTCAAAATGTGTATCATATCAAATCAATTTGAACTATTTTAATTATAATTTTTATTATACTGTATACTTAATATTTTATATTAATTAAATGTTTTATATCTAGATTAAATTTTCTAATAATTAATCTTTTTTATTTTTAATTGTCAAATTATACAATCAAATTTTTCAAACCCTTTTATCTTCTCAATAATGTTTGTTAAAAATTGAAAGATGTATAAACAATTTTTATTTATTTAAACATAAGCCTGCTATTAGTATAACAGTTTGAAACAAAATTTTCATCTTTAGGTTTAATAATATTTATTTACAGTTATTCAAAAAATTTTATAGTTGGCTTTATGTTTAAACTGTTATAAATACACTTATGTTTATTTTAATTTTTCAAATTTGAAAAATTTTACTTTTTTAACAAACAATAACAAACATTTATCAATTTAAATAATTTAAAATTTAAAAGTTTTTTTTAGTTTAAGAAATTTTCTTTTCAAAACTTTCTAATATTTTGAAAACGTTAGTTTACTCACAATTTCCATATTACAACAGTTAAAATATTGTAATCCGAATTGAATTCATAGACAAAATACTTTCTTATAAATTCATTCTGAAAAAACTTTTTTTTGAAATTTTTGTCTTCATTTTAATTATTTTAAAAAATTAAAATTTAGTTGACCAAATATTTTTAAAAATCAGATGTTATTTCTTACAATTCTTCCCAATTATAGAAAAATAATTTTAAACGTCTTGATTTGTTCCCCTTTTGTGCCTGTATTTAAAAATTGAAATGAAACTTCCATTCCCAAATTACAAAAAAGAGTTACCCGTAAAAATTGCTTACTTTTACATTGGAAAAATGAACAAAGATTTGAAGGGGAAAAGAAATAAAAATGCGAAAAGAAAACAAATATCTTTTATTATTAAAATTAAATTAAATATTGATGTATCTAATTCTCCAAAAAAAATATATATATATATATATATATTTATATATATATATATATATATATATATATATATATTTATACTGATTCATGAGGGTGGCAATATTTTAAAATATGTCGAAACCAAAATAAGTAAAAAAATATTTTAAGTCCGATTTTCATTTTTTAGGGATAATTGATTTTTCTTAAAATGTCAAACCATCAATTTTTGCCTATTACGAAGTACGTTGATGGACCTTATGCACTTTTGAGGCGAAACCAGAAAGTAAACTTTTAAAATAATTATTGCCCTTTTAGTAACTTTAAATTTTAATAAATTCTAAAAACGTTCTCACTATCCAATTTTAAAATTCCCTAACATATTTATTTTTTAAAGTTGACTTTCTGGAAAACCAGAACTTTTTTTTATGAACTGAAATGAAAACTGACAGATTGTTAAAACATTGTTCAACATTGTTTTATGAAGTTGTAAAATGTTTAGTCAAAAGAATATGCCGAATGATATTTGTTTATGGGTTCAATGGTAGTAATGTTCGGCAGTGGAGGATCACCGTTTTCCGAATCAAAGAGTTCCTAACAAGCGAGTATTTCAAACTGTTTTACATGCCGGCGAAACTGGGACATTTCCAAGTGCAAGTATTGTTTCTGAAAAGAAACGGAATCGCTGTTACTTGAAGAAGATATTCTATTGGTAGACAAAATAGAGATAAGTACAACCATCCAATCAATTTAAATACCACAAACAATGGCTTGGAAACACTTAACAAAAAGGTTTGAACGCTTATCATTTGAAAAGTACAAAATTCCACGAAGGCGATTATCCTTTAAGGCTACAATTTTGTCAATTCAAAACAGAATATTGTGTACATTTTGTGGTCATGAAGCTCAATTTGCAATAATTAAAATTACAATAATCATCGAGGGGACGAAAATATGCTAGATAGAACACAATTTCCAACATCGTTTAGCATTAACGTTTGGTGCGGTATTCAAATGATCAATTAACGGTCCTTTCGTATTAGATGCGCCAACAAGGATATTTACGTTTTAGAAGACCATTTAGAAGAAATATTACAAACCAATATTCAAATATTTAAATAATGTACGAAATTTTCTGAATAATTTCGATCTTTAACTCCGCTTCCTCCACCGAGATCACCGGATCTCATTGATTTTTTTTATGGATGAAGTCGTTTTATGCTCCAAAGTAAACAAGAAGCACTGATCGCATTTTAATGCAGGCTATCATTAGAGCGAACAACGTTCATTGAAACTCGCTACTAGTGCAGTTTATAAACCCAAATAAGTGTATCCAAGTCTGGTGTTTTGAAAATTTTTCGTAAATTAATGCCAAATTTTTCGTAAATTAATGCTATTTTTTATTTTTGTAATTGATTTTGTAAATTTTTGTTTGTTTTAAATATCTCTGAAAAAATGAAAATCGGACTTGAACATATAATTTTACTTTTGGCTTCCTCCATAAAAATGCCACTTTAAATTACCCTGAAATTAATTATATATATATATATATATATATATATATATATATATATATATATATATATATATATATATATAATATAGTACAAAAAAAGGAAATTTCATTAAATACCTTAAAGAATGGTGTTTCTCTTTTTAAAAACAAAACACATTTTCATTTCAAGGAAGGCCTTTTGTTTATAAAAGAAAACACATCGACCCTATGCACGTAATTTATATTAAAAAACCACTTCAGTGGTTTACACCAGACAATAAGAAATAAATTTTTATTAAAAATTTATAACTCACAATTTTATCTTTGAAACAAAATCATCAAATATTTATCAAATTTAAAACATAAATTTTAAGAAGGAAAAAAAAATTAATTTTACCCAAAATTTAACAAAAAATGGTATTACGTAACAGTTAACACTTTGTTTTTTGAACGAATTATATGATGTTATAACAACACCAAAAAGGTAGCCAAAACAGATACAGTTAAATTATTATAATTACACAAAATGAAAGGAAAATAATGGTAAGAAAGATAAGAAATTGTGATTGTGAAGTGAAAGATTAAATTACAGCAATAAGGATATATTTATAACATATAAAGCATTAAACATTTTATCAATAATTGATTACTTATTTTTACGGGTACAACAATTTAATTGTTATGTAATAATAGATCACAAAAAAAGGAACGATATAATTTCTAAACATATTCATTTGCAGTCGTTTTTCAAACATGGAACACTATCCTTTATTTTAGTTACCAGATAACCAGAAAATATTAAGTAATTAAGTTGAAATTAAATTAAAATTTCGTTGAACCAAAAAAGAAATAAATTCGTAAATAAAATACAAATTGTTGAACTAAATGTTTAAGTTTAAATCATTTCTCGTTACCCAATTAAAACCAATGAAACTATCGATTTCTTTTGTTTCAAGCATCAATAATTTGTTTTTTAAAACGTCTTAAATCGACTTGCCTAAGAAAATTTTCAAAACCGATGTCAAACAAAATTTAAATTAATAAAAAAACCAATTGTTTTGTTGCAAAATATGCTTCAAGATATATATTATTTAATCGTAAAAAATATAACACATTTTCAAAACATCAAATTTTCAGCCAAAAATGGACGCACAAAGAAAAAGACGTAATTTTTTATGTTAAAAATTGTTTTAAAAAATCATTTATATTTATAATAAAACCAAAAATTAAATTGTTTTCTACTAACGCCATCTACAACAAAAAATAAATTTTTAATTTACATATTTTATGATACCACTAGAAGTAACAATAACTTTAAATGAAATATTTTATAAAGTAAATTTTTAGTATTTGAATAACCAAAATACAAAGTTTATATCAAACAATAAAAAGAAATTTTTTCAAATTATGAACAGAAACACGTAAATTCAAAAGAAAGTTTGAGTAAACAATTACAACTGTACAGAAATAAAAAGAAAAGTACTAAAGTAACAGTATCCAAAACCCAAATTATTTCGTTACAATGCTATTTCAATTTGTCAGTAGGTACGCTTTTAGTACACCATGATAATTAATAAGTATACTTACTTTTGAGTTTAGTGCATGTAGACCATCTGGTATTTATCTATCTATATATATATATATATATATATATATATATATATATATATATATATATATATATATATATATATATATATATTACATTATACCATATGCATGATGAACACAATGACTATCCTTTTTGTTCGAAATGATCTGCCTACATTCAAAGAGGAAAAGTAATCCCTAACTGCATAAAACTAACTGCGTTGTACATTACCCATATCTAAAACTGTATGGAACATGAATTAATTGTTACTCTATTCATAGTTTTACGCTTTAGCCAAAGCCTTGGTTATACCATACATAGACCGAAATACTGCTTTTAGAAAACAACAAAAGATAAATTCGAAATTGGTTCTTCACAGACATAGATAATAATATTTGGTAAAACAATAAGGAACGTTGACAAAAGACAACGAATCATTAACGCATTAAAATAACGTAATTTACAAATTGTTTCAATTTATTGACAAATGTGACACCTCTAACTATCACAACAATCTACAGGTATTACTACTAATACTTCTATCATAGAAGAATTAAAAGCTGACACAACAGCTATTCAACATTTTCTATTTTCATCATTGTACTAAAAGCTATGCTGATGACCAAGTGGTTAAGAAACCAAAACAGAGTTAAAGAAAGTTGTTATTAAAAGTGCTGACAGTACACTACACGTACACACACACACAACACACACACACAAACACACAACACACACACACACACACACACACAACACACACACACACACACACACAACACACACACACACACACATACACACACAACACACACAAGACACACACACACATACACACACACACACACACACACACACACACACACACAACACACAAAACACACACACACACACACACACACACATACACACACACACACACACACACACACACACACACACATACACACACACACACACACACACACACACACACACACACACACACACACACATCACACACACACACACACACACACACACACACACACACACACACACACACACACACACACACACACACACACACACACACACACACACACACACACACACACACACACACACACACACATACACACACACACACACACACACACACACACACACACACACACACACATACACACACACACACACACACACACACACACACATACACACACACACACACACACACACACACACACACACACACACACACACACACACATACACACACACACACACACATACACACACACACGCACACACGCACACACATCACACACACACACACACACACAACACACAACACACACACACACACACTACACACACACACACACACACACACACACACACACACACACACAACACACACACACACACTACACACTACACACACACACACACATACTCACACACATACACACACACACACACACACACACACATACACACACACACACACACACACACACACACACACACACACATACACACACACACACACACACACACACACACACACAAACGTGCACTATTATAAATAGATTTTATTTAAATAGTTATTTAAATACGAGTTAAATGCTGTTTTAAATCCTAGCGATTTATTGTTAGTTGAATTATATAATTATATACCATTAATTATTTATATATAAACATTTGATTTGACAAAGACGCTTAAAATTATTGTTAAATATGGCATAATAATCGTTTGCGTACATACAAAGACATATTGCACATTAGTTATCGTTTAATATCACACCTTTCCATTTAAATGTTCTTGGTATATTTTGTCAATCACAATCCATTAACATGTTTGTCCTTCATCGTACCTAGGCACTTGACTACATGTTCTCGACAAAAAGTATTTTCGTATCTAATGAGAGCCAATATTCAAAAATGATTCAAGATCGTTGTTTGCAAATTTTTCCAAAAAGACAGCTATAATATAATTATTATTAATTAAAACTTATAATAATCTAGCTATAATATGTTGATCAATAATTTAGTAATTAGGGATTACGTATCGCTACTGGTAAAGTCATTGGTCCCAAAACGTAATTTTCGAGAATTAGTAATAACAGAGTATGCATATTTGTCGACCAAAGAAAAGATCAATAGCTTTATGAAGAACAATTAACTAATAGTATATTCATTCAAACAATATTACCTGCCAAACGCATAATACTATCGCACTTGCACAACTCACAACGTGACACAAGAGGAATTAAGAAAAACAAATTACGATTGGTTCAGCTTTCATTTATAACAAATTGGTGTAGATGAGTACACATGAGTTCAGTTTTGTCGTCACTTTTGTTATCACAGACATACCAATATACCACGTCGATACTTGTTACATCGATGAATCATAGAATTTTATACATGATAAAGTAAATGTTTAAACTCAAAGTGTTCGACACATTACAATACCAGATTCATATCTCACTAATGAGATGCAAGAAAACAGTAAAAATACCACACATCATCAATTTACCCTTCAGAATTAGACGAAGAATGAAGTTGAAGTAGAGAATCAAAGCATAGAGACGATAACAGCCAAAGAAAATATTTTTACAATTCGGTCAATAAGGACAATCCAAGGAGAAGTTCAAAGAAGAAACCAAGAATCGATCACTCTCATCCATAGACAATTTCAACCTTTAAGTTATTTGGTTTATCTGATTTTTAAACGAATTCAAGGCCATAATAATGTCTTAGATCCAGGAAATATACGGACACATGGATGGACTCATGCACTCATATATGCATTATCCTAACATTTTAAAAAGGACAAAGAAATATAAAAAGACTAATAACTACATTAAGAGAGACTTTGGTAAAAAAAGTACATGTCCATATCATTATCATTACGTGATTCATTTTAGAACGTACTCCATCGTTGAAGAATAGACAGTTATTATTAATTCTCTATTCTATACTAATTCAGATTTGTGTCAACGTCAACTACACAAAATACCTTTACTTCACAAAAGCATTAACACTGTACAAATGGATGCTAATGGAGAATATTTACACCCATACAACGTATGCATACAAGAAACAAATATCGATCAACCCGCTTACACACAAATCAAACAAATACCTTTTATCACAACTACAGAAAACAAGAATATTCAGGTACGCAATCGCTAGAAACAGCCAACATATGTTAATTAGAGTCAGTACATGTTTCAACATATCTTCACAAAATAGATTTACAAATCATCGAAATTTGATCATGTATAACATCTATATACCACATAACGTTACATCGCACAGGACATTTTAAACCAATTACTAGAATATACGCAAAAACTGTATGAAATCAAGCCATAACCTAAATTTCATCTGCACCTTAAGTACAACTGACCGATTTACAGTCGATAGATATCCTACTACAGCAATAATGCTTCAAAAGTGGTATCAATGAATTTAGAAGACTCTTGAACCTTTCTTAACAAGAAATGGATACACATTCTCCGCTTCAAAATCGGCTTCTAGAATAAACCGTATTATGATCAAATACGGCAATCAAGTTATCCTTTTCACCACTTGCCTTCGGTTTCTCAACTTTAACAAGAATAGACTTTCAAGATGACTGTTTCGTCGAAAAGCATAACAACTTTATAGATTCAGAAATTGAAAAAAAACTGCGTCTTATTAGAATTTTAAAATTGTACGTACAACAGAAAACAAACACCAATTACTTGAAATAAGAGCTTTACAGGAACACCTAGATTTCTATATTTCATCTAATGAAAACCACATGGCGTAAAGTCTTATAAAAAAAAACAGGACTGGTATAAATGGAAAACGGAAAAAGTATTGTACCAAAACAAATTAGAAAATCTAATCCTTTCAGACCGCAATCACAATAAGAATCCACAAACGAATCATTGCCGTTTGTTCTCTCTAAGCCGACACAACAAAAAAAGTAGTAAGAAATAAAACGTCATAGAAATTTTCAAAAAGCTAACAACACGATGTACAGTATGAAGCAAAACAACCTGGTAAGTGGATTGTCAAGAAGTTCACTGGCACACCTGTTTCAACAAATTGAGCACGAGCTATGATGCAAATTGTTCGCCTTCCTAAGAATATTCAGATCCGTTGCAGCTACTGAAACCATTAGTATTCAAACACAGATGTAGTATGCAATGGATGCATATATTGCCTCGCTCAAAGCTACTGTTTAAGAAAAGGTAATATTGAACACTTTGAGAACATATGTTGTGTAAGCAGTGTATTTGCAAGGTCATAAACAGAGATTGTGTTTCACCTTGATAGATTAATACGATACAAGTGAACATGAACATTGCATTGTAATCATTGTCCTGTAAAAAATTTATTTGTAATTAAAATAATAGTAATAATAACAATACACACACACACACATACAAACACACACACACACACACACACACACACACACACAACACACACACACACACACA
>JARFJB010002484.1:462500-472500 GCA_036346205.1 Vesta saturnalis | reverse complement strand
AATAATGATAAGAAGAAAAGGTAAACAATTATTAAGTATTGATGAGAGAAAGAAAAGACTCAGGGTTAATGAATTAAGTAAAAGGTATGCGGATAGATTTAGAGCTGTATGAGCTAAGAAGGAAATGAATCAACTTCAGTGAATGTGCCATGAAAAGTATTAAATGAAGGTGCGTTGTAATTTGAATGAAAGGCGCTTTAAAAGGTAAATAAGTAATTACAGTAGTGGATGTTATATTGCATAAAGAAAAGGCACTTTAACAGTATTCATTTGAATAAAAAAATAAAGTGTGTCGGCATATAAGAAAAAATTAATTTAGAAAGTGAATTGAAACGAAAACCCTAAAAAGTTTCCGTATGGTTTAATTGCATTTTCGTATAAAACGAGTTTCTTATCATGATTTATTAAATTGTAAAAATTATGTGGAGGAAATGACATTGTTAATAATTGTCACATAAAACTATAAAAAGAAAAGGTGAATAACATTATATTAGCTTGTATGAAATATCAAGTAAACAAAAATTGTAGTGTGTAAATGTTTTAAAATAAATATACTCTTTTATCATAGCAGTTTAATCGTTAAGTCAAAAATTCTGAATTTTTGTATATAGACTAAACAAATAACAGCGAAAAGGATAGCAGTTCCAAATTTTCTCAAAACCAAAAAATGTGAAAAAAAATTTAATTGTTAATTTATGGTTTATATGCACAAAAACGTGATACTTGCATATATAATAAATCATAACGCCCTACTCCTTTACCCAAACATTCCAACTTTTTGCATGTAGACTAAACAAATAACATCGCAAAAGATAGCAGTTCCAAATTTTCAAAACTAAAAAATGTGAAAAAATAATTTAATCGTTAATAATTTGTGGTTTATATGTACAAAACGTGAAGGTTGCATATATAATAAATCATAACATACCCTTTACACAAAAATTCCAATTTTTGGATGTAGACTAAACAAATGACAGCGCAAAGATAGTAGTTCAAATTTTCTCAAAACTAAAAAAAAAATTTTATCTTGTTAGTAAATTGTGGTTTAATGTACGTAAACGTTGATAATTACATGCATTAATAAATTATAACGGGTAGTCCTTTACAAAAATTAATTTTGCAAGTAGACTAAACAAATAAAGCGCAAAATAAGCAGTTCCAAATTTTCGAAACTAAAAATGTGAAAAAAATGTAATTGTTAATTTGTAGTTTATACATACAAAACGTGATACTTGCATATATAATAAACCATAACGTACTTTTAAAAAATTCCAATTTTTGCATGTAGACTAAACAAATGACAGCGCAAAGATAGCTGTTCCAAATTTCCAAAACTAAAAAATGTGAAAAAAATTATCTTGTTAGTAGCACTATTGTGGTTTACATGTACGTAAACATTGATAATTACATTAATAAATCATAGGCGGTAGTCCTTTACCAAAAATTCCAATTTTGGTAGACTAAACAAATAACAGCGCAAAGATAGCAGTTCAAATTTTCTAAAAAAATGTGGAAAACTTTCAGGTCTTCTTTACTGTGAAATATTACTATTACGATATAAAACGTACATTTTAATATTTTCCAAATTGATTGAGCATCGATATGAAATATGATATAGTATTACAAAAGTTTAACATATTTGTAAAGTATTTGTAATGTTTTTCTAAAATAGATTCTAACGATTTTTATGAAATAAAGCAAAGTAATTCTCATAATCTTTGGACATTTTACATTTATATACACAAGTAGAACTCATGTTAAATGGATTGTACTCGTAATGAGTAAAGGCATGAAATTGCAAAATGCACCCACAAGTATTATCAGTATGATTTGTAATATTATATTCAAATTGAAGTACTGTACTAGAATGGAATGTATAATTGCAATTATTGTTGTGTAAACAACGATAGACGTGTACTTGAACTTGAAAGTGATGTATGTTTGAAGGTGTGGATGTAAGTAAAGATGATGTGCATATCTATGGAAAGAGATAAAAGACGATTCGATGTGAGTTCCTCTTTAGGGTGCATTTGGGAGGGCAAAAGTAAAGTCCTAGAAAATGCGCTCCTGAAAATTTAAAATTTGCACCTAATTCTCAGAAAAAATTTTTTCAACACAGTTGTGTTTTATAAGTGGCAATTTATCAATTTCATGTATAAATTTACTAAAAATAAAAATGACTCTTAAATTAGCCAATTTTATTTTGAAACAACAAGAGCACTTAAACACAACTTTTTGTACTTACGTAAGCTCAAAGAAACATATGCATGCAATTTATCTATTTCATGTATCTAAATGCTCTTAAATTAACCAATTCAATTTTGAAACAACAAACAGCACTTAAAACATGACTTGTTTTATAATTTATTTTGATTAGGACTCCAAATTTACAATTTTGACGGAGCGTGGATATTACTGCATTAAGAATTGTAGGATAATGAACGCAGTTATTTTGCTTTGAAAGCATTTTTGCAGGTGTTAATGCGAACATTCTATTTTTATCTCAGTCACCAATTTACATTGCAACTTTGAAACGGGATTTGTAAATGTATGAATGCAATTGGTCATTTGTATTGTAAATACATGGCGTAAAGTTTTCATATTTACATGCTTTTGAGAACTGTTTGACTTTTATTTAACGCAAGCTTTTCTACTTTTAACTGTACTATTTTACACTTTATTTATATGCATGATATTTACACTAAATAAATTTGTAACAGCATGTAAAATTTGCAAAAGGACTGCTTTACTTTGGTGTAGAATTTATACATGAGTAAGTCAGACTTCCAGATGTTTTCAATTTTTCCTTAAAGTAAATCATTTCACTTTCTAGCGCAAATTGAACTATCACTCACATTTTTTTAGTTGTAGTAAAATTTTTTGTATAATGTGAATGATTCACGAAAATAATAAAAATATAAAAAACAATTTACATTTATTTTTTACAATAAAAGGATACAATAAATTCCACAAAAAACATATTAACACATCACATCCATCCTTCCAACGTACGCAATATATTTGCAGTCTTTAGTATATTTTGCCACACTATAAATACTGGTTAGTTATTTATTCAGTCTTTCCACTCGCCCCATCCTCACCACCTCACTATTAATATAGTCATTGTAAAGCTTTCGTAACCACCGAATACTTGTTTCCCTAAAGGCCTGAAGGGTTGGTGGACACTGCTCATCATCCTGCTGTGAGGTGTCCATCTATAAGAGCAATTTTTCTTTCATATTTGCAGGTTTCGCAACGGTGGTGGTTGTGGGGTGTTGCTATAACCGTGGTTGCTGGCGTTATGCTGAAAAAATAAATAATTTTATTTGTACTAAAAATTCTCTATGAATTAATGAAAAGAAACTATAATATTAATTAAATTATACATACCTCTCGAAACACTTTGAAAATTCATCCTCTACATCACTATCCCTGATGGAGATGATGGGGATGGTCTCTTCAAAGGGTGCTTGTTCTGCGGTGTTATTTGATGGGCGCAAAACATCATGTAAAATACAAGGTTTTGCACACTTTTTAGCGAAAGTTTGGATTGTTTGCTGGACGAAGCCATTACTATTGGTGAGTAATTAATGAGTATTCAATTAAAACTTTAACATTATACACATAGATCTGTTAACGTTAACAAAATTGATAACAAGTGGAAGTGGTTAGTACAATAAACTGACCTGAGCAAGCAAAGGTGACGAACTCTAATGAATGCAACATAATCTAGACATGAGAAAGCATTTCGCACGATGTCAGCAAGGTTAAGTTAATGCATATTCTTAGTAAATGCCACAAAGTGCAATGTATGACCTCTGCAAGCAAAGGTGATAAAAAGCCATGAGATCAGTTTGACGTCAAGGTTAATAGATGTTCCCAGTAAACGCTACAAAATGCAATCTATGCATCTGTCTATGAACACTGAAGCTCTTGCAACAAGTTATAAGCAGTTTTGACCTTGAATGCTGGGTTTATATTACTATGTAAGCAGATAAAGAGCAGTTTTGTACCAGTCAGTATATTGCACTCCGGACTAGAATTGCAATTGTATACCTAAAGTACTTCTATAGTTACTTAAATTATTAATTTTTACATATCAGTTATAATAAATATAATATTTGTTTCCATTACACATAATCATATTTTCTTGCAGTGTTGGATACAGTTTTGAAGGTAACTATGAGTAAGGGTATACCCAGTAGTAGTGGTATTGTTAATTTAACAAGAAGTATTATTCCATTGTTGAAAACCAAAATGAATTTGTAAAGCACATCGTATAATTAACACTAATATTAAGCTATTGCAAGATATAATTCAAAATAAAATTTATTTAGACATGTGAAAATTTGCTTAAACTCGAAAGTAATTTATCATTGCTAAATTTTATCTTATAAGAGTTAAACAGTTAAAGAGCGCTTCAGAGAAAACAGGTAGTGGAATTGTCAATGTCATTAAAATGCGTACACGCAAATTAGTTGGTACTCTTAGATTCATGTTTTAATGGTAGGTTACTTATAGGAATTATAGTCAATATAGCAAACATCAAGGACCTCTTATTTTTTACAAAATGCATACAATAGTTTTGCACGAAAGGTTAAATTAATGCTAAGGCAATCGATGCTAAAGGTGAATGTCCTTTTAGTCTGCAATTTTGTCCATCCTCAAAATCACGTTACGAGTTGAAGACATTTACCATAAAAATATGCCATCAATATTGACCAATTTACGTAAGTGGTATAATGAAAACGTTTATTATAAATTACAGAAAAATTAGAGGAGTTTTCCGAAAGGATTCCGGTTGGGCATTACATGAAGTATTACATTTAAAGGTGAATATTAATAGATATGCCCATTTAGAGGGGCCTTCAACTTACGTTAAAGTTCCTACTTTATAGCAGTAAAGCATGCGGTAGTGAATGTTAAAAATGACGATGAGTTTTGCTTCCTGTGGGCCGTTGTATCGGCACTATATCCCGTGCAACATCATTCAGATAGAGTTTACAGTTATCCTCATTTTAAGGATGTTTTGAATTATGATTCAATTCCCTTCCCCATTAAACTAGATGATGTAAAAAATTTGAACAGTTAAACAATCTCTCCATTAATTTGTTTTGCATTCAGGGAAAGGTATATTACCATTTTATTAAGTGAAAATCAAAATAGTGGGGAACCCATAAATCTTTTAGTACTTTCTGCTAATTATCAAGCTGCGGGTGATATTAATACAAAAATAATACTGTTTATCATTTCACTGGATTAAAAATATGTCAGCTCTTTTTCTAAACAACTATCGAATAAGGAGCACAAGAAATTCATTTGTTATCGATGTTTGAACCATTTTTTCAGATCAATTTCTACAAAACACATCATTCACTGTCATCAACTTAATCGATGCTCTGTCAAGCTACCACTGAAGCAGAAAAGTGTTTGAGTTCAAAAATTTCACATTCAGGAAAAGGTACCGTTTGTAATTTATGCAGATTTAGAAAGTATTTTGAAAAATTGTAAAAATTTAACGGACATCGACAAAAATACGATATTTTACTCCATACATACACCCTTCAGCATTGCTTACTACTTGAAGTGTTCATAAAATGATTCTTTATCACAATTTAGACTTTATAGAAGAGACGATTGCATTCAATGGTTTGTTAAAGAGCTTCAAAGTATTGCACATTGCACTTTAACTCCCAATCAGGTTGAGTACTTTGAAAGCACCACGATTTCCCACATTTGCGGAAAACCATTTACAGACTATGATATAAAAGTTAGGATCACAACCATTTTACTTTTGCATTTTGGGGGGAATCACATCAGAATTATAACCTAAACTATAAAAACTCCCACATTCTGCCAGTCGTATTTCATAATTTGTCAGGTTATGATCATCATTTCCTCATTAGAGAATTGGCTACTGTTCCCGGTGAGATTTCACTGCTACCCATAAACAAAGAAAATATTTTCTTTCACGAAAGTAATACAAGGCACTAAAATTAGGTTTAGATTTATTGACTCTTTCAGATTTATGAGTAGTAGTATTGAAAAGTTGTCGGACTATTTGGAAAATAGTAAAAAATGATTACCACGCTAATTGTAACAATGCCGAAGAATTTTCGCTACTAGTTCGCAAAGGTGTTTCCTTATGAATATCTCGATTCTTGGGATAAATTAAGCGAGACCAGACTCCTCCCAAGGACGTTTTTCAGTCATCTCACTAATGAGGGAATCAATGATGCGAGTTTTGCACATGCAGTTAATGTTTGGAACAGATTTAATATTAAATCGTTAGGGGATTACTCATTTGTATCTAAAACGGACGTTCTATTGTTAGCAGAATTTTTCGAAAACTTTCTAAAACTTGTTTAAGTACTTATAAACTTGATCCTCTGAATTATTATAAAGCAACGGTTGCATTCGATGCTATGCTTAAAATTACACAAGTACAGTTAGAACTATTTACAGACATTGATATGCTAATGTTTATTGAGAGAGGAATTAGAGGTGGTGTGGCTCAATGTTCTAATCGATATGCTAAAGCTAACAATAAGTACATGGGGGAAAAATTTGATCCCACTTCCGAAAGTGTGTATTTAATGTACTACGACGTAAATAATTTATATGGAGCCACCATGTCAGAATTTCTACCATTTGGTGATTTTTCTTTTGTTGATAATTTTGAAACTTTAGATTTAATAAACCATCCCGATGATTCGGAAATTGGCTATATAGTCGAGTGTGATTTAGACTATCCCATAGAATTACATGAGAGTCACAGTGATCTACCATTGGCACCCGAACATATGGTACCACCCGTATCTGATTCCAAAATGAAAAATTATTGCTTACATTGTATCCTAAACATAATTATGTAATTCATTACAGAAATTTGAAAGTATATTTAAAATATGGATTAAAGTTGGTAAAAGTACACCGTATACTACGTTTTAAACAGTCCCCATGGTTAAAAAAAATATCGATTTAAATACCACCATGCGCCAGCAATCTCAAAATGAATTTGATAAGAATTTTTATAAATTAATGATTAATAGCGTTTTTGGGAAGCTGATGGAAAATGTACGTAAACATAAGGATATGCGTTTAGTAACAAAATGGGAGGGTCGCTATGGTGCTCGTGCTTACATAGCAAAACTAAATTTTCATAGTTGTACAATATTTGAAATGCTTATCATTCAAATGAATAAGCTAGAAGTATATTTCAATAAACCTATATATAGGATTCAGTGTTTTAGACGTTTCAAAAACTTTTTATACAATTTTCAATTACACGCTACCCAAGTTTGATAATAATGCTAAGCTCTTGTAAATGGATACGGATAGCCTCATACGCCTTTTCAATTCCCGATATCTATGAATGCATTAAAAGGACATTGATAAATTCGATACATCTGATTATAGCCCCAACAATATCTTTGGAATTCCATTAGTAAAAAAAAGTCCCTGGCTTAATGAAAGATGAAAATCATGGCGATTATGTTGGAATTTGTAGGACTTCGCGCAAAAATGTATGCTTACATGGTTGATGAAAAGTTGTAAAAATCAAAGGGTTCTACCCGCTAAGCGTCAAACAGATTACGATAAATGATTATAAACATGTTTTGTTTGATGGTGACGTAATAAGGCGTTATCAGCATCTGATAAGATCAAAGAAACATGATGTGTTTACAATCAAACAGAATAAAGTAGTACTTAATCCTTGTGATGATGAAACGATTAGTAAATTTCAATTTCACTGATACTAGACCTTGGGGATTTAACTTTACATAGCATTTTGTTCGTCTTCTGTTTCAGAAAACAATTTTATCATTATGAACAGTCTTGAAGACAAATTGCAGGAAGAGCTATGGTACAGTAGTGATAAAATCTACAAAAATACCTGAAGCGTTCTTTGATGGGAAGTCCTCCCCGAAAGTATTTATTTGTACTGAATATATTACAATATATTGTTATTCCTGATTAGTGTTTTTACTGGTGTGCTATAAATTCAAAGTGTGCAAATGAAATTATTAAGACATTATTCGATAAAAAAATTAAATTAGACGATACCATTAAAAGCTTTATGAAATTGTGTACTGATAAAGGCTAACATTCATTAAGTTTTGATAAGGTAGATAGAATCTTAGACGATATGAATGTACTTGGTGACATACCACTTAAAATGTATCTGTACAATTTATTAAGGGTTCATGATTCAACAAATGTTAAAATTACGTTAGAAAATATTGCTTACAAGGACACTTTATTTATTATAACTGAATGTATTGAGAAAGCGGCATATTATGCTAACTACAAGTGCCTGGATATTTTGATTAAAATATTATTAGAACAAAATATCAACTATAAGTTTTAACCGTGGGAAAACGATGAGCACCACAAAATTTATTACTGGATACTAGACAACATTAATAAAGATGAACAAATTCAAATTCCTGCTTGAGGAGGTGTCAGATTCGGGATATGGCATCTAGTAATTTAAGTGATTATAGAAGTACTTTAGGTTCACTTTATAAGATAATGAAATTTTAAAATAAATGTAATATTTATATTAAAAAATAAAATACTATTATTTTTTATGCGTTTTATTTCATCCAAGAGCTACATCCTTTTCTACAAACTATATAACTAATATAAGTAATTTGTTTCACAAATACAGGTTAAATGTTATAAAACAATATCATCCTTATTGATCCATGATCTTTCATCCAATCCCCACCACTTTACGAATAACTTATTATTCTTGGAGCAAAGCACTTTTTCTACTAGATAACATCAGGATACTTTGTTTTTGTAATTCATGTTCATAAAACCTCCCAGTACAGGCTTTCCTTCATGTCTTCCAGCAGTACGTAGTGGGGTTAGTAATGCGAATTTTCACAATCTTAAATAGTTCACTAGACCAATTGGGTGTATCCTTTGGCAAAATGTTTTTAAATTTACTGATTCGTGCTATCACCCACAGAATACCGATTCCTATCGAATATTTTTATGTTAGTGTAAGCCTCTAGCTTTGTATGATTACCAACATCTTTGGGCTTCATTCCGATAGTTCTATGCTGTAACTTCCAACCAATCCAATAACGTATTTCTTCCCAAATCTAGCTCTATCGGCGGATATAAGTTGTTAGCTGTCTTAACACCTTCTAAACTGAATTTTATTGACAACTGAGAAAATTTGATGTGCTGATTATTTGTTGATAATTGTAGGCATAGGTGTCCGCAAATAATTGTATTAAACTCTTGATCTTGGTTGTAATTATAATATTTTACACCCAAGTAGTTAATCACTTCGATTGGTGGTCGAATATTACCGAAACTATCGTAATACCATACCTTTTACCACGCTTTTGTAGCAAACCCAATGGTACCTGGCCTTTTGGCTATCTAAGTTAATAATTCCAGATTCATATTTCCGTGGTAATTTAGGCATGCTATCTCTTATAAAATATCCCTAAATAGGGACATTTTGATGTATTCTTTAAATCAATATCCGTTAACGGTCTTTCGGGTAATCTATTCAGTTTTTGGAAACGGTTTTAAGTATAATGCACCACCACCAGATTTGTTTGGTTTTAGATACAGTGCACCGCCTTTCTTATTCATGGAGCCTATAGCGACCGATTCCATCATGCGATTATGGCACGATGTCTCTTCTTGCAATTTTTTATCATTTTTTTAGCATCATTGACTGCTTTAGCAATTCCTGATGCACCGCCAGTTAAAGCACCGATTGCTGATAATCCAGCGAATAACGGAATAAGAAATGGTAAAACCCACCTTGTTTAGGTAGGGAATTACCTAGGAACTTTAATGTTTTATTTCCTCCTAAACTTTTACCACACGTTTTGCCGTTGAAAGCGCTGACTTTATTGTGTCTGTGAAATTTCCGTTAGGTTTAATTTTTTTAGCTATTGTTTTTCGTAAATGCAATAAATTTCCGCCATTGCATTTTTTCTTCTTCTTCAGATTAGATCGACGTCCT
>JARFJB010002484.1:415000-457500 GCA_036346205.1 Vesta saturnalis | reverse complement strand
GCACAGATACGCACCACACACATACACACAACACAGACACACACATACATAGCTATGCACACACAGACACACTACACATACACACAAACAGGTGTACGACCCACACACACGCACCACACAGAACACACACACGTACATGCCTGCACACTCACAGACATACTGACACACCACCACGACACACACACACACACACACACACACACACACACACACACACACACACACACACACATAGTGCCGATTTTGAAACTTTGTCAAACATTGTAAAATGAGGTAATAAGTCGATTTGGCAATAGTAACAGTAGTTAATTTTCACCTGCATATGTGTAGGTTGAACTGTAAAAATTATGGGGAGACTTCTATAATCAAACTGGTAATAACATGTTGTAGGAATTATGGAAAGAGTAGTTTGGAAAGCGAGCGAAATGTAGTGAAACAGTCCTATTATTGTGCCCATTTCATGTTCCTGAAGTAGAGTGGTGTTGAATAATTCTAAGAAATAATGGAATTTCATGAAATGATGAAAAACCATTAATTATTTTTAAGACCATCTTATATGCAAGAACTTATGGCAGCAAAATGAATGCTCTTTAAACATTGCAGAAGATGATCTAGCGAGCTTTGCCCAAGCATAGATACGTATTAAATGATATTCTGGTAAAAACCACACTATTAAACGGTTATGCACCCTTTTAAGAGAAGAGGAATTCCTAAGAAAAGTGTGGTTCAAATACACAAATGTTGTCGTAGAAGAAAGTGTAACCAAGTACGACCGACGCCAGCACGATGAGGTTGTGTTACTAAAATGTCTGTACTTGGCAGCACCAACAGCAGTAAAAATATCAAATTCAAGGCTTCATCGTTTTAAAACACGTGTGGGAAAATTATATATTATATACTATAGTTTCATTTTATAAATATGTCGAAATCCAATGTTGTAAATTACTTCCTGACCAAATCTATTGCAACGTATAAACATTTATAATATATAATATGAATAATCACATGTGCAAGACCAAAGAACGTAATTACAGTAATTTATGAGAATTCAGTTTATGCTTGAGATGATATGCGCTGTCAAAAATATAATGTTTTTTTTTCATTACTTTGTATTAAAATGCATTAATGCTCTATGAAGAAGGTCGTGGTAAAATTTGCTTTATTTTATTTATCTCTTTATTTATCTCATACATTAAAATAATCGGGTGATTTAGTTCACGCAGATTGCGAGACAACCGCTTGATGGATTTCGATAATTTTTTTCACATGTAGCTAATATTACGTACAAGGAAATAACGGAGCCAGAATTTTAAATAAATGTAAAACTAAATAAATATGATTGAAAATACTTAAGCTGTATTATCATATTTTTATAGAAGCGGGCGGCTTTAGAACTTTTTTACGTTAACATGTTTTTATGTCTATGAGTCTTTATATGACATGAAATTTTAAACATCATTCTGACATAGATTATTGTTTTGTTTCTACAATGTTGTAAATTTAATTTTAACCGCAACATTTTTCGGCAGAAAAGCTCGTTATTCTTATGTGTACAATATAATACTTGGATATAAGCACTTCTTTATCGTAATCTAACTAAATAACAAAAATAAATTGCGTGTAATAAATAGTTGCCGTTTATAGTTATTTAAGGTAGAAATTGTCTCTGGACGTGTGATACACATTTTTTTTGCGTTAAGGCTTCATTAAACATATTTTCAAACACTTGTTGGGTTTGGCAAGTTTTCAGACACCTTGTGTATATACACTGTGTCCAAGATAAGGAATCTGCCTATGGGGATCTCAGAAGTAGTAATAGATACAACTCCAGTTAGATGGGAAAAAGTTTTGAAATTTCTATTTTATTTTCTCTGGTGATATTATAAATGTTAGAGTAAAAATACAAACACTTCTTCATAGCAACTTGTTACGGGCTTTAACATGGCTTAGTCAGTTTTCCAACCGGACGTTTCCTATTTTATAGCCATCATGAACTTATTTTTTTAAATACGGTCCCGATATTTTAAAACCTGATTTTGAAAGGTTTTTTATTACAAATTCAGTAACGTATCACATTTGATGGTCTGGTCGCGTTTTAAACCTTTTATGCGCCATCATCACGAAATTTTGAATACAGACTTGCATTTTCCAAAGACATTATTTAGTTAATTTTCCTTTGTGTTTAATATTTTACAAAATAAAGGAAAGTGCTAAAATAAAATATTACGAGCTATCCTAATCGCAAAAGTAATAACACGCCCACGCCCTTTATTTCGCTGAGCTACCGGCCTCTTCCTATCTGTTGCATGCGATTCTACTGCTATTTTAGCCCGTAACAACATACTGGCAAAAAGTAAAGACAGTGGGTGCAAACTATTCAATCAAGAGGCCAAACAGGAGACGCCCCAGTAGTAAAGCGGAAAAGACAGCTTGGACCAAACTTAACCCCTGTCAGAAAAGAGCCGACATCTACAACAATCGTGTACAGGTATAAGTTAAGGTCGGTAGGTAAGAAATATCAAACGTTGTAGAAAAGCCATATAACGAAAACAGAAAAGTTCAACAGATAGGCCAGCAGTCAAAATGAAATTGGCAAGGCGATGGATAAACTATTACAAAATATGAAAAAAGACTCGGTATTATGGAAGAATGTGATCTACATAAACGAGCGTTGTAGTATGTTAGAGACATGGTGGGAAAATGCATTAAGCACACTTCAAGAGCTATTCAAACTCCAAATAGATCATGACTACCATACGTCAAAGTATTTTGAGCAGTTAAGTAAGATATGCAGTAATATTATACATTCCTTACAAACTTTGAGAAAAATATATCGGCTACCACGCAAAGAAATGAAGAGACCTACAAGAAAATACTATAACGATTGAAACTACAATGCATCCAACTAAAATGGACTGTGGGTGAGGAACTGAGCAAAGACAATAAGGTACATGAAGCAATATTTCAGAATACCTACTTTGCAACAAGCGAATTTGAGAAGATCGAACAACAGTGTTATGAAATATGTATCAAACAGGAAGTAAAATAAATATCGTCACACAAGTAAGTAAGCCATGCAACGTTGCACTACCAAAAGTAAAGCTATCTATATTTAGTGATGGATATAAAACACGCCAACAACTTTCTAACAGATACGGAGAAGATGAAATATCTAAAAGCCCTGACATAGGAGAGGCAGTTAAAGTCCAGTATCTCCACATAGCAGAAGTGCAACTATTCAACAGTATGGGCCATTCTCAAGAAATATACCAAAAATTAATGGTATCAGAACTAATAGATAAAATTTTAGACTTTCCGCTATCTAGCATGAATCTGTGGTGCGACTACATGGCACAAAGACAATATGGAACATGAAACAATATTTCAGAATACCTACTTTACAACAAACGGGTTTGAGAAGATCGCACAACAGTGTTACGAAATTGTACTCCACTTTGCTTACGATAATTAAATTGGTTTATTTTAATTTGCCTCGGTCTAGCTCACTCACGTCTTGCACTAGCAAGACGGAGCTGGGTTCCTTGGATAGATAGTTTTGGCTAAACACTGTTCACACTAAATGATTAGAAGGTAAGGTTTTGATACTTATATTCACCTATTCCTTACAAAGCTAAATATCTTAAGTCAAGGATAAAATGAACAATAAAATAAAAATAGGCACAATAAATATAAATGAATTATTATAAGTTTATTATTAATTTTATTAAATACATAATTAAAAGTTTACCTCGAGTAGGATTTGAACCTACGACCTGTACTTTGCTAGAGTACATAAAGTACATAAAGACAAAATTTCCATCGATTGGGGCTTGAACCTTGATGGTGCAGTTGGTTAGCGCGGTACTCTAGCAAAGTACAGGCCGTAAGTTCAAATCCTACTAGAGGTAAACTTTTATTTAAGTATTTAATAAAATTACTAATAATTTTAAATATAAATAAACTTTCCCTGGGACGCCGCTCTGGATGGACGCCCTTGGACGGCAGGTGGTCGGATCACTGGATCCTGAGACGTTTGTGTGTAAATTAGAATTGATATTACATAATATTATTATTGGGTACTCGAGTTATAACACAAATCCTGATGACTTTATAATTTATTAAGAATTCTGTCTGCACTGTAAACGGAGCAGTTTTGTAATTTTAACAGTATTACATAAGTTGAGGGCAACGATCGCGCTTGCTTTTCGGCTTGATTAATTTCCGAAGTATTTACTCTAATTATTAGGAAAGAATAAATTTAATATTGAATGTTAACTAAAGAACGACAGGAAAATGTGTTTCTCATTAATTTGATTACGCGTTTAATACGTACGAATTTCTTTACTTACACGAGTCTTATTCTAATTGTTTAGCTGGAAAATAACTAAGCTTATTATTTACACTAGATATTAACACTACTGTGCCGGAATTACATAACTATTTCAATTATTTAGAATGGAATAAACTAAGGTTTAGAATTTACACTATTAATTCCCGTATTAAAAGGACGAGTTATTTCAGGAGTACCAGGGGTGAGATAACTAGCTGATTACTAACGACAAGAATGGTTTTCTTACAGGACTTAGATGGAATAGTATTATTAGATCAAAGCTAACTAGCCAGAAATTATGACTAATTGCGATCGGTGTTTATTTACGTTTGAGGCGATTAAATATGTAAAGTATGGACAGGAATGCGTAACGTTTTGTTTTTATCTAACGGATCTCTTCCTAAGTGGCTTTTGGAATTAGCGTTATATGCGGTTTCAGGCACTTCTGGTTTATTTATATTGCCTTGTGTGAGGAGTGGTTGTGTAATGTTGTGTAATAGATGTTTAGGTGAAGGGCCATTTATAAGAATCTGGAACTAACCAGTACTGTGCTGTAGAAATGGATCCTCCGGAAGCTGGTGGAATTAAGGCGACGACCTTTCTGCCCAGCGGAGTAAGTGAAAGATGACTCCGAGCGTCAAAGCCCGTCGTAACACCGTCCGATTTGTGTATTTTGTAATAATGCTTTGTGATTACTCCGGGATCTACGGCCGTCGTAACATCGGCTGGTCGATGTATTTTGTGACATTTGTTTAAGATGACCCCGGGATCTAAGCCCGTCGTAACATCGGCTGATTTGTGAATGGTGTAGTATTTGCTTAATGTGCAATAAAACGTGCTTTTAACCTCAGAACGCATCAACCAGCAGCTTGACTATATGGAGTTGATTTGCAGGTGATGGCGGCGAAGTAACGCGGAAAAAGATACACGACGGTTCAGGACGAACGAATGCGGCAATCTACTGGTAGGCGGTGTACGCAACGAAAATAAGAGCGGCAGGCGCGCGGTCCGTATATCTCTTTCGGTAGCGCGTTTTTATAGAGAATCCGCTGTGGGTGGATCTAGCTTCCATGCAGGCTGTGATTGAAGGATCATACTCTGACGTAAAACAATCGATGTTTTCTTTAACTCTACGTCGGAGGGGATTATAAAATCAATTATTTGTTGGTTTCTGCGAAATTTGATTAACAACATTAACATATAATTAATAATAGGAAGTTTTGTAAACGAGCTGGGTCTTTACAAAATATGCATCAAACTCGGAATTAAAATGAATATCGTCACACAAGTAAATAAGCCATGCAACGTTGCGCTATCAAAAGTAAAGCTATCCATATTTAGTGGTGGATATAAAACACGCCAACAACTTTGTAACAGATACGGAGAAGATGAAATATCTAAAATCCATGACATATGATAGGCAGTTAAACTAATCCAGCATATCCACGAACGTCTGGTAGTGATCACAAACCTAAAAACAGAAACGGCATCCTGAGGTCCGATGATAGGATAGTGGCACAAAAATCGGATTCAGAATCCAGTAAACTCTTAGTGAACAATCCCTAAAAGCGCCAAATGAATCCCCATCCCTTAGAGAAATTCTGGAATTCCTCGAAATAAGATTGCGGTCGTTAGAAGCCATGACCCAAGCCAGGAAAACAAAATATGCTCCCACGTAAAGGAAACCCAGATGCCAGAACATCCGTTAACAAGTATGCTTCAAGCAATAGCACAAATTGAGTAACCGCACCACATTAAAAAGGTTAGCACCACTAGCCAGGTTCGCCTTCCTGGAAGAGAAGTGTCTATGTTTGAATTGCATAGATCGTAATTACAACGTCAAATACCGCTGTTTCGACGCTGCACAAAGAGCCAGTACCCACACCATTTGTCATTCCACCAGGATTACAAAAATCCAGTAAAACCAGCAAGGCAAACAGTCCACGGAGTGAACAAAGAAGTTATGGGTACATACAGCTGCACACAAAAAGAAGTCCTCTTAGCCACAGCGATGGATAAAATTAAAGATGTATCAGGCATATTTATAGTAGTTATATGGGGCGGTTCTTTTTGGGAAATTTAAATTTCAAGGTCAAAATGTCAAGGACAAAGTTTAAATCTAAAATAAAAATTTCGAGATCGCCAGTTATGTAGGACCGGTTCTGGCTCAGTTCAAGGTCACTCGCCCTGTGGTGGTAAGAAAAACATTTAAAGGAATCGATGTGATATGGGGACGGTGCTGGATCAGACCAAGGTCAAATCTAAAAGTAGAATACCAAGGTTATCATGTTACAATTCTTAGAAATCTAAAACATAGTTTTCAACTTATATAAACCGCTGGGAGGTGTGTTAAGATCAGTGAGTTAGCAACTTGTAATTGTTAAACATGGAGTTAACATAAAATGTGAGCTCGAGGTATCGAAAAATTACAAAGTGATGAATTTTATGAGTATTTCAAACAGGAAACTCGAATTGAAAAATTTAAAAGGTTACTAAACATGAAGGATATATCTATAAGTAGCTTGGGTGCAGCCGGAACAACAAAAACATAACATTTTGTTTTTAATGGTAGTGCCACAACCCCAACATTCATAAACTACGCATTCTTTAACTCAGTCATTTCTTAAATAGAGTTTAGTCGTAGTGCAATTGTGAGCAGGTAAAGTCGTTATAATGCAAGCAAAATGAAACCATTCCAGGAACTATGCAAGCTGTTCATCGTTATATATGGACACGCCACATAGTTGCAGAAACAATAATTTGTGTTGTTGGTGCTGTCAAAATAGTGATTGTTGTAGTAGTGGTAGTAAAAAGAAGAAAATGAAGGAAACAAAATGAAGGTTAGTCTTTTTCTTCTAACACTGACTGGTCACCATTTCAACATAAGGATAAAGTGCATAAACAAGCAGCTAATAAGTACTAATATATGGAAGTTGGATACAGTACACATCTCAACTTTGCACCAGTAGTGGGTATGGGGCGTGGCAACTGTGATCAAAGTAATAATGTAGTGTTAGATATGAAGGAATGGAACGAGCTCCTAAGTTGGCATTCATATGTAGAATTACAATTTTTCCGATCCCAAGAAATTGAAAATAAAATTGATTGGTCAAATGTAAACGAAGAAGAAGACATAATCTATGATCAACATTATGAATCTGCATCTAGCAATATTGGTATTTGTTACAATTGGAAATTGATTAAAAGGTAGGACACGATTTTGAAAACTACAGATGATGATAAGAAGTCAATTCCATTAGTTACAAATTTTTAAATTTTAATGTCGCAGTCAAGTACTGCAAATCATCCTTATCAAATAAGAAGTACAGCATTTAGACCATTACAAACCACAATATTACCAAATATTGCTTGTGAAATTAATTCAAGTAACACTGATATCTTTATTCCTTCTAAAAATTAATTAGAACCCTTCTAATACTGCTGTGCCTGGTAGTGATTCGCAAATTCTTCAAACAATGTTTTTTCGAAACATTAATTTCACCATAAATATAACGTACATCAGCAAAGTACGGTAAATACTACTGACATGCATTTACATCCACAAACGTTATCTGCATTAAATATAGTACAATCTACAATGACCATCAACAATAAAACTATAAGATAGGTCAACGCGGAGGTATCTACACCGATATTTCCAGAATTCACTACACCTGATACACTTCTACCGGGTAAAACAAATAACTGTTCTGCAACGGTACGGTCATTGCGTGAAGTAAAACCATTGGAGAGATAACAAAAAATTACTCACTTTTCTAACTTCTTAAAAGGTAACGCATATATAATACATGGTATTCAAATTTCCTTAGCAATCCTAACAATGCAGACAAAACGTGGAATGATATTCATGAGTATTTCAAATTCATTTTGGAGGTACAACAACGGCCGTATTAACAAAAAGTAATTTAAGATATCGCACATAACCCGATGAGACCGCGGTTAAATATTATTACGCTCTTTTGGACCTATTGCTTGGTAGAAGTAGTAAATTATCAAATTTACAAGAAATGCGAATTAAAAAGTAATGAATCAAATGTCTTACTCCTTATTTTTGATGGCCACAAAATCCGTCAACGCGAGGGCGAAACACCCAACCATTCAATCCAACAACATCCGCTAGAAAAATTTAGATGTACCTAGGCCAAGCAACTTCCCAATAATCGTGATTATTTTTGACGTTTCTAAGAACCAATAGAAACTTTCAATTTCAGTTATGTGCGTATGTTTTAGCCAATCAAAACATTATTATAGGGGAAAAATTTTACATCTGTCATCAATTTGAAAGATCAGAAACCTTAATTTGTTAAAATAAAAATATAATATTGAAAACGTGTTTCTTAATGTAAAACGTCAAAATTATCCAACGAATACAACACGAAAGTTTGATAAATAATTCTCCATATTTTCTCAACCCTTATTTTGACGCACCGTGTATGTGCAGGGTTTTGATAACGTATGTAACGTGTTTTGAGTGTAGCTGAAGCAAGTTTGCACTAAAAAGAATTTTTTGTGAGTATGCGTAGTGTATGTGCTGTGAATGATACGCCACTGGATTTTAATGAAGCCTTAGTTATCACATGAAGGAATATCTGAAGGTTATAGAAAGATTTTCGTGTTGAAAGCGTTAGTTTTGATTGAGAAATAACGTTTTCGGTAAATTTTTATTGATACGTCACTGGTAGGACTACTGGTCCTTTGCTACCAGGTATGAAGGAATTTGGTTAAATGAAACGGTGTAGACGTACTAATGAATGAGTTTATGATTTTGTGTTGTTATTTTAACGTACCATAAGGGATTGATATGCATATATTTGATTGTAGAATTTTTTTTGTAATGTTATGCAATAATAGTAAATTGAATATGTGTATGTAAAGGGACATTAGAATGTGATGTTTTCACGTAAGTTGTGCGGAAATAAAATTCATGCACAGGAAAGGTGTGTATGAAAACTTTAGTTATGATCTGAGGAATATACTGAATGAATGTGGTTAGGATGGACGATTTTTTCGGGGAGATTTTGTAAGTTTTCAAGAAAAATAAAGAAGGCGACCAGTGTTGTATAAGGGTAGCGTGATTGTCCCTGTCGAACATTGTGACGCGAGAGGAGAGCCGCAGTGGAATGCTCAGTTGTGATGGTGAATTTTAAGTTTAGCGCGAACTTATTGTGACATATTGGCAATATGGCGAGCAGAAGGTATATAAGTGAGTGCCCAAATGGGAGAAGAGAGATTTAGATTTTGATAGTCAGAACCGACGGGCGAAAGTTAAGTAAAGATTGCGCGTAGCACGCATTTAAAGCGGCTGCAATAACCCTTAGGGGGATAAGTCGTTTGGAACATTCATAAATAAACGAGTTTAATGTATTGAGAAGTTGAAGAGAAACATCAGCGACTTTTCTTCAAGAAATTTTAAAAGTGAGAAAGCAGATTTGAACATAACAGGAAATATTTTGTGATAGTGTTCAGTAGTAGAGCACGTGATCCAAAGTTATTATGGAAAGCCTGGAGTGGCCATTTAAGTAAACGAAACAGGAATTTGTAAAGTTAGTTAAAGCACTTGTGAGCATCATTGACTTTGGTAAGGCTATATATGTCCTAGCGCAGGAAGTGACATCACACCAATCAGCGACGTGAGCGAGCACTTAAGTTCCGCCCCCACCGGAAGTTTGTGGTTGGAGGACCAATGGGAGAAGAGGGCGTGGGTCCTGCTACCGGAAGGAGCAATGACGTCAAGTCAATGGGATTCGAGGATGGGCCCCGCCCCCTGTTGAGTTCAGGAAGGGGGTTGGCCCAATAGCTGTCCAATGAGAGACGTGGGTGCCATGTTGGAATTGTTCAGCAGCCTCTGGACGTCTTCGGCGGTTTCCGGTAGGTTTTTCACCGGCTACTGAGGGCTTCTTTAGAGGTGTCCAGCGGCTTCTGGGGTGTTGGTTTCCGATGCCGCCGTGTTGGAATTGTGCCTCTGGAAACTTCGTCTTGGAAGTATTCAGCGGCTTCCGGCAGGTTCTTCGCCGGCTTTTGAGGGCTTCTTTAGAGGTCTTCAGCGGGTTCTGGTGTGTTGGTTTCCGGGGCCGTGTTGTTGAGATGTCCAATCTGCGGGACCTTGTAGACATCTTGTTTGTCGCTGTTGAAGAGGAACTTCTGGTTGTAGGATAAAGCCTGAAAAAAATTGTTTACACCGAGATTCGAACTCGAGCAAGTCAAGTTATGAATCTATGCATATCCATATAACCAACTGAGCTGTCAGGGTTTTAGATATGAAACGTAAAAAGTGTGATATAAACGTAAATATTTAAGCTGCAGTCTGTGACTGAATGAGTAGCTGTTCATTTGGTTGCAGTAATTAATATCCGGCACGTATAACACCATAAATGTAATTACATTTTTACAATTAAAATACAGATTTTATTATTGTTTTTAAAGTAATAAAATTGCGGAAAATAATAATGTTATTCATAAATTAGAAAAAAGTCGTTTATGTTATGTATTTGTAAATACAAAAATTATATTGAAAGTTAATTATTGCATTTAGTAATAAATAGAAATTTTTGTATATATATATATATATATATATATATATATATATATATATATATATATATATATATATATACAAAGAAGCAAGTAGGTTACTGCCTGTTATGCAGACCGCAGGTGCATCCGGTTTAAGACATTCGTAACCAGCGCTACTGAAACTTTATATTAATAATTTAACACTATACGCAATCAATAATTACAGCAGATAACATTTTTATATCCACATGTACAACCTGCAACATCCGATGTGTGACGTATATAAGAGTAATGTACAAGCGTTATCACGCTTTCATCAGGTGACTTTCAATATTAAATAATTAATTACGAGTATTAATATATTTCAGGTTTTCTAACCATTATACTTTTACTTGCTGTGTATCTGCTGCAGTTCATTCAACGGATATTTTCAGGTATGTTTCGTTGGTTTTACTAAAATCATTATTTTTATAAATGAATTTTTTAGATTTAAATTACCTACAAAAGTGCTCACAGCTTGACTGCTATTGTAATTACCTGTATCGCTCCAAGTAAGTTATATATTTATACTTGAAGCGTTAATTATATCGATAAATTATAGGTTCGATAAATTAAATCATATATTGCTTCCTACTGCAGTTCATTCGTTCGCTAAATATCAAAGGTATAATGTTTACAATTTACACTAATACATTTTAATGATTTATTTTAGAAATAGCTTTAATCGAGAAAATCAACTCTTCCGTAGAAATTATTGAACATTTTACAAGCACGCCAATACTCATGATGACAATAAAATCACCAAAATCGTCAACGTCATCGACGCCAATTTAAAACTGATCAAGACATGTGTTGGTGACTCATCATTAAGTATTGGCAGCGAAAGACATCTAGCGAGCGTTGTAGGAAATTGAGCTGCACAGGATACTAGTTAAGCAGTTAAGGAAACCGGCTGTAGGAGGGTCCCTCAAGCAAGGGTACAGTCGAGTGGAGGGATCTGACTACAGCCTTTAAATCCAGGGTGAGCACTGGTATAAAATTAATTTAGCGTAGGACATTTTTAATGTTGTTTACAGTTAGGATCAGTGAAATTTTAGCATATATAATGATATTTTAAAAGTTAATCTAGAATTCTTAAGATCTAACCTAGAATATGAAAATCTAAAAACTTATTAAATAATAATGTTATCGATTACTTGATGGAGCGATTTCTTCAATTTGAAGAACAGGATAGTGGTTGGGCTATATCAAAAATTATTTCGTTAACTGTAAACGTAAACAGCATAACTCACAACGAATGAAGGAGCAACCGGAGGTTTAGAGCAAGTGTTGACGATGCGGCAGGTACTTGTTTGAACTCCGATTTCAGTGGTTCTACTTTAATTTCTACGTTAACAATTTGCTACAAAGGATCCAATATAGGTTTATATGTAGTTTCCGCTAAACGATATGTTTCAATTTTACCTCTATTCTATAATTCCAGCTTGCGTTTGATTGCATTACGTGTCTGCGTTAACTTCCGCTTAGCCACCTTATCTCGAAAATCCATTGCGAGCGACTGCGTCTGAATGACTTATAAGCAGGTGATATAACAATCAAATCCACTTCGGTATCTTCCGTAATCAAAGTCTTTTACAATGCATGCGAAATCGTATTAGTCTGCCAACATTGCGCGCACATTGATTTAAATTGATCGAATGTCATATCTGCACCTACATGCTCGTCGTATACAGGCTTCAAATTTATGCAATCTTGTTTAAATAGCCCAACCACAGAAAGAGATAGAAAGAGTCCCCTGAGTGTCGCCTTCATTGAAATAATTCGAATTATCCCTTGATTGAGACACGAGATGTCGTCAAAGGTCATTATAGAATTCTTAGCGATCTCTTCCGGCATGAGTACATCTGCCTTATCGTTGAATGCATTATAACTAATACCTCTTATCGGCTTAAGTTCATGCTTTAAGTATTTATACTTTGGTTGCTCGAGCGATTTAGAGTAAACGTATCATTTTCGAATTTTAAGCCATGCGGTGCCTCCAATAAGCTAACCATCACGTTAGCCTTCCCGCACCCGGACGGTCCGCAAACAACTGCTCTTATTGATATCGGAAAGAGACGACCTTGCTTCCTTGCAACTTCGGATTTCAAGAAATCGTGACGATCTGCAGGTAGTTCTTGAGGCTGTTTCGTAAACTGCACCATTCAGTTGCTGATGGTATACTGACCAGTTCACATGCCGTTCGGGAGTGGAGTATTAGCACCTTCCTGTTGAGCTGCATATTCCGGGTTATTAGTATTGCGGACCAGGAACCAAGCTACAGAAACGTTTAGCTCGCGGAGATTCAGGTATAAATCCTCTCGACTAGGCTTGCAAACAACACGATATCGCCTATAATAATTTTAACGATTTAACAAGCCGTCATCAAGCCGAGATCAAGCTTGGAATCGTGAAAGCTCAAAGGATTCAAGTTTTGGTGAGAAAGCAGCAACCTTTGCCGTAGCGAACGCCATGAAGCTTAAAACTACGTTAGGTATGGGCGCTAAGAAGAAGACGAAGAGGTGCCCGTTTAGAGGTGGAGTTTCAAAACCTATTCGAAAATCTGTCAAATGTCTGCTCCAAGATGGTAATCTGAAGAAACTTATTAATGCCAGTCTATCGGCCGCTAAGAGGACTGTTAAGATTGACGGCGGAAAGAAGAAGGTGCAATTACCTAGAATCATTCCGATACCTACAACTGGCGGCTTTCTCCCATTCTTAATACCTCTATTCGCCGGTCTCTCAGCTGCAGGTGCTCTCGCAGGTGGTGCTAACGGTATGCTAAAGCTGTCAACCACCCTTCGGCGACGAAGCAATTGAGGAGGCTTAACGCCATAACCAAACAATGGAGGCGGTAGGTCTAAGGAGTGGCGAAGAACTTTATTTGCATCCTCATCAGAAGGGATGTGCTTTACTTGAAGTCCGATCTAAATAAATATGCAAAGAGGCCTATTTATGCGTGATGCTTTACCCCATAAACCGCATCATACTGAGTGTGCTATCAACCTTGACGATTTTGAATAAGAGGTACCCATTGGGTTGCTTTCAAGAAACGAGGTCATGATAACATCTACTATAATACCTTCGTAGATTTAATGCTACAACTTGAAATAATTGGGTATTTAAGAGATTGTAAAATTAGATATAATTATGTCAATGAATAAAATTATAATACATTTATATGTGGACATTTATGTCTAGATTTTCTATATAATAAATAGATTGAAATATTATTTGTTTATTTGTAGTCATTTCTCAAACGTTCACATTAACGGCGAGGGAAACGTGCTCAGTGGAACGTATTTGCCACCAATCGAACTTGATCCTAATTATCAGTATGGATTAGGATTGTTAAGATCTTACGGTTGCAATTCTATACGAAATATTCATGATGGTAACAACAAGTTTTACTATATTACGAAAACTGAAGAGCATAAAGATTTCGATTCCGAGTGGTGTATATAAAATTGTGGAAATTAACAAATTTTACAGCGTAAGATTAACCAGCATAACATGATCGACTTTATATTAAGAGCAAATAATAATACGCTAAAATGTGAAGTTAATCTATACATAACGTAGACTTTAGAAAGGAGGATTCTATTGGGCGCATGCTCGGCTTCTCATCTAATGTGACAGCGCAGGCCACACCTATGAATCTGGTTTGGATGTTTAAATAATTCACGCTACAAATATACATGTAGGGTAAATTTAACCGGAGGCTATACAGGAACAGTGAGCAGTCGCATACAACCTTCGAGTTTGACGTACACGTTGAACCAGGTTATAAATTAGTCAAGGAGCCGGCTACAGTTATTTATTTACCTGCGCTTACACGACGTATAGTTAACATAACCTAGAAATTGGTTTATAAGAGAGTCCATTTGTGGACTTTGGTAACGAGAAAGTAACTATTAGGTTGGAACTGAAAAAGTATGGGTCTTAAGATTTTCGACAGTAGGTCTCTACCTGCAGACGAGCATATCTTTAACCAAAGACGACGTTTAGTTTCTACAATATCTCGGCTATAAAGTATTAAGACGATATGGAAGAATCACTGAAAAGTTTATTCACAGGGTGAGGTACGGAGATATGATCGTGGAATTCGATCGTCGAACTTATCATCCGTACACAACAAATGCATAGGCAACTCCGATGAGATTAATTTGTTGTGCAAAAAGCCGATCTCATTACAGCTACTTACGATAGTGTTATATATTTAGAAGGTACTTTAATCCTGATTAAGCAAACAAAGCGTATAATCTCAGCATAATGCACCTCTTCCTTTTCGATGAGATTCGATTCATGTTAGGCGACCAGGTGATTGAAACTGTACGTTTATTTGGTATTAACAGCGCCATTAAAGGACATTGCTCATATACTGCAGATCAAAGTACTTGTTTGTCGCATGCAGGATGGAGTCCGCAAAACAAGCCTCTTCAACTGTTAAACAGCACTAAGACCGCCTTCTGCACTTCCATACCGCTCAAGAATGTGTTGGGATTTGCGGAGGGTTATACGAAGCCTCTAGTCAACATACGTCAAGAGCTGGTATCGGTTCGATCCAAGACCGATCTCGACTGCTACAGCGGTGAAACGGATGTTATGATCAACTTGACGAAGGTTACGTGGAAAGTTCTGTATGGAATTTTGAATGATGCTATGAAGCTGTCTATCTATCAGAAGATTAATAAAAATTCGCCGATACAAGTTGCGTTTGACGCTCGAGATTTATACATATATCCGGCCTTACCCGCATCAATGTCAATAGTTTGCAAGTGAAGAGCAGTACTGGCTTTCAACGTCCTCAATGGCTACTGGTTGCTTACCATACGAAGAAGCGAAATAATAGGAAGAGAGTGCAGCAAAATCCGATCACTTAAATATCTCTAATATAAAAGCAAATATTAATAATAGAAGGTATTCGTATGAGCAGCAAAATCTCGTTTTCGCTGATAACAAATACGTGGATGCTTACGAAGAATATTTAAACTTTCGAAATCAATATTATAATTTCCACAAGGTTCTATGTTTAGTTACGAACAATTTAAGAGTCAACCGATATTTATAATTAACTGTACTCGTCAAAACGAGGGTACTCATAATGTAGTTATTGATTTGAAATTCGAAGTTGAAGCATCTTCGGCCTTTGCCGCCAATACTTCGGCATATTGTCTTATTTTGCACGATGTATTAATTGAGTATGAACCATTTACTAGCATTGCACGTAAAATGTAATTATCATATGAAGATGAATAAAGTTGTATATTGAATCATAGTAATAAAATACTGTTTCACATAATGTGCGCGTTTTATTTTTCACACCTGTTTTTATACCGGAGTCTAGAGTATAGCATGCAAACCTTCCAGAACCTATTTCAAGTTTTCCCGCCATAACAATTGCAGGAACCTAGATCTACTTAATACATCACTGGATGGAGCAGCGATCAACTTTAATCACTTTTAAAATGTACCACTAGGTGGAGTCTATTAAAATACTGATTTACATAAATACGTTTATTTTTACATATATTTTACAAATATGGTTTATTAATGGTTAAAGCTACATCTTTTATAAATTTTTGCGGGAAGATGTGTACAATTTCAGTTAAAAATGAATAATCTTACATTATAACTATGACCTATTAATGTTGAAAGCAATGTAAGATTTTGACAGAAAAATTTGCCTCTAGATAATGTACTTTCTTCATTGCTCAGACCTTCATTATATAGATTCGTTGCTGCTTCATTTACAAAATCTTTATAAATCAAATAATTACGATAATCATTCATATAATTCAGCTTCTGATTTATCACCTCCACAGCGAAAAGGATAGGTTGATTACTTGCTCTGATAATAATACTGCATTGTTTCCTTGCTTATTGTGATTCGCTTTTCTTCGTCGGTAATAAACAGCAAATCAATTTTTATACCATAACCTATATAGATAGCTTTCTCGGGTTCATCAGATTTTAGTTTGACGTAATAGATGCTCAGTTGTAATGTTCGAGATTTCGCGCCATTCCTCTATATCAAAGTGCTGGCAGCATATGTCGGTAGATGTCGTCCAAAATAATCGTACTACAGGTTTAAAGTCATTATTCTTCAATGAACTTTCTACCTCGCGTATGGTAGAATTATCGACAAATAGCGCCCACGTTAATAAACGTTCTAAAACAAAGCTATTAATAAGATACCGCAACACTAACTACCTTTAGACACCGCTTCAGGTGTATCAGACTATCAGACCATGAATAATCAGCTTTATTATCAACATCCCATATATTTCCTATATCAGACATCCGTTTGTTCAGCATCCATATCGTTCGATTTCAATTAACTACTTAGTCAACTACGTTACCACCCTATTTATAACGAATGTGACGTCACATTAAATGAGAATGAAGCTTACCTGCATCCCCAAGCTATCTTACATTACCTATGTTCGCGATGGAAAGTGCATTCCATTCGTTTATTACCTATGCTAGTCATAAGAAGTGCATGCGGAAATTATATTGTAAGTATTTAAACCTGTTTTAATCATTTATTCATTATTGGTAATTCTTAGATAGACCGTATATTCTCTGATTTTGAAGATATTCGAAGTGTAATTAAATATGAATTGCTACATTTAAGTGCTGAAAATTTTCTTGCAATATGGAATAATTTGCCTCATTATTATTAGGAAGATGGACAATTACCTGCTAAAATAAATGTGTGAAACGTTGGAATAAATCAATCGATGTTGATCATATAGGTGGACCACCTCCTCTAATGTTTGATTGTTTGCAACGTAATAATAAATAAACTATGACGATTCTGTATTTTGCCTTTCATATTAACTCGTTGTAGGAATAAACAACTTCATACATTATAAACATTCTTTTACTATTATAATATTTATATACAATATGTACATTAATAATTAGAAGAACACGATTATGATGAACAGGCAGGTTATCTTATCAATATAATTCATTAATTTTATAATGCAGAATAATAATAATGACTTACCTGTATAAATAATGAAGGATAGTTTAGGCATCGTTTTGGCTTTACCAATATCTACGCCGCCTCCATAAACCAGCAAAATTTGTTCAATGCACTGCTGAAGACTGTGTACCTTCTCGTCCGTTAGATCTTTCGTTAACCTCTCTGGGAGAAATATAGTATGTGCTCTGTTTCTACTGCTACTTTCTACCATATTTAGTGTTCATAATTTTATATTTTTAACCGATATTTATAATCAATAATCATGTCAGAAACTTTTAATACAGGCTTAAAATTACCTACGCGAACTAAGTTTAGGTGTTTAGGTATATTGAGAATGTGGTTTCCGGTTTCATTGTTCTATAAGAACATAGTCACCTGGATGTAGAAATATTGTGCAATTATTCAATTGAAACCATTATCTTCCTTAATAGAAATGATACAGTTTACATATAAATTTTGAACAGCACTGATAACAAAACGGATATGTCTGCAGTCTGATAACCTTATTTTATACATTGTAATATCTGTTAATATTGGAATAAATAAATACTTTAGGATTTTATACACAGAAAAGGAAAAGGCCACGTTTTTCATTCCGCTTTACTAATACTTTAAGGAGGATATGAAATTCCTTCAAAACAATAATAACACTGTATTATAATTGCAAAATATAAACACTGTAACTAGTATTCTAATTGTGGAATGTTGTAATTAGCTTTAATGTATCTATCAGTAAATGCACTGCTTCTTGTAGTAATTATTTTAGAATTTACTGGAAAACGCAAACCCTATTTTTATTACTTCATATTTAATTATAATTATTACATATGGTGTTATGAGCGAAACGTTTCCATTTCAACTTATCGAATACCCTCTCTTTCTAGTACCGTCTCTCCTGAAAAGCTACTCATTGATCCAATCACGTGACGTCACCTAAATATTTACGCTTATATTATACTTTAAGGAATTTTTCAATGCAAATTTAATGTTTATTTAATGTTCTAGTATTAATTATTTTAGAATATAATGCATTTACATACAGTATCGTATGATAATGATTTCTAGATTTAACTGATTGTTGATATTAACTTTAATATATTTAATTAACGTATATCAAATATTTATCAGTAAATATATTATTTTAGAGGAGCGTATATTGTTTTTCTTGTTACTCTGAATGCGATCTCACTCTGTCATCAACCATAATTGAAAAGCTACCATTCGTTCTCGTGACGTCAGCTTAATTATATATGTAAAATTACTCAGGATGTTATTTCTAGATAAACTTTATATAGAAATTTAGTGTTTATTTAAAATTGAAAATTATATTTTATTACTTTAAAATACCGTAACTAGTATTTTAGTTTTAAGAATTTGTATAAATGCAAAAGTCAAAATGTAATTACATGTTTATTATTATCAAATGCTGTAATTGGAGCATTTACAGGATGTTATTAAATGATAAAATTTGCTTCTTTAGAGTTTATATTTATTATTAAATTCATGCTATTACATTAATTAAAGCATATGATAATTTCTAGAGGTAGCTGATTCCTCTACTTTGTTTTAGAATTAAGCCAAAAATATAATTACATGTTTATTATCAAATGCAGTAATTACGTAACAAATGCAAATCGTTTTAATTCATAACATCAAAGTCTTTTATAATTTATTACTTTATTAGTATCACACAATATATATATATATATATATATATATATATATATATATATATATCTATATATATATATATATATATATATATATATATATATATATATATATATATATATATATATATATATTAGAAATTTTACAATTAAAGGTAACACAAAAAAAACAAATCTTAAAACTCAAATACTACACGTGCGATTTATTTGAGTACAAATCAAATGAGAGTGCAGCAATATATCCGAGCACCAGAAAATCTTGCGATTGACTGACTATCATCCTCTTTTATTTCTAAATATATGCTAAAATTAGGCGTAGTCAACCGCAACGTTTTTCTTGACCGGTAGCGCCCTCATAAACCTACAAAGTCAGCATTTCCTAGTTACAATATTCTGACATGTTTATGGAATTACATAGTTCTACAAAGTAAGCATTTCCTAATTAATAACAATATTTCTGACATATTTATGGGGTTGCATACATCTACAAAATAAACATTTCCTGGTTGATAACAATATTTCTGACATATTTATAGGGTTGCATTGACCCATTAAAAGAAATCGTAAAAAAGCAAAACATCTAATTCGAACAAAAGTTAAGCGTTTCCTAAAATTAATTAGTATTCAATAAGAAAATACAATAAAAGTGCTTGTCCTAGTAAAAGTGTGAAGGCAATAAAGCATCTGATTTCCTGGACATATAATAGTTATTTACGCTGCTAAGGAGTAATGTGGCATTTTACAGTCGAAGATTGAGGTTGCACCGAAGCGTAGCTGGGGCGTAACAAGCTGAGACTGTAACACATTACTCCTGTAGCGTACAATATTTTTCCGCCTGAAGAAATTTTATTTTGCACTATAGCTGCAAACAGCATTTTATTAACTACATATTACTTAAACAATGAAACAGATAATAATTTATTAAATTATTTTAAACACTAACACACTAAAATTTTAAATTACAAAGTATTCGTTTTGAACAGCAGCAATAATTGTTAATTGTAACTTGTGAACAACCGGATAAATTGAATTGTTTTACACCAGAGCTACTAATGCTGCTGGTTGAGCCGGCTATTTGCACATTTGATTCTCCCAATATGCTTTTTGCAGTTTTAATTTTATTATTAATCGAATTCTTTATGTATCCTTCTGCAACCTGGGTTGATTTCCACCCACCGTGTCGTTTTACAGTAGCGAAGTCTGTTGAATTATTAGCTACTAATGCAGCGGATGTTCTTCTGAAACGATTCCCAGTGTAAGAATCGGCATCTTCTAAAGGAAGATATTGTGCAATACGTTGAGGTATTTTGCTGAGAATATTTTTCCTACGACTTGATTAAAGCATTTTCCGTTATTATATCTTAGAAACAATCTGCGTATTTGTGTATCTTTTGGACGTAAAGAAACATATTTACAATACAAGTCCAAAATATCCAAATTATTAGTGTTGGTTATAGCAAATGAACGCCGTACATAAGTTTTAGTATCGGGAACATTCACAATTAAAACGGCTCCTTGTCCTCAATATCATCGATTGTTATCTGAATTAATTCAATTATTCGACACGCTCCAAACACACCCATAACGGTAGCTATGTAAAAATATAATTTATTTTTCATGTTATAATAATGTACCTTCCACATTAAGTATTTATCGTTAGGCGCTTTGTGTAAAAATTCATTTGTATGTTCCAAACTGAGAACTTTTGATTTCTTTGCTACATGTCCAATGTTTCTTGTTTTCAGAAATTGTATTTGTTTGGGAAATTTGCTGATATTTATATTTTATTTATCAATATTGTGGATTTTAGCATACTGTATTTTGTCCATAATGAAGAAGAAGACTCAATACTCACATTGCTCCAAGAAATAAGATAATACGGTATTTTCACTTATTTTTTCAGTCTTTTTGATGCAAGCCAATTTACAAAATGCACGTATGCCTTATCGTATCGCTGCTTCGACTTATTTGGTAACAACTGTGTTGCAAGCACATCGGCGTTTTGTTTTAGTCCGGGAGGAGTACAACTTAGCTCATAATCACTTTCTGAACTCATTTTTATTATAAGTTTAGTTAGTATTACGTTTGAACGGACGCCGGAAAATTTGACAAATTATCTACGCATTTATTTCATGGCAACTAAATTTCGAGAAAAGGTAAATTTACATCTTTCTAGCGCATTAATTAATAATTTTCTGTCTCTATCTAAAGAATTTTCAGTTTCGATGGTAATAGGAAAGTTATTACGGGCCTATCAGAGTAATGAGTAACATTACATCTAAATTAACGTGGTTGTAATGATTTGTTAATATAACGAAAGGCGGAAAATTAATTATTCTAGCTAACAGAAATTACATAATAACGAAAACACAATTATATATATATATATATATATATATATATATATATATATATATATATATATATATATATAACAAATTATTATTTTCAGAACCTGAGGTTGCAGTCAATCTTATTGAAGCTTATTTATTTAAAAAGGAGAAACACTCTTTGACATTTATCAAGCTTTCGGAATTTTTATTTATTCCATCTTCAGAATAATCTGCAATATTCAGATTTAAAATGTTACAATTAATTATTAAATTACTACTTACTATCGTGAGATTAAAATAAACTCTACTAATACATAATAAAAAACACCATGCATACATTTGTATTATGCTTGTTTTAAGAAAAGTATGTACATTTTTAAATCATGTAAAATTTGAGGATTTTGTTCATATTCTCAATATTACGTGACCGAGTTAGATGTTTTATTATGGAAATTTATACCCTATAAGAAGAAGAAGAATCTTTTAAAAACTGTATTTAGGTATAATATTTAATGAAATAAATGGATAATCACGTAACGAAAAAAAAATTTATTTATGCAACTGTTTGTAGCGCAAGTTGTCTGCATGTGAGTAATATATTCAATGAAGTATCACTTTTAACTGTATCATACAATTTACTGTTTATGTTTAATTCCACATGTAAAATTGCAATACTTTTTTGGTTCATAATCTGTACACTTTATAGTGATAGATGATGTGAATATTTTACCTTAAGGAAAAAAGTAAAAAGAATTAAAACATTTATTTATTCAAAACATCTACACTTTACTTACTTTACTAAAAAAAAAGAAAAAAAGACTAACCTATAACTAATTTTCAGCGTACAGCAACTCTTCGGTGGCCTCAGCTAACTCCATCGTTAGTCGAGCCACACGATTTCGAATTTCAATCACCCGCTCTTGGTTTGAGATGTATAGTTCTCGAATCCATTCTAAATTCGTCTCCTTAATCGATTTAACCTGACAGCAGGCTCGAGGGGTTGGCCTGTCTCGGGAGCTGCTGCCCTTGGTACGGTATGTCCAGTAGGGTTAAATTTTTCTCCCACGCATCCACCCTGGTATTGCAGCCACGGTAGTGGCAGGAGTGATACTGTAAGTGGAAAATGAACCACATTAATAATGCAATAACTAAACATACATTAAGAAATAAGTAACTTACTTTTCAAAGTAGCGGGTAAAATCGTCCTCTATATCGCTATCCCGGATACTGATAACCGGGATATCAGCAGGCGGTGGCTGAGGTACCGATACAGAAGATTGTAGTAACAAATTCTGTAGAATATATACTATTATGTGCACGTACACATAATAACTGAATAAGAAGTGTAATGTTCAAATTATATATATACGTATAGGTTTTGTTAATGTTGACAAAACAAGCGGAAATGGTAAGGATAATGAACGAACATATGTGTCAGCATTTTGTTAACTTTCATCAACATGTTTTCTTTTAATTATTTCATTTATTAAAATTCTATTTTCCTTCAATGTGAAGTTATCAGAACGTATACGTTTTTTCTTTTCAACTGTTATAAGTATAAAATAAATAAATATAGAAATCGAGGCGGTATTTTATACTTCTTACCTGTATTTTCCTCTGATAAGTTTTCCATTTCTTTTATTACTTTGTAGAATATAGTGCAATCAAAATTTAATTATTAAAATATAAGAGAATGGTAGGTAATGCTCCTAACCTACAAAGTGTAATTAACAGCTAATTCTAATTTTTCGTTCATTGTTAAACACAACATATTTGCGATTTTACATCTTCGTCTTGTAACTACTAACAGTTCATAAACGTTACTCCCACATTTAAGTGCTACGTACCTACTTGTAAGTTAACAAACTCTCAATAGACTCAAACTACTTACTTGTGACAAGTAACTTTAATCGGCAAGTAGTTGCTTATGACTTTACTGGAAGCTGAATAAACCGGCCCTTATTATTGTAATATAGTGTACTTAAGGAACCAACGTATAATGTAATTTCTGTAAGAATAATAATAATAAAAGACCAATTGTAATTTGTATTATTTATTAATAAAAAACATACTGATACATACATACATTTTTTTTGTACATAATTTTTTTAATACCTAATTATCTTATATATTAGGCCTAAAGTGTTTATGTAGTCCTCAAACTTAACTGATGTTAAACCACATAAATCGAAACTTTTTATTAGTATAGGTACTGTTTACAAAACAGAAAAACACTTGTAATTATGTCACAAAAATTAAGTATCCTTAACAATGTTCCGTTTAATAGTATCAAATAAACCATATCAAATTATTTTCTTGTAAATTCAACACATGCTGATATCACTAAACAGAACCAACTGTCAATTTTACGTTTCAGGTGTGGAGTTACTATTACTTTATTTTATAAAATAAAATCGTTAGTTTTAGTGTTTTGAGAAATTTTGGAGATGCTATCTTTTGCGCTGCTATTTGTTTAGCTATATACAAAAATTCGAAATTTTTGACTTAATCATTAAACTGATATGTAACTTTATAATTATCACATAAGTAAAACTATTACAAAAAAAAGGTGAATAACATTATGAAATGTGGTAGTAAACAATAAATTATATGTTAATAAATATACTTTTTATCATAGCAGTTTAATCGTTAGATCAAAAATTCAGAATTTTTGCATATAGACTAAACAAATAACAGCGCAAAGGATAGCAGTTAAATAAATTCGGAATTTTAAAATCTACAAATGACACAATTGCATTCATACATTTACAAATTCCGTTTCAAAGTTGTAATGTAAATTGATGACAGATAAAAAGAATGTTCGCTAAATGCTTAAAATGCTTTCAAAGAAAAATAACTGCGTTCATTATCCTACAATTATTATTAACCCACGCTGCATCGAAAATTTAGAACAAGTCATGTTTTAAGTGCTGTTTGTTGTTTCAAAATTGAAATTGAAATGGCGGCCACGTCTCTCATTGGACAGCTACTGGGCCAACCCCTTCCTGAACTCAACAGGGGCGCGACCCATCCTCGCATCTCATTGGCTTAAGGTCATTGCTCCTTCCGATAGCAGGAGCCACGCCCTCTTCTCCCATTGGTTCTCCAACCACAAAATTTCGGTGGGGTCAGGGGCTCACGTCGCTGATTGGTGTGACATCACTTCCTGTGCCAGTACATACATAGCCTTACTACTATTTTGTATGAGATACATTTGTACAAGTGTTCCAGTGGAGTGCACACAGAAAATAAAGGATTTTACTATTTACATGGAAGTAAACATTCTTCATAGTAATAAATGTTTGAAAGAGCAAACACTAGTGCCATAAGGTGATGTTAAGATATGCGGAAGAGCCCATACATCAAGTAAGTTTGTGAGCGGACGATAGATACTGTGTTAGTGATTACGGCTTACCCCTTGTGATTATGTGCATGGTATATTTACAAAGCTAGGAAGGATTACTTGTAGCAGATCATATGGGCTACTGTACCAAAAAGAATGAATTATCTTAATAAGTAAGAACTGGATTTAAACTTTATTGAAGCACGACAGGTACGATTATCTTTTAAATACATCCTTTTATTGTTGTGTAAATTACTGTTCTTTCAAAGTAAAAGGTAATCGGACTTGAGCTATTTTGCGTTTTAGTATTAAGGATTTATGGTTCATTTAATCATGCTGTTGTAGAGATTTACATGCGAGCTTGTATATATATATATATATATATATATATATATATATATATATATATATCCAGTGTTTAATTGATTTCGTTGTTTATTTATGTCAAATGTGATACATCTGTAGAATTTACTTAACAGGTTACACTTATTTTTCGTTGTTTATCACTGAATCTAATCTTCATCTATTTGGAGTTTGATGATCGTCCTAAAATTGCATAATAAGCCAGGCCGATTGCAAAATTTCATTTTAGCTTTGAAGTATTAAAGCAGGACACTATTAACAAAGTACTTATTATTTTTTTATTATCATTCAGCATAAATTTTGCGGTAATAAAGTTTGAACATATTAATGAATGTCTAATTACGATTTTAAAGATAATGTATTAATAAAATATAGCAATCTTATTGGTGATACAAGCACTAATTCTGATTTTGAATTATTCAGCAATTTACGAATAGTTTTTGTTTTAGATAACAATTCATTGTTAAACCGATTTCGTTTAGTTTGTTTAGAATTTTCTAAATTGAGGACAGTTGGAAATAAGTGGTAGATATACGAGGACATTTTAAAAACTACACAAGTTAAGGTTTTATCTTTATGAATGGGAATTTCTATTTATACAGGGTGTATTCAGTAAGTTATAACGACCCGTGTGTTATTAAATTTTCTGAAGTTTTAAATTGATTTCTTTGGGAGTGTTTGACTTTGAGAAGTTAGTGTATGAATTTACTGAGTAGATCAATCCTGTCTTCCACAGTCAGACAGGATTAATTTACCATCTTACCTAAGACGATTGATTTTAGCAAAATTTAAGATTGTGGTGGCGCCAAGAGACATCCTTCCGAACTGAGCTGTATAGGTTGTAAATTTATGGTAAGTGTAAGGTGTTTGAGCTGGTTATTCTACCATTTTACTCCTTATCTCGACCCCACCCATTTCCACTGTAGCAGGCTTGGCAAACCGCTTACTAATGTAAGCCCACACGACGCCTAGTGCGGATTCGATGTGTAACAAGCCACTGAGCCCTATGGCAACAGGTTTTCGAAAATCTGTTAAATTGTTTTCAAACTATTCTCACTCTCTTGTGTACCACTGCTGATAATTTTATACGGACAATTCTAGAACTCCTAATGGGAGACCTATTTGTTTTCAATGTAATAGGATAGGTCACTCTGCATCTACATACCATTTTAGTAATCGTAATTACCCTTCAGATCAGACTCATTACGCAATTTCCAATCAATCATTAAACCCAAAATACACAAAAAGATTAATTTCAATTCTCAAAATTTTAACCAGTTAAGTACATAAATAAACGAGAGTAAATTAAATAGGGATATGTTGACAAATATGCATGTAAATATATGTACAAACATGTTGTTTAAAGAAACCACCATGAAAATAATTATAACTAAAAATTCACCCCCGCCCCAAATATTAATACTAAAACAACAAAATAAATAAAGTGCGATTACCCTTTGACTTTAAATGAACACTTATCCACACAACAATGTACTCAAAAATAATCGAATTGTCTCTGTTAAATACAATCTAATTCTAATTCTTCCACATTACGTTAATTAGTCCTTTAACAGTGCTTTAGTTGTAGCCCATATGGTCTGCTTTCAGTAATTATTTTTAAATTTGCAAATGCACTTGCACAGAACACAAAAGGTAACCGTATCCGTTGATGCACTCGGATGTAATATCCACAAACATTACGCTTTAATGTTTACACTTCAAAACGTAAACGTTTGGAATAATGAATAAAATTTGCTTCCAGATATACTATATTAACTCTTACAAGCTTTTACAATCAATTTGGTATTACCATTGTACCTGAATGTGCTCCACTCAACGTCAATGATACCTTATAATGATACATGGACAGTACGATTGTTGGAAAAGGAACAGAAGTGTAGCATATCTAAGGTACTGAAAGCAGCTAAAAATCGCTACCAGATATCGAAGATATGTAGTATTTCGTTAGTAAACAGTAGAATAAAACCTAATTAAACTTGATAAATACATTATAACCATTAAATAAAACAAACTTATGGAAAGCTTTCCAAATTATGTTTTTAGTCCAAGCTAAGCTCATGCAGTCGTATGTCACTAAAAATATCGTTCTGCGTATATCTTAGACCAATAGCTGTCATTATTACTGCTCAAATTAAGCAATGGCGGCCATCTCTTCCGTCCCCTTTCCTTATGGTAAAAACCATATGCAATATAGCAAAGATTGAAAGCTAAGGATGAGGTTAACCAAATCTGAACCCTAAAGCAGTAGTGCATTCTAAAGCTTAAGAATAATAGCAAATAAACAATTTTAAACACATTTAATCAAGAAATCTGAATAGACGATTACTCCTCCTTGATTTCAACGAGTTCGTTCAATCTAAGATCAAGATTAAATCGTAGTTAAAGAATATGAAATGGTCGATTCCACTGAAACTAATATCGTCAGTGGAATCCCGCTAGGTCATTACCATTCCTTTGCAGTAATGCTTTTTCCAGTCAGTACATGATCAATTCATGTTCCCAAAGAATAAAGAAGAAACCCAAAACTGTCCACGTGTTACCCGCCGTTTGGTCGAAGTTAAAGATTTACGGTATTAAATCTAATGATTAAGATACAGTGTTTTACAATATTAGAGAATATTTAAACAATAATTGGATGACCACCGTCTCGCATTTGAATACGACGCCTTCCACGCTATCAAATATTGTAGAAAATTTGGAAAGTGCCATTCGCACGTTCGATGAACTAAATATGTATCAAGGAGATACGACGTGTTTTATACGGAATATAATTCTGATCATTTTAGTGTTAATTTTGTTTTATAAAGTGTTATAAAGAAATATATCCTTTATGACGTTTATTTAATCAATGGTAGCTTGAATGGAAGTAGCACAGTTAACAATTCAACAAGCATGAACGTATTCAAGATGAATATTTTCAGTAGTATCTTTGTATTTTTGGTTATGCTAGCTGTACTTTATCAATGGAAGAGAAGAAACCACAAACATGTTACACGCTCAGTAAAATACGATCCTCATCCAAAGCGTTGGTTGTCAGTGGTTCTTGAAGAACCCATCCACGTGGGTGACCAAGTAGAAATAAGAGGAACCAGCCTTTCTGTCAGTTATAGTTTAAAAGCGTGTTATATCTAATTGTTCAAATGTGATTTAAAGAGGCGAGTAGTGAATCCTCGTCCCCGAGATGAACCTTCACGATATTTTGAAATTCATAATTCTCCACACCGGTAATTGGGAGAAACAACATTTTCAGTCAGAATAAAGAACCGTTCTATCTCTACGTGATTAAGTTTCATTATTTTCTACCTGAACGCAAGGAATAAATTGTGAAAACAAATTTAAACTATACGACTAAAAGTTAATGAGATATTAAAAAGTTAATAGGAACTCATGTATTATTCTTTTGAAAATAGATGTATAAAATAACTAAAATAAAATTGTTTAATAAAGGAAGTATTAATTGAGAATGAAATGTTTAAAGTTGCTATAAGATAACAGCGATAATCTAGTTGAATAAAATTTAGCATAAACAATGAAAATGTTTGTGATAATTGTGTGGTTAATTTTGATTAATATGTGAATTATAGTAAAATGGATACAAAAATAACGTCAGGATTTACACCGAGACGCTACCAAATATTAGTTTTATCATACTACTAATAATCGCTAACATCACTTCTACTCTCTAAAGGGATTATTCCTTCAATATTCGATATAAAATAATTTAGAAATTAAAGTAAAATGAATTAAAAGGGTACTGAAATTTGTAATTGAATTTTTCCTGGGTGACAATACATTTTGCACGAAGTCCTACAAATTCTAACATAATTTTACCATGATTTTCGTCGTTCATTAAGCCGAGAATTTTTATTTGCTTATGTAATTCCAAAGATGTTGTCAGGACTATAATCAGATGAATTGAATTTATCAATGTCTTCTTTAATGCATTCATTGATACCAGGAACTGAAAGGGCGTATATGAGACTTGTATCCGTGTACAAGAGCTTACCATTATTAGCAAACTTAGATAAAGCGTAACCATAATGAAAATTGCATAAAATAGTTTTTGAAACGTCTAAAACGCTGTATCCTTCATGTATAGGTTTGTTGAAATATACTTCTAGCTTATTAATTTGAATGATAAGCATACCTCTGCCAAATATTGCACAACTATGAAAATTTGGTTGTAATATGTAAGCACGAGTACCATGGCGACTATCCCATTTCGTTACTAAACGTATATCTTTATATTTACGTACATTTTCTATCATTTTCACAAAAACACTATTAATCATGAATTTATAAACATTTTTAGATTACTGGCGCATGCTGGTATTCCAATCGGTATATTTTTTAACCACGGTGACTGTTCAACACGTAATATAAGTTGTACTTTTACCAATTTTAACCCATATTTTCAATATACTTTCACATTTCTGTAATGAATTACGTAATTACGTTTTGGATATAATGTAAGCAATAATTTTTGACTTACGAATCAGGTACGGTGGAACCATATGTTCGGGTGCTAATTGTATATGACTGTGACTCTCATGTAATTCTACGGGATAGTATAAATCACACTCGATTACATAATCAACTTCCGAATCATCAGGATGGTTTATTAAATCCAAAGTTTGTAAATTTGCTTCATCTATAAAAGAAGTCACCAAATGGTAAAATTTCTGACCTAGTGGCTCGGTATAAGTTATTTACGTAGTACATTAAATGCACACTTTTGGAAGCGTGATAAAATTTTTCTCCCATCTACTTATTGTTAGCTTTAGCATACCGATTAGATAAATTTGTCGAAAACTTTAAAAATGTGAGCTAAAAGTAGAACCTCTAGTTTTAAATGCGAATCTGAGTATTCCCTAACGATTTAATATTAAATTTTCTCCAAACATTAATCTCGTGTGGAAAACTCGCATCATTGATTCCTTCATTATTAAGCATCCTTGGGAGGGAGCCTGGTCTCGCTTAGTTTATTCGAAATATCAATATATTCATAAGGAAACACGCCTTTGCAAACTAGTAGAGAAAATTCTTCATGATTGTTACAATTAGCGCTGGTAATATTGTTTTACTATTTTCCAAATAGTCTGATAACTTTCAATACTACTGCCCATAGATCTAAGAGTCAGTATATCTAAATCTAATTTTAGACCCTACTTTCGTGAAATAAAGATAAATTATGAAATACTACAGGCCAAATAAGAGACTCTTTATAGTGTAGGTTACATTTCTGATGTAATGCTCCCCAAAATGCCCCAGCAAAATGGTTATCGTCTCTAACTTTTATATCATATTCAGTAAATGGTTTTCCGCGTATGTGACAAACCATTGCGCTTTCAAATTGCTCAACCTGAGTGGGGCTGAAAGCACCCGTAGGAATTATTTCATTTATTATTTCGGTGGTCCAATGTGCAATACTTTGAAGTTCTTTAACAAACCATTGAATGCAATCATTTCCTCTATAGACTTAATCGTGATAAAGAATCATTGTATGAACACTTCAAATACTAAGGGTATATGTTTGGAGTTAAATAGAGTATTACTTTCGATGACTGTTAAATGTGTACACTTTTTAAATTACTTTCTAAATCACCTTAAATCGCAAACGGTACCTTTGCGTGAAATGAGAAATGTTTGAATCGAATATTCATTTCAGCTTCAGAAGGTAGACTAGCAGAACATTGATTAAGTTGATGATAGAGTGACATGTTTTTAGAGAAGGCGATCCAAAGAAAAGTGGTTCAAATATTGATAACAAGTAAATTTCTTGTGTTCCTAATTCGATAGTTGTTTAGAAAGAAGGGCCTACATATTTTTAATCCGCGTAAAACGATAAAAAGTATTATTTTCTGTATTAATAGCAATGGAATCCGGAATAATGATTAGCAGAAAGTACTAAAAGATTTATAAACCAAATTAATGGAGAGGTTGTTTAACTTTTCCAATTTTTTACATCATCTATACCAACGGAAAGCGAATTGAATTATAATTCAAAACACCCATAAAACATTAAACTCTATCAGCCCACAGGAAGCAATACCCATCATTATTTTTAACTTTCACTACCGAATGCTTTACTGGTATTAAGGAACTTTATCGTAAGTCGTAAGCCCACCTCTAACTGGATCATAGCACATTAATATTCACCTTTAAAAGTAGAGATTTGTGTAATGCCCAATTGTAATCCCTTTGAAAAACTGGTCGCAATTTATTTTGAGGTTGAATGAAATTGCAGGCTAAAACAGTATTCACTTTTAGCATCAATTGCGTTAGCATTAATTTAGCATTTCGTACAAAAATTGTATGCTATATTGACTATAATTCCTGTAAGTAGCTACCATTAAAGCGCGAACCTAGAGTAATAACCTGATTTACGTGTACGTTTTTTAGTGATAGTTTTTAACTGTTGAAGTCTTACAAGATAACACTTTAACAATAATAAAGTGCTTTTGAGCTTAAGAAAATTTTATTTGCCTCTAAATAAATTTTATTTTGAATTATATCTTGCAAAATCTTAATATTAGTGTTAATTATACAGATTCATTTTTGTTTTCAACAATGGAATCATACGTCATATTAAATTAACAATATCACAACTACTTGGTATAACCTTACCAAAGTTACCTTCAGCGATGCAAAAATATGAAGCACACTGCCGGTTATACAGTAATGGACTTGTAGCAAATATTTTATTTATTATAACTGTAAAATTAATAATTTAAGTTACTATAGAAATATGTACTGATACATAAATTGTCAATGTTACTAAGTAGTTTTTGCATATGTAGCATTTGGTATCATATTTTAGTATTATAAACTTTGCCTTTGTTTGTTAGGGTGATTGACATTTACACCTGTTACTGATGCTTTCGGATACCTTCACATGCATTAGTTCAGTACCTAAATTAAATTAAATTCTTTACAATGGTATTAACAAAGGAACTTCAGCTTAGACAGACACATACAATGCACTTTCTATATTATCTTTACTGGGTGTTTACTGAGAATATCTATTAACTTAACCTTGCTGATATCACACGAAATCGATACTGCGATTGACATTTGCACCTGTTACTTATGATTGCGGAATAATTTCACACGCTTTAGTTCATTACTTTTAGATTACTTTTGCAATAGTGTTCACAAGAACTTCAATTCAGATAGACGCATATATTACACTTTGTGGCGTTTACTGAAAATGTCTATTAATTTAACCTTGTTGACATCATACGAAATAGTTTCTCGTGTCTAGATTATGCTGCATCACTTTTGCTTGTAGAGGTCAGTTCATCGTAGTAACCACTTCCGCTTCTTTCCAATTCTGTTAATGTTAACAGGTTTTCACGAATATAGTGTTACAGTTTTATGCGAATACGATTCATTACCTATTAGTAGTCATGATAGCTTCAACTACAAGAAACCTAAATTATCAATGAAGAAAGTTAATATATTACACGATATCTTGGTGCAACCATGTTTGAGCCACTAGCCCACCACGGCACCGCTTCCGACACTTCCAGTTATCTCTATCAGAGACAGTGATATAGATAAGGCTACCAGAAGTCAATATCCGAAGACCAAGGTAATGCACAAGGAAATTCAGCAGAAGAAACTCGAAAAGCTAATGAAGGAGAAGAAAGAACCAACCCACATCAATCGAAAAACACTGTTATAAACATCTTTAAACGACAGTTGAACGAGAATGAAATGAAGGTTTTGGACAAAGGCTTGAACTATGTGATAACACCTAGGTATATTCCGAAAGCAGATTTAATAAAGCAGTTGAAGAAACAGCTATGAAGTTAGATCCTGAAGAAGCTGAAGAATACAGAAGTAAGGTTAGATCAGTCTTAGATTCATGTAGGTGAACTAAACCTAACCTCTGTAACCTAGAAAGGAGAGCGGTCATTTCCTTAAGAATGAACCAACGATCAAAATTCTCCCGGCAGACAAAGGAAACGCGGCTGTGGTAATGGATAATGGACACTTACAACATTAAGATTCAAGAACAACAGGACGGGGACGAGTACAAACAAATACCAAAAGAACCAACACTATCAATTGAAAGACGGATATACATGACGCTGGCAAAATAAAAGAGGAAGTTTTCCGATTATCAGAGAACTAGACTTGCCCCACACTAGAGCAAACCTCCGCATCTGTACGGCCTACCAAAGATTCATAAGAAAGAAATCCTCTGAGAACAATTTTGAGCTCGAGAAATTCACATTGTCATCCATTAGCACACTATCTGCTAGGTATCATCACATCCTTATCAAGAAAAACCGAGTCTATGGTCAAGAATACGCACACTTCGTGGAAACCATCAGAAACTTCCAACCAAACCACGAAAAATACTGGTAATCTTCGACATTGTAAGTCGATTCACAAATATCCACCGATAAGGCACTATCATAACGGACAAGCTGTAAAAGGATGAAACGTTAGACGAACGTACACAACTCTTGGTAAATAATGGAACTTTGAGAATATGCTTTATAACTACATATTTCCAGGTAGAAGACACATTTTACCAACAAGAGTTTGGGATGGCGATGGGTTCTCCACTATCACCATATTGAGCAATATATGATATGGAAGACTTGAAGACCAAGCGATATCCGAATACACGGAGAAACCAAGGATGTGGCTTAGATACGTGGACGTTTATTTTCTAGTTTGGCAACACGGTAAGCATAGTCTAGATGAATTCCTGGATCATCTAAATAGCCGCGCACCCTACATAAAATTCACAATGGAATTGAGTCAGAGCAAAACTGCTATTTCTGGATGTACTTGTACACAGAATGACAACAATTTAACAAGTGTATACTGGAAACCTACACACACGGGGAGTTACCTACACTAAAACTCCAATCACCACAAAACGTGAAATTAGGCGTGGCAAATGCTTGTACGACACAGCAAAACAATAGCTCAAAGAAGGGACACAAACAAAGAAAAAGAAAATATCGCTAAACACTCAAAGAAAATGGCTACCCTATCTATCACCTAACCTAAACAAGGAAAGGGTAACCGAAAAAGAAGAACTAAACATACAGCGATAATACTATGTATACAAGGTACGTCAGACAAAATACGAAGAATAGGCAGCAAATACAAGATACGCACTGCCTTCAAATCGACCAGAACGCTCAGGGGCACTAATCAAAACCAAACCACAATGCAGAACAGAATTCCAAGAACTATGTATACAATTTACCATGCGAATGCGGTAGATCATGCATAGGAGAGCAGTAGACCACTAAAGTGAGAACACAGGAACATAAGAACAACGTCCGCAAATGCGAACAAAAAATCTAGAATCACTGAACATGTCTGGAACGAAGAACACCGCATCCAATGGGATAACATACAGATAGTGGCAAAGGACGAGAACACAACTCGTCGGAAAATCAAAGAAGCCATATACATCGCACTAGCAGAAAATCCAATAAGCCAAGCTAGTGTGGAAATGAAACTCGTATGAATTCCAATAATGCGCGAAGAGGTCAAGCGCAACACACCTGCGCAATAAGTTACGGCGCAACATGCGGAATAAACTTCTGCGCAACACGAAAGGTTTTATATATATATATATATATATATATAAGCTCTAAAAATATATATTGTATTACTCAGTGGTTCAGCGGTAAAGGTGTCACATTACCAAGTTCGAATTTGAGAGTAGTCAAGTGCTTTGAGAGAAAATCATAACATATGAATTCGACTCAAGTGCGAAAACAGTCCTTCTCAGGACTAAGCCTGATGACGGAAGCAGAGTCCGCTTCCGAAACGTCGCGCTCAGAAAGCAAAAACTGTGGAAATCTACTCAAATAATATGAAACCACAGTTACAAAACGCAGATATTGGTCTGCTTTCATATAGAATTTTAAAGTGAATAAATGCAATTTTCAACCTTTATTTCTATGAAGCGGACTTTTGGCTTTAGGAGCATGTTGTGTTAATAAAAATTAGAAAATTAAAATTATTATACTTTATTAAATATAACTTGTACGACTTATTATTTACAAACGAAGATTTCACGAAACCAATTAATATGTACAGCGTTTTCTTAACTAATGGTTTATATTAACTATATACAGGAGAAAGTGAATTATGGTGCATTAAGATCTAATTTAATCACATTTAGTAATTAGATTGAGCGGTTCCTCACGTTTGTCGAGATTAAATATGAAACTCCTGAACGTAAACGCGGAGCGTTTTCTAGAACTGGAGTATCACGATGTAATTCATGCGGAGTCTGACAGTAAAGTTATCTGAGAGTTTTTGGAACTTCTGGTTTTACTTATATTATCTCGTGAGTGGCGTATTGGTATTAGGTAGTGTAATAGATGTTGGGTGAAGGACTATTTACAACAATCTGGGACCAACCCGTTGCACTGTGTAAATGAGACTTCCGGTGGTTGGTAGAATGAAGGCGAGAGCCTTTCTTTCCTACGAAGTAAATCAAAGATGACTACTACGGGCGTTCAGCCCGGCGTGACATCGTTCAATCTGCATATTGTGTAATGTGCAATAAAACTTACGTGCTTTTAACTTCCGATTACATCGACTAGCACCCCGGTTGTATGGAGATCATTTTCTGGTAACGTTGTCGAGATATCTCGACAAATGATTCAGAACGGTAAAATATGAATATTATTGCGGATCCGCGGAAGGCAGGAACGGCTTCTGGTGGTTGAGATCAGGCTGCGATTGGTTGTTGAACAGGGGTAGCTCTGACGTAGAGAAACTTTCGATGTTTTTGAAATTAACGTCGAGTGGATATAGAATTCATTATATGATGATTTCTGCAGAAATTGATTAAAACAGGATAATTAGCAAATAACTAACGTAGGTAAAATTTGGTAAAGGACGCTGGCTCTTTACACAAGTAAAGAAATGATACTAAGGATTGACGAAAAGAGAAGAAGCTTTTGAATTAATGAAGAAAATTAAAGAACTGAAACTAGATTTCGAGCTGTATGAAATGAATAGAAAAATAAAGCAGGTGCGAGTTCAAAACTAAAAACGTATTAACACGTTTTATATTTATATGTTGTAATTTTGAAATGTATTGCAGGTAGAATGGGTTCAAATTAAAAGTTACGCAATGATACGCAATTGTGTAATTTGTATTGATCATTTAACATGTTTTATATTTATATGTACTAATGAATAAATTTTGTTAAAACAAAATAAAAGCTTGTAATTTTGAAATAAATTTATGTAGAGTGAGTTTAAAACAAAATTAATGTTATGTAATGACACGCAATTGTGTAATAATAGTAATAATAGTAATAATAATAATAATAATAATAATAATAATAACAATAATAATAATAACAACAACAATAATAATAATTATAAGGTTTAATGAGCAACAGATAATATATCCAACAGGACAGTACATTTGAATTAATACAAAATTTGTAGTGTAACTGAAATCTTATAATACAGTGTGATTTCACACTAAATAACAATATATAAAAATAAATCTAATGTAGAAAAAGATACAAAATAAAAAATACAAAAATTGGTTACATATTGTGTTAGAATTTCGGAAATAGGAGACGAAAGCCTAGAATGGTTGAAATCACAATTATAGCTAATGGAATTAAAGTTGCGACAAATAGTAACGATGGGGATCTAAAAATATCGTTGTTTGAGGAGTAGGATAATGAAAAGTTTTTATATTTCGGGAAGATACACGTAATTTGTATTGCATAAATGTATGGCGATAATATGTACTGAATAGAAAATGAATGTGTAATTGTAATGAATGACGTAAAAATGTGAAAAGGAATGCGTGCTAGTAAATAAAAGAGATACAATACGAGGCAATAAGGACATGTTCCAGATCATGATTGGGGGTGGTTAGTGGTAGAAGGGTAGTAGATAAGTACTAAAACTGAGGCTATTGTGAATTTTTGAATTTGCCATACTTCTCAATGGACATTAAAATTATTGAAAACGTGAATGCGTGTTACAAGTGGCACTATATGTTTCATTTATTATTTTACCAAAAAATATGAAATTGATCTACTAAACTGATGTTCAAGTTTTAAACAAACTGTTTTTTTCTATTTACGAGCACTCATAAAAGGTGCACAATTTGTAAAAGCATTCACGTTTTTAAAATTGATTGATTTTGAGAAGGATCAAATTACCAAATTTTCATTTCATTGCTAACATATTCTAATCTAACTTGTAACTTTGTACTATTTCCATAGGATATTTGCAAGTTATTACTTCACTTTGTAACATTAGCGACTAATCATAATTTGAAATAAAGTTTCTGTCCGGCCTCACATTTTCATGCATATATGATGTAAATAATTATAATTGGAATGAAGGTTTTAGGATTCTATGAATTACTTCCATAACTTAATTTTCTTTCACCTTTAACCTTAAATAAAACAACTGCATTGCATTGCAAAATCCATTAATATATTTACAATTTGCAAAAATGACTGCTTTATTTTGATATGGAAATGTATATGTTGCGTACATGAGTAAGTCGATCTTCCAGATGTTTTTAATTCTTTTCCTAACGTAGATCATTTCACTTTTACAGCGCAAATTGAACTGTCATTTGAGTTTTTTTTCATTTTTTAGCAGTAGTAGAATTTTTGGACAATGGGAATTTTTTACTATACGTTCGCACCATGGTTTTCTGCTTTTGGGAGCTGTATCAAGTCACAACTTTCATATAGCATATAAAGTTTTACATGTAAAAAAACAAATATTTAAATTATTGCATTAGCGATTAATCATACGTTTGAATTAAAAGTTTCTGATTAAAACAATTAAACAAATTAAAGCAAGAGTTTTATTTTCACACCTTCCTGCCTTACTCTATATGAATATTTCGGGAAAAATCATAAGCATAGATGAACTTAAAACATTTTTATTTAAAACTAATATAAATCTACAATAAATAAAATACTACCGAAACATTATAACTGAATTTATTGAGAAAGCAGCATATTATGCTGACTGCAAGTACTTCGATATTTTGACGGAAATATTAGAACAAGACATCAACCGTGGAAACGAGGAACATAACACATTTTCAACCGGATATTAGAAAACATTCACAAATACAAATTCATGCTTGCAATGGACATGTAGACCAGATTCGGGAATATGCCATAAAGTAATTTAAATGATTACAGAAGTACTTTAGGTTTACTATACAAGATGATGAAGTAGAATATTAATATTTAGCGAACTAAAATAAAATACAATTACATGTTTAATGTTTTATTTCATCTAAAAGCTATATCTTTTGATACAAACTCTTCCTATGACTATGTAAGTAATTCATTTCACAAATTATAAGTTAAAGATCTATTTATAAAATAATATCGCCATTATTGATCCATGATCTTTCATCAAATCCCCACCACTTCACGAATAACTTACCTTTCTTAGTACGAAACACTTTTTCTACCAGGTACACATCGATACTTTGTTTTCTGCAATTCGTGTTCATAAAAACTTCCCAGTACTGTTATTCCTTTCATGTCTTTCAAAATGTACGTACTGGGATTAGTAATGCGAATTTTCACAATCTTAAATAGTTCACTTGACCAATTGGGTGTGTATCCTTTAGCGAAGATACTTTTTAAATTTACTAATTGTACTATGTCACCCACACAATATCGATTCCTATCGAATGTTTTTATGTGAGTGTAGGCCTCTAGCTTTGTATGATTATCGACATCGACATCTTTGGGCTTCATTCCGTAGTTCTATGCTTACGATCGTTATAATCTATCGTTACAGTATCAATTACGTCAATCCATTTATATTTACCTTGTAGGATAAACGTCGATGTAGAACGCCTTAATGGTTCCGATAACACGTTCCGAAATTGCAGCATTATCTGTACTATAGGTGGAGGATCAATGACTCCATAATGTTTCATTAGTTTAGTAAAATGCCCATTATAGGATCCTTTTCCTGTATCTGTCTGCAAATTGGTAAGTTTCCGTCCTTTTTGAAGATTGTTTGCATGCCTTGGCAACTTCTGACCTATTTTCGTTTTTAGTCTACAAGTATTGCGAAAACAGTCCATAATCACTAATATATACTTATAGCCCTTATTTTGTTTGAATATGGCTTAAATTCAGCCAAATCTGCTTGCCAAAAGTCATTAAAACCTTTAATTATTGTTCGCCTTCGTTTAAATTTTTTATTGCAGGGTTGTGCAATTTGTTGACGAATTGTAATTTGACATGATATTAATCTATCGATAATTTCTTTGTTGATATAGTTTCTGCCCAAACGCTAGACAAGCGGTAATTTCGTTAAAAGCTTGCTGAACTTATTGTAGACAAAAATCAAAGTATCCTTTACTAATAGCATCACCATCTTCTTCCGTATCTCAACTGTATCAAACGGTTTCATCCAAATTGAACCTTATTGATAAGTAGTATTCCTTAGTGATGACATCTTGGGGTCTATGGAGTTAGCAACACTGCTGTCTCTTATTCTCGATACCAAATTGACTTTCATCAATCAGTTTAAACTGAGGATTTAATTTCTTGAATTAATACTAGGTATGTGAATGCAAATTTGTCAAGGGCAATTCAGTTATGGTATGCCATCAATGAATTCTCATTTATGCTGTTTAAGAAACGGCTGTTTGGTTTTTCAATGCATCCATCTTAATACAGTTCTACAATTGATTGATATTGATATCATTTGTGCACCTGCGTTTTCCGCCAATTTTTCTGCCCATAATACCTCAAGATCACGTGATTATTACTGAACGTAATAACCTAAATACTTCATTGGAAGTAAGATTTCTGTAAAATTTTGTACTTATTTTAACTCAATGACTTAGAGTATACGTCACATGTTTAAATTTCAAACCATTTCACTCAGCAACCAGACTAATCACTGCGTAGGTTTTACCACAATTGAGGCCGCATATAATACAACGTATGCTATTAGGAAGCAAGTCAACATGTTTTGGAGTATTAGACTTTCATCAATGTCATGATTTTCAATTGGAAGTTTTTGTTTCTGAGCAACTACTTTCAATAATAATAGAATTTATATACCAGACATACAGAGTGTATTACAATAATTATAATTTTTTCACTTCTCCAGTGAGTGGGCTGTACTGCACAATAGTGTCATGAGAATAAGACCATAGACAATGATTCCATTATCGAAAGTGTTAGAGATTCCTTTCCAATTTGATGTCTACTGTTGAGTTTTTAAGGGTCATTTTGTTTAGAACAGTCTATTACAAATACTGGACACGATTTGAATTCGTAATAGTTGAATAATGCATCTGTCATTCTCACCATAGTAATCACATCGGGATTTCAAACAATTGTTGTATTGGTTAGCGCTGAAGTTCAAATACATTGCATCATATGGATAATACTCAGAATTCAGATGTACTTTAAGGTTTCTTTTACCTTGTTGGGATGCAACAATTATCCAACGTGGTTTTACCAGTTACGTTGATGTTTTTATTGGGTATATGTCTGAGGTTGCTTTTTAAAGCAAGCAATTCATATAACTCCCATTGACAAATGGAACAGTAATAATAGAATTTTGATTGATTCCTTGAAACAAGTTAAGTTTTGCAGCATCTCTGTGTTAAGTATGTTACTTCCATTAAATTTGATTTAAGGTTATTGGCGCATTAACATCACCATGGTAGCAGTTTGTATCGCTTTTACATCGAACTAAAATCAACTTGACGCATATTCATGATTACTTGACCATATCCTCCATTATTCCAAATATGTGGTTCAATAGTATGCACACTGTCAAGGATTTTCGCTATTTCTCTCATCGAATTCTACTTGTAATGGTTCTTCATTCTTTGGTGACCACCCCAAATGGCTAATGCTTTGCTCTTGTTAGCCGTATAAGATATATCCCTAAAATGTAGATGTTATGCCTGGATTTCTGCCAACTTCCGCTCTTTGACCACCTAACCCATAACCAATTTCCTTGAAAAGAAAGTTGGGAAAACTATTTGTTAAGTTAAGTATTTCTTCCTTTTGAGTTCAAGTTTGCTTTTTACAGAAAACTATCGTAATTAGATCTTGACTTTGAATGAAGATGCGTATTCTTCAGAAAGTCCATATTTAGAAGATCCATACGGAGATAAGCGTGAATATCTGATTTAATTATAGTATCATCAAAATGTACATTTTAAAAGACGTTTAATGATTCAGTCTTTGTCGGTGAGAACTTCTAAACCAATTAACGTTAAAAATATTTCTCTGCAGATGTTAACCACAATGAAGGTTGATGACTAATTAATGACATACTGTAGGGATGATGTCTTCTATACGAATTTTTAAAGATGGAATTGGTCCTTGATTAATTCTCAGACCGATGTTTTCTTAGTTCTAGGCGTACTGTGAATGGTTCACTTTCTCCAAAGTCTATTAATTCGCCCTTTTGATTAGTCAAGTTAATTGTTATCTTACAAATTATATCGGAGTTCACTACTACATATTAGGATTTTATATAGACGACAGTCTGGTGGAACTGAAACATCAATCCCATATAATACTTTTTGCAGGTTTCCCGTTTCCATAAGGCCCTTTTATAATGTTGCACTACATGTAGATTAGCGTGTTTAAGTGTTTGGATGTTCAACGCAGACGTATGTAAAATACTTGGTTCTAATATTTTAGGCTCAAACCCTAGCATGTGGCCAATGTCATTTTATTTAGTAAAATCGATCTCAGATGAACCATTTATCTCACATTTAAGTGTATTGTTGTTTGATAAAATGTTAAACTTTTCTGTGGGTATTTTAGATTTTAGATAATCATTAATTTCATATGCACCATGTGGATTATTACTACTTGCA
>JARFJB010002484.1:280000-410000 GCA_036346205.1 Vesta saturnalis | reverse complement strand
TACTCGCCCTTCCGGAATTATTAAAGGAAAGCACCCTGTTATGGTACAGAAACCATCAACAATCCTGGACGACTTGGAAAGATTTCTTGGTCAGTTTTAAAATACAATTTTTACCACCGCGACATCAATTTCAACTAGAGGAGGAAATCCGAAATAGACTGCAAAACCCTGAGAAAAAGCTACGGAATACGTAACCGCCGTCCTGACTAATGCGACGCCATGGAAACATGTCGAGAGAAGAACAACTACAACGTATGTATGACAACCTGAGGGTGGAATATAAATATTACATCCGTCAGAGAGATTTTAAAGACCTGACCGAACTTCTCGAGTTGGCTACCCAATTCGAAATGCTACCTGCGGACACACTCACCGTCTCCCAGTCCAAACCGCCAGAAGGTACACTTTAGTGGTCTAACACCAGCCCTGACCCACCAGCACACCGTCCCCGTGAAATCAACACCACTAAAACCGTTCCAACACCTATCACCACCCTGTATGATCGCTCCACCGTCTGTTGGAGATGTGGAAAACCGGACACTTCAAAGAGAGGTGTAGAGAACCGTTTAAAGCTTTTGCTCGAGATGCAGCAAAGAAGGTGTATTATCCGAGACTGCCCTTGTCCGCGGTCGGAAAACTCCAGACGCCGGTAAAGGACACCGGAACTTTTACTACCCCGGCTTTACACCTGAAACAAAACAACCGCCAGCGAGTGGACCACTTGGCTACAAACCGTAGCGCAGTTTTCACGAAGGAAACCTGATAAAAGATTAGATCGTTCCTACGATGATAGACTCTTCCTAGAGATTATGGTCTTTAACAAAACCATCAATGCTTTAATTGATACCGGAGCATCCTGAACATATATAGGCGAGAAAGTAAAGAATTTACTAATTAACAACCGTATATATCCGAGCACGCTAAAAGCTGCAACTGTACGTCTTGCCGACAGTTCCATGACTGAAACCCGCGGCTTGTACATTTTCCCCGCCAAGATAGGCAGGAAAACTCTCCAGTTACCGGGCTATTACATACCCCAACTGTCCACCGACATTGTGATTGGATTAGACGCGCTGGAACATCTTCAGGCCACTCTACACATACACCAGAAACAACTAGAAATCGCCGGAATACGTATCCCTTGCAAAGTTCCGTACAAGGAGGATTGAGTGGAATACATGGACCAGACGTAGACCAGCTGCCCGAGTTAAATAAATTCCTGGAAACCGAGATGAGGAAATTCCCAAAGGTAACAGGAAAAGCTAAAGATGTTATACATAAGATCACGCTCATGCCCGATGCTAAACCGATCAAACAGCGATACTATCCCCGCAATCCAGCAATGCAAGAACTTATCAATCAAGAGGTTGATAATATGCTTGCCGAAGACATAATAGAACCGTCACACAGCCCGTGGAGTTCTCCCGTAGTGTTGGTTAAGAAACCAACTGGTTCATATCGATTCTGCGTCGACTTCCGAAAAGTTAACCAGGTCACCATCAAAGATGCATACCCGTTACCGTATATTCAAGGCATCTTAGACCAGCTACGAGAAGCAAGCTATATCAGTACCCTAGACCTGAAACAAGGATACTGGCAAATTCCTTTAGAAGATGGAAGTAAATCCATCACCGCTTTCACAGTACCCGGCCGTGGATTATACCAATTCAAAGTTCTACTGTTTGGACTTCATTCCGCCCCTGCTACATTCCAGAGATTCTTAGATTCTATTATTGGTCCAGAACTGATTGGACGCGCTTTTGTATATCTAGATGATATCATAGTTCTGGGAAAGACATTTCAAGAACACCTGCATAACCTACGGAAGTATTCAAGAGACTACGTGATAACGGACTTCAACTACAACCAGACAAATGCTACTTCTGTCAAACCCAACTCAAATATTTGGGACACGTCGTCACCGCAAAAGGAATTTTACCTGATCCAGAAAAAATCGACGCAATCATCCAAATACCCGCTCCCCGTACCGTTAAGCAACTCCGTCAATTTTGGGACTGGCATCGTGGTACCGCAAATATGTTAGTGGCTTTGCGAAATTAAGTCAACCGCTTACCGAACTCTTGAAAAGAACACCAGATATCAGTGGACCGACACACAAAATCACGCCTTTGAAGCCATTAAACAAGCTTTAACCGCCCCCTGTATTAGCCTGTCCGGATTTTAATCAACCTTTGTACTACAAACCGACGCAAGTACCACTGAATTGGAGCCGTGCTAACACAAGGACAAGCACCGAATGAACGAGTGATAGCATATATCAGCAGGGCACTGAACCCAGCGGAAAGGAATTACTCGACGATTGAACAAGAGTGCCTGGCCGTAGTATGGGCCATACAAAACTAAAAAGTTACCTAGAGGGTTATAAATTCACCGTGTTGACCGATCATAGAAGTCTCAAGTGGCTTCGCACGCTAGAGAAACCGACATCCCGTCTAGCCCGCTGGATAATGGAACTACAACAGTTTGACTTCCAGGTGGAGTACCGAAAAGGGCACTGAACAACGTGGCGACGCGCTATCTCGCTTACACGAGGACGATAGAGTAAAAGCCGACCTATCTCCATTAGAGGTGGAGGAAACCGACGAGATAACCTGTCCATGGTATCGAGGCTTAATACAACAAGTCCGAGAGCACCCTGATCACCACCCTCGATATAAAATAGAGGAAGGACAACTATTTAAATCATTCCCTGATCCGACACCCGAAAAAGAGATGGGAAGCCATCCTAGTTGGAAACTTTGTATACCGCTAGAGAAACGCCGAGATATCCTGAAGAATGTCACGATGTCCCCACCGCAGGACACCTGGGAATTGCGAAAACACTATGCCGCATATACCGTAATTACTACTGGCCCACCATAAAATCCGACGTGATAAAATACGTAAAACGTGTATAAGTTGTCAGACTTATAAAAGTAGTACGCAAAAGCCGCAAGGAGAAATGTACTTTTCGCGACCTGGACATCCGTGGACCAACTTAAGTACCGACCTTATCGGACGCTGCCGCGTTCCAAGAAAGGCTATAAATTCCTGTTAGTTTTTCAAGACCGGTTAACTAAGTGGGTCGAACTTAAACCGCTCCGTAACGCTACCAGTCCGCCGATTATCCAAGCGTTAAAAGAACAAATAATATACCGCTTTGGAACTCCCTGACACTTGATCTCCGACAACGGCCCACAGTATACCAGCAAACTATTCCGCACGTTCTTAAAGGAACATGGAATCAACCATCGTTCTACGCCACCATACTCCCGCATGCCAACCCGGTGGAAAGAACCAATAAAGTGATCGGGACGATGATCGCACAATTTACGCGAAACAACCAGCGAGAGTGGGATGCTCACCTGCCGGAAATAGCCTTCGCTATAAATACCGTACAGCATGGATCAACTGGTTTCTCCCTGCCTTACTTAATCTCGGGAGAGAATTAGAACCACCTAGGGCATGGTCAACCCAGAAACAACCGCCGACAACAGAAGCAACCACCGTAACCGCAGCTGATCAAGCGCAACACATGAAGTATTTAAAAGATCTACAAGAACTTGCTAGAGATTCATTAGCAAAGACCTTTGAAGTACAACGGTATCATTACAACTTGCGTCACCGAGCCTACCGCCCCCGCAAAGGAGATCTTGTATATCGTAAAACACATTACCTGTCCAGCAAAGCAAAAGAATTTTCCGCGAAATTAGCGAAAAATATGCCGGTCCTTACCTTGTGTATAAAATAAAATCGCCCGTAATTGTCGAGCTCCGAGAACCCGGTAGTAGGAGAAGCGCGGGAGAAGCGCATGTAAAAGATTTGAGAAATGCGATTGACGTCACCGATCAGACTAGACCAACGACCAATGGGAACGTTGAAAATTTAACGGCTATGAAAACCCGCGTGTTCAAAATCATATAAAAGCAAAGGATAAAACCAGAAATGATATCTTTCAAAAATGGCCCCATTTAAACAATGCGTCCGCCGAAAACTCCCGGTAAGAATATCGCCCTGGCAGCCACACCACTACCGCCGACCCGGGACCGAAGACTTGGACGCCGCGTTCTAACGCGACGAAATTCTCCGGTCCGGGAACAATCTCCGCCGCCTGCGCCACGCACACCGTCTCCAGGACCATCCGCAAGGGATACAGCATGGTATTGGTCACCACCCGGCTACACACCGACGGGAGACCAAGGACCCCACCACGCCGGAACATTTGCGCCGGACAACCGAGGTGACCGGAGGAATGAGGGAGCTGCATATCCGGAAATACCCGAACCGGCCCGCCTTATGCCGCCCCCGGAATGCCTTAGCGCCGCCAGCGACGCAATCGCCGTCGCGTTAGCATCACCATGCCTGATGGCATGAGGGTCAAGGTAAAGCGGACGGATCTTCCGCAAGAAGAGGAAAGGGTGGTATGTAAAGAACCAGCATCTTATACTTATATGTTTTAGAATAAATTAGGCACGGACCATCCTGTATGTAAAATTTCATAAGTTTACGCGATATTGCACAACAAATAATTTATTCATCACTGCTGACGTGTATTACTAAGAAACCGTAAGTTTCTGCACGTCAGAACGATTTTAACCAATCATGTAACGGTATTCCCCGCACGGTAGCCGCGAAGCCGCCCACCGATACCCCTTTATAAACTCGCGACATAATGAAAAGAGAATCGAAGTAGATTCCGTTAAGCCGATATCCAGCAGCCGCCACCGTTGACCGTTCCAGAAACCAGTAGCCGCCGCCGTTCCGTCTGCTTAGAGTAAACACCGACCTGTTGTTCACCGACGAAGAGTCCTTCGCGATCGGGCAACCTAAAGCTCAATACCGCGATTGAAAGACACGTAAGTGGTAAAGTTATACATTCTGACAATTCACATTCAAACACTGCAGACCGTAAATATTCCGGGCTAAGCACCAGGAGTTTTACAAAGCACACAAACACCTAGAGGCACGCAGGGTAGATCCTGACGTATCTCGACCGTAAATACTTCCGGGCTAAGCACCAGGAGTTTTACAAAGCACACAAACACCTAGAGGCACGCAGGGTAGCTCCGACGTATCTCGTCACCACTTGAGGGTGAAGGGTTGTTACAGGGCTGTAAAGACCTACGACCTTTCTCTTAGTATATACAGTAAAGACAGGCCGTCGCCTTCGTTTTCTGGAAATTACTGAGACCCCGCTCGAAACTCACACACTTACTGCATACAGATAACACGTAATAACCACATATGGTGTCTTTGATTAGTAGAGGAATACCTCCATAACCTGTAGTATAAATTTGTATATAAATATAACCATCGTAAATACCTGGTGCGAGAACGTTTGTAAATAAATTAAAGAGTACGTAGATTATTCGATCTTTACGTAAACCACTTAAAGTAATATTAAATATTTCGTTCCCTAGTTTAATTATCAATAATTAACCTTAGTATAGAGTAAGTAGTATAGAGAGTAATTCATTTAGTTAGATAAATAATCTAATTGCCTACATTAAACCGGTAATAATTAAAGAAAGATTGTCCGAATACATCGAGGTCGTATACGAGCATTTCACGTGTATTACTTCCAGGAGTAGAACATCCTTGCTGCAGCGCTTCAGAGTTACTGGCATACAAACACGATATCGATTTTCTCAAACGAATCGGGTTCAATGCGCTGGCGCTTCGAGCAACCACTGCATCGAACAACACTCGCGCTACTGTACATACAGGACCGTATCCTAAACTGTATCTTTTAGGTAAGGATTAAGTTAAAAGACTATTTTGTTCACAGAAGCGATTACGCACCCAGTGACACCAGGACCTGGACAAGGGAGTTCGCATGTACATGTTTTGTTGAATACGTTCTTATTTTCTTTATTGTAAATATTTATTTAATATACCTGTTAAAAATGCTTTACGAATTTTATTTAAGGTTACAGTGTTAAGCCCATCCAATAATCACTACGAACCACACCCCGTTTATAAAATAAACCCGATTGAGCAAAGCCGAGGCAAAGTAAAACCGCGCTGGGTTACTAAACCAGAAGGGCGCAATACTTATATATATAAAATTGCACCTAAAAGTAAGGGAGCATTACAAACCCATCTTTAGTTTCTAATCTAAAGACCGATTGCAGTTTAGCCGCGGCAAATATAAACATTGTGAGAAAGGATCTTACACCTCTCACTTTTGTAAGGTATCACCTGGATACTTACTAATGGATAGCACGAAGATCTATAACTAAAATTCAACAGGATGAATTCCAAAGGTAAGTTAACCATTATCCATATGCCTTTTATGTGAATGCAAATACACTTTAAATTATTTAAATGTACAGCCTTGCCTAACTGCATTATACGTCAATTTGAATTAATTACTTGAAACATTCTTCTCTTAAATGCTTGATGTTAAAATTTAATCCAGTTATCTGCTGTGTTTTTACAAAGTCAATCTTACAGTACTTGATTTAATTTTAAATATTTCCTTTGTAAACATAGGACAATCTACAGGTACACGCATTTATCCTCGTTGCCTCTTATGCGTATTATTGATATATTGTTACTAATTCTAGAAGGTTTAAATATTGGTCTCTGATTGGGAGACTATAACGTATCATTGACTGCTAGTTCTTAACTGAACATTATTATTGGTTTTACTGTTGTACACTATACAATACATTTAAATACCTTATGGGTGGTCTGTACATTGAACTAGCATTGCCATTTTATCCTAATTAGTTTTTAATTTTAATTTTTTACTTAGTAAATGCTATATATTAGATAAGCAGGATGATAATACAATATTTCCATTACATACAGTGTTATGTGAATTAACATTATACTTAGCATTTATAACACCTTCAATGTCTATAAATGTCATTGTCGCTACCATTGAATTCTTTCTCGCGAAAACGACGCTAGTTAACAACTTGTAAAACTTTTCATAAAAGCACGCCAGATTGTAAGATTCAAGAAACTCCAATCTATAGCTTATTATATCCTTTAAATCAAATAGTTCTTCTACACTATGAGCATTGCATGTACAAGAACAGCAGTTGTAGTTTTCAATCATAACAGTTTTCAAAATTCTGTCATTTCCATTATCTCAATTGTAATAAATACCAAGATTGCTAGATAGAGATTCACAATGTTGATCGTACGTTATATATTTTCTTCGTTTACACTTGACCAAACAATTCTATCTTCAATTCTACATATGAATGCCATCTTAGAAGCTCATTCCATTTCTTCATGTCTAACATCACATTATTGCTTTGATCACAGTTGCAAGATTTGAGGTATTACCCATTTTCACACACACACACACACACACACCGCGCGCACGCACGCACGCACGCACTCACGCACGCACGCACGTACGCACGCACGCATGCATGCACGCACGAACGCACGCACGCACACACGCACACGCACATAGACAAACAGACAAGGTTTGTTTTGTTTAATTTACTCACATCTGTTGGATGTGAAGTAAAATTAAACGAAAACTGATGTAAACAATCATACGTTTCAAGACCAAAAGTACGTAATCACATTGATTTATATGTGAGTTGGTTCACAGTTAATGATTCACTTGTAGAATATATTAATGTTTTATGAAGAAGGTCATGGTAACGACGTGCTTTATTTTCTTTCTAATTTAACTTGTTAGTTTTATTATATACACGTAACAATAGTGAAATATTGCTCTGTCGTAAATAAGCACGTTTATATGTATGATTAAGGGTACCTAATTATTTATAGTATTTGTTAGCAAAGTTCTGCAAAAATGAATTATAAACAGTTTAGCAACCAATTATTATCTATACTAATACTTAATATAGTTTTTTTACCGTATTGAACTAAATAACAATGGTAGTTAAATATCAAGTAAACAGCCCGTTTGGTCTGTAATTGTAATCATCACATTGGTTTACCTAGAACTTCCATCAGAAGTTCAAAGTTTCTGTAATGCTTGAGTTTTACAAAATTGTGCAACAATGTGCAATACAATTTTAACATTTTAAAAGAAACGTGGGCTTTACGTGCTTTTCTCAAGTAATTTGACTTTACTGACATTTTATCACAATTTGCTAATCAATGTAACGTGTTGAATTGTCTTCGACTTCTTCATCTAAGTTTAGTTTAATTGTGGTTTATTAGTGTTTTTGCGTAATTTTGCTATTGCTGTTCTTCAGTTTTGATATTCATTTTCTCTTAGTTTCAAATTAGCGTTATGAAGTACGGTTATGCTGAGCAAGAAGACATATATTTAATTTTAAGGAACGTGTCGAGGCCATTTTAACGTTGCTGCTAAAATTGTAAGTAATTGTAGAATAACAAAACACTTAAAACCAAATTGATATTTTCAGTAGATATACTATGTCAATTTTAACCCACTTTTGTGAGCAGAAAAGGAACTAGATTTGAAAAAGTCACTAGAAAAGCCACTAGATTTCAAGGTTGCTAACATTGCCTGCTTCGATGTATATTCCTAAAGGTCAAGGTCAATGAAGTAACTAGATTTGAAATAGGCACTAGAAAGGTTACTAGATTGATTTTCAAGGTCAAGGTGAATGTAGCACACCCGCTTTAAGGTCAGCAAGAGATATAGTATGGGACCTACTTTGATGTCGCTGAGTCGAAGTCAATGGTATTTCAAGGTCACTCATTACGTACGTATGTTCTTCATAGTTCAAAAAGGTATATCGCCCCAAGTCAATGGTTTTCAAGGTCGCTTACGTTGCCTTAATAGCTAGGCGGATCCTAGACCACTATTCCGCTCTACCTTTCTGAGTGTTTTGCTCAAGGCCATCATACACATTACCTACGTATATACCTCAAGGTCACACAGCAATTCTTGGCCGAGCTAAGGTGTTAATTCTTCTAAATCAATTCTCAAGGTCAATGGTATTAAATAGACTTTCCAAGGTGTGGGGATTCTACCTTTCAGGGTCACCAAGGAATTCTTGTGATTTAAGACATTAGAAATTAATTCTCAAGGTCGGTGTCATACATATTATCGTTGTCTATGCTAACATGTGAGTTCAAGTTTTTGTATTGGTTAAATTTCCATAAAAAGATTATGTGTACAGTATGTGGATTCATTCAAAGGTGACCCATTGTTCAACTAATTCTTGGCTGAATCCGGACATAAATTACCTGTAGGGCTATCAAATAAATCGTTATCTAGGTCAACGGCTAAAATTCATTGGTGTCAATTTTCAAGGTCATAAGTCCTAGAAATCAACCTGTAGAGGCATCCCAATACATGGCCGGTAAAGGTATATCGGAGGATGCTCTACAAGGTCACGTATACTATAGGATTCACTTTCTCACCTTCAGGCCATTGCGTACACACATTACCTGCGTGTATTCTACAAGGTCACGTATAGTGATCAAATTTTTAATTTATTAAGGAAAACCTGAAGTGCATTATGTCAAGGAACGTACACATTCCTGCATATTCTTCAAGGTCGTACTCTGACAAATCAATTTTAAAATACAAAGGCGATCCATTGTTCAAGCAGTTCTGGTCGGGTCAGTGTCATAATTCCTAGAAAACAACTGCATGGGGTATTCAAATAGACTTTTCAAGGTGTGATTGTACTTTTCATGGCCAGGTCACCAAACAAATTGGTTGACACCATTTGTCGAGAAATGTTCAAGGTTAGATTTAGTAGCATTCCTAATCAATGACGTCGCGTGGCTTTCAAGGTCACGAGTAAGATTCTAATCCGACTTTGTCACTAGAAAAGTCACGAGAAATCAATTTTCCTGTACTGGTGCTCTTCAAGTAGCGAAATAAGCATGGAATGCGAAGGTCACATGTAGTTTCTAGCTACCCCAACCATTGCAACGTCAAGGTCACAATTCTCAGAAATCTAAAATAGAATTTGCATGGTCAAAAGTGATAAAGTCAAGCTATTCAAGGTTCTTTATTGGCTTTGTACCTGCATACCCATGTATCGAGCATCAAGATCAAAGAAGTTGTAGGATGATTCTGGACGAATTTGTCAGTCATGCTAATTTTACCCTAGTGAAGACCATGTGTTAGTTCCTAGAAATCAATGGCATCTACAGAGGTATCCGATATTATTCGATAGTAATACAAGGTTAAATCATGTCGGGAAATTTTACCAAACAGTTCCTTCCATCGCTCCAAGGTCAATGTTTACCTTAGAATTATCATTGAAGTTGCGAGCAATCCTTGAGGGCAACGTCCTTTTGGGTGGAATGGTCACCAAGTAATTATTGAATTTGACTTAGTCAAAGTCACGTGTTCAAGGTCACCAAGCAAATTTTCAAGGCTAAATTGTACAAGTAATTCTTTTGTATAAGTCTTAGAAGTTATTAAACTCCTAGAAATCAATCTTCAAGATTGTCTGCGGAGGTATTCTTATAAATCAATTCCAAGGGTAGGGTATTCTTAGAATGGGTCAAGTTCATTGAAAGTGTGAGTTATCGATTGAAATTTTTCACGGTAACACCCTTTTGACGGGAAATTTTCAAGGTCACTAAACAATTCTTGAATTTAGTCGATTCAAGGTCACTTGTTAATTCCTAGAAATCAATTTTCAAGATCACATTCAGAGGTATCACATTACAATTCAAACAGATTGTTGTTTATGCTAAAGTAGGCTCATGGCTAAATACGGTCAAGGTCAAAATTTACTGGCATCAATTTTCAAGGTCACTTGCGGGGTATTCTTAGGAATCAATTCCTAATCAACAATAAATAGGCATTCCTAATAAATGACCTTTGTGTAAGTCTTAGAAGTTATTATAATTCCTAGAAATCAATTTTCAAGGCCAGGTATTAAACAGATTGTTGTCTATGTTAAGGTAAGTTCATGTCTAAATAGAGTCAAGATCAAAATTGACTGGTATAATTCTCAAGGTCACCTTCAGGATCAATTTTAGAAATCTGAACGGTTCCGAATAGGTGTTTGTTGAACAAATGTTGATGTCTATGGTAAAGGTAGGTCAAGGGTTCCTATATTGGCCATCTTCACAGTCAAATAGCAAAGTGATCATGACTTTGCGCGCCCACCATCGAAATTTCAAGGTTACGCCTCTGAGAAGTCAATTTTCAAGGTCAAAGGTGATACATCTTTCTTATATAAATATCAATGCGTTGAGATCAATCGGTTGGTAACTTGTAATTGTGAAACATGGAATTAGCAGGGTTAAACCAAAACACCTATTGCAAACTCTATAAAATGTATGACCTGGGGATAAGTCTAAAATATAAAGTTATTAATGTAACAGTGATTAATACAAAGTATGGTGAACGTATAGTGTTAGAAACGGAAAGTTTAAATGTGTATTACCTCAACGCCTTTACGAGTATTTCAAAGAAGAAAATTGAATTAAAGAATTTAAAACGCTGCTAAATCCAAAGGATGTGTTCATGAGTAGTCTGGGCAGTAGGAAAACAACAAACATAACATTTTGTAATAGCAGTGTCCCAACCACATGTAAACATGATTTAACTAGAATCTTTTAATATTTACCGAGGAATAAGAAAAATGAGCCTAATTGACATAATATACATCAAAGGAAACTTATTCATTTACTAAAGATATAGAAATATTATTTGTGATCACAATTTAGGTATAAATACCCCACCCCATCCATCTAGGTCAAACTTTAGCATTCCTTGAGGTTAAATTCTTGGAAATGGCAAATATGTTCCTATTGCTCAATTCTAACAATAGAATTAGTTCATTCAAGAGAAAACGGTGGATACTACGCATGCGATTCACATCAATAAAGATATTTCCAAAACTTTCTGTAAGCTTTAATTTGGTAATTAAAAGGATTCTATATTTAATATTAGCAAGTGAAAAGCTTAATTGTTAAATTTTAAACATAGTTAACCTATTCACAGACACGCACACGCACGCGCACACGCACGCGCAAGCGCAAGCGTACGCGCACGCGCACGCGTCGCCCGCGCACGCGCACGCGCGCGCACGCGCACGCGCACGCGCACGCGCACGAGCACACACACACACACACACACACCCAACCACCCACCCACCCATATTGACCTTGACTCTATTTAGCCATGAACCTACTTTAGCATAGACAACACTGTTTGAATTCTAATATGATACGTCTGAATGTGGCCTTGAAAATTGATTTCTAGGAATTAACAGATGACCCTGAGTCGACTAAATTCCAAGAATTGTTTCGTGACCTTAAAACTTCCCGTCAAAAGGGTGTTACCGTGAAAACTTCAATGGATGACTCACACTTTCAATGAACTTGACCTAATCTAAGAATACTATGGGTGGCCTTGGGAATTGATTTATAAGAATACCTACGCAGACAACCTTGAAAATTGATTTCTAGGAATTTTAATAGCTTCTAAGACTTATACAAAAGAGTTACTTGAACAGTGCGGCCTTGACAATTTGTTGGTGACCTTGAACACGTGACCTTGACTAAGTCAAATTGCAAGAATCGCTTGACCATTTTCCGCCAAAAGCACGTTGCCCTCAGGGATCAGTCGCACCTTCAATAACAATTCTAAGAGTAAACTTTGACCTTGTAGCGATGGAAGGAATTCTTGGTAAAAATTTCTCGTCAGGATTTAACCTTTGCATTACTATCAAATAATATCGAAATGTATCTGTAGATGGCCATTGATTTCTAGGAATTAACACATGGTCTTGACTGGGTAAAATTAGCATGACTGACAAATTCGTCCAGAATCAACCTACGACTTCTTTGACCTTAATGCAAGATACTTGGGTATGCAGACACAGAGCCAATAAAAAACCTTAAATAACTTGAGTTTATCACTTTTGACCATGAAAATCTATTTTAGATTTCATAATTGTGAGCATGACATTTAGATGGTTGGGGTAGCTGGAAACTACAGGTAACCTTGGTATTCACCCACCCAAATCCATGCTTATTCGCTACTCGAAGAGCACCAATACAAGAACACATTAACCTATCGTTTAGCCTAACTTTGAAAATCAATTTCGTGACTTTTCTAGTGACAAAGTCGGATTAGTATCCTACTGTGACCTTGAAAGCCACGCGACGTCGTTGATTAAGAATGCTACTAAGTCTAACCTTGAACATTTATCGAAACATGGTCTCAACCAGGAATTGTTTTGTGACCTGGCCCTGAAAAGTAGAATCACACCTTGAAAAGTCTATTTGAAATAAAAGTTAAAATTTCAAGGTCATCTTTACAATTCCTAGAAATCTAGAAATAAAGTTCTCAAGGTCAAAGGTTATTGACCTGAACGGGTGGTGAAATATAAAATTAGAAACCTTAAGGTCATCATATTACAATTATTAGAAATATAAAATAGAGTTTTCAAGGACAAAGATTATTGACCTGCAGGGATATTATATTAAATTTCGTATAAATATAAAAATAGAATAAGTTCATGGAAACAAGAAGAATGACAGGTCAAATGGTACTTATATTGATTAGATTGAGTCAGGACAAACACTAAACTAAAAGTAGGCCAAGGCGCTTGACAAATGTAAACTTATTGTGATAGGTACTAAGTCAAGGACACATTATTCTTATGTAAACTGCTGTGAGGTGTGTGTGAGATCAGTCAGTTAGAAACTTGTAATTGTTAAACATGGAATTAGCAGGGTTAAACCAACTCACCTATTGCAAGCCTTTTAAAATGTGTGTGACCTCGAGATATCGATAAAGTATAAAGTGATTGATATGGGAGTAATTAATACTGAGTACGGTGAACCTATAGTGATGGAAATGGATTATTTTAAATCTGTATTACCTCAACGCTTTTATAATTATTTTAAAGAAGGAGAAACTCGAATTGAAGAATTTAAAACCCTGTTAAACATGAAGGATGTGTTCATAAGTAGTTTGAGTGCAGCTTAAAACAAATAAATATATATATATATATATATATATATATATATATATATATATATATATATATATATATATATATATATATATATATATATATAAATAGTGGTAGTGTACAACCCCATCATGTAAATTAACATGCTTTAACTAGAATAATTTCTTAAACAGTGTTTAGTTGTAGCACATTGTGTGCAAATAAAGTAAAGCAGCAATAAAATAATCTCTGGAACGATTTAAACTCAGAAGTTCATCGTTTTATATGGATACCTCACATCGTTGCAGTAACAATATGACTAATAATTTAACATTTTGTAGTTGATTCTGTCAAAATAGTAATAGTAGCAGCAGTAGTAGTAAAATAAAATGGAGAGCGAAAAGATGAAGGTTATTCGTCTCTAACTCTGACTGGTCATCATCATCATTCCAACATAAGGATGAAGTGGATAAACAAGCAATTAAATTAATACTTAATCGATTGTGCTTATTATAAACTATCGAACGATACTCATCATGCAAAACATATTGAGATTGATCCAGTACACGTCTCAACCTTACACCAGTAGTGCGTATGGTGTCGGTAACTGTGATCAAAGTAATAATGTGGTATTAGATATGAAGGAATGGAATGAACCTCAAAGACGGTATTCTTATGTAGAATTACAGTTCTTCCGGTCCCAGATAGAAAACTACAACTGCTGTTCTTGCACATTCAATGCTCATAATGTAGAAGAACTATTTAATTTAAAAGATATAATAAGATATAGATTGCAATTTATTGCAAGAAAGAATGCAATGATAGTGACAATGGCATTTAGAAAGACATTGAAGATGTTATAAATGCTAAGTATAATATTAATTCACATAACACTGTATGATTAATAGAAATATTGTATTATCGTCCTGCGTACATAATGTATAGAATTTACTGAATAAATAAATAGTAACTATGATTTCTTTTGTGGTCTCGATTTAGGTATAAGTGCCCTGCTTTATCCATCTGGATAAACAACGTTAGGTAGGAAGTGAAAATGTGCAGGTGGTGGTGGTTTAGTGAATACTCTAATCAATAAACTTTCGATCGAATTGCATATACTTGGTTACCAGTATTCTGGACCTGGTACAATGTTAGAGGAACTACTGGCACGCGGTGACCCCGTATTAATCAATTGAATGCTCAGTGCACACTTCATATCAGTTACAGAGATCACCGAGATTTAGAAAGTAGACATAAGGCAGATAAAACGCTTTAAACCATCAGATGCAACATTCGGTGTACGAACTTCAGCTTTAGCAGTCGGTACCACCATGAAAGTCAAGAGAAAATTAGGAATGGGGTCAAACGTCGATCCAATCAGAAGAAGAAGAAATAGTTATGCAAAGGTGGAAATTTATTGAATTTACGAAAAACAATAGTTAAAAATTAAACCTAACGGAAATTTTACAGACACAATAAAGTCAGATTTTAACGGCAAAACGTGTGTAACAAGTTTAGGAGGAAAGAAAACATTAAAGTTGCTGGAGTAATTCCTCAGTTTAGACTGATTGATGATAATCAATTTTATACCGAGAATAAGAGACTCAAGATGTAATCACTAAGTAATACTATCTAGAAACAAGGTTCAATTTGAGGAAACCGTTTGACACAGATGGCGGACCCGAAGAAGTGGTGATGCTATAAGTAAAGGATACCTAGATTTCAGCCTACAAGCAGTTCAGAGATCTTTAAAAAAGGAACTCTAACGCTTATCCAGTGTTGGAGCAGAAACTATATGAACTTAAAGAAATTGTGGATAAATTAGTATCATGTCAAATTACAATTCGTCAACGAACTATACAAACCTGCACGAAAAATTTTAAACGAAGGAAAACAACAATTAAACTTTTGATGACCTTTGGTAAACAGATTTGGCTGAATTTAACCATATGCCAAACAAAATAAGGGATATAAGTATCTATCAGTGGTTATCGACTGTTTTTCGAAATACTTGTGGACCAAAAGGATTAAAAACGAAAACAGGCATAGAATTTACCAAGGCCATGCAAACAATCTTCATAAAGGGTCGAAACCTATCAATTTGCAGACAGATGCAGAAAAGAATTCTACAATGAATTTTATTAAACTAATGCAGCATTATGGAGTCAATCATTACTCCACCTATAGTACAAAGAAGGCTGCAATTGTGGAACGTGTTATCAGAACCATTAATGTATACAAGATATTTAGCTACAAGGTAAATACAATGGATTGATACAATTGATACCGTAATGATGGATTATAAATCGTAAGCATAGAATTACCGGAATGAAACCCAAAGATGTCGGTAATAATATAATAAAAAGCTAGAGGCTTACACTCAGATAAAAAAATTCGATAGGAATCGGTATTATGTGGGTGACAGTACGAATCAGTAAATTTAAAAGTATTTTCGCTAAAGGATCACGCCCAATTGGTCTAGTGAACTATTTAAGATTGTGAAAGTTCAAATTACTAACTCCACCACATGCATGTTGGAAGACATGAAAGGAACACCTGTACTGGGAGGTTTTATGAACATGAACTATAGAAAACAAGTATCCTGATGTATACCTGGTAGAAAAGTGCTTCGCTCCAAGAATAATAAGCAATTAGTAAAGTGGTGGTGATTGGATAAAAGATCATGGATCAATAAAGACTATACTGTTTAATAACTAGAAATGTAACTTGTAATTTGTGAAATAAATTACTTATGTAACTATAGGAATAGTTTTATCGAAGGATGTAGCTTTTAGATGAAATAAAACACAAAGAAATTGAATTTTATTCATAAATATAAATATTACATAAACGTTTTTCTAAAATTTCATTAGCTTATATAGTAAACCTAACGTACTCATTTAAATTGCTGGAAAGCCAAGCAGGAATTTGTATTTGAGTCACCTTTATCGATATTTTCTAATATCCAGTAATAGATTTTGTGGTGCTCTTGGTTTTCCTACGGTTGAAACTTATGTCATGTTTTGTTCTAATAATATTTCAATCAAAATATTGAGGCACTTGTAATTAGCATAATATGCTGCTTTCTCAATACATTCAGTTACAATAGATAAATATTTAACATTTGTTGTAATGCACAATAAATTATGACCCCATAATAAATCTATATGTACATTTTAAGCGCTGTCACCAAGTAAATTCATATCGTCTAAGATCTATCTACTTCATTAAAAGTTAATGAAAGTAACCTTTATCGGCACACAATTTCATAAAACTTTTAATGGTATTGTCTAATTAATTTTTATCAAATAATGTCTTAATACTAACTTCATTTGCACACTTTGAGTTTATAGCACACAGTTAAAACACTTATCAGGAATAACAATATGTTGTAAGATATTCAGTACAAGTCAATAGCTTTCAGAGGAGCATTTCATCAAAGAATGCTTTGGGCACTTTCTATAGATTTGATCAGTACTGTACCATAGTTCTTCCTTCATTTCCGTTTGATTGTAAATACACTATGTTTCTAAAACTTATTAGACGTTGATATCGCCTTATTACGTTACCATCAAACAAAACATGTTTATAATCATTTATCGTGATCTGTTTGACGCTTGCATGGGTAGAACCTTTGATTTTTTACAACTTTTCATCAACAGAGTAAGCATACATTTTTGCACGAAGTCCTACAAATTCAATATAATTTACCTTGATTTTCATCTTTCATTAAGCCGGGAACCTTTTATTTGTTAATGGAATTCCAAAGATATTGTCAGGACTATGATCAGATGTATCGAATTTATCAATGTCTCTTTAATGCATTCATAGATATCAGGAATGCAAAAGGCGTATATGAGACTCTCCGTATCAGTATACAAGAGCTTAACATTATCAGGAACTTAGGTAGCGTGTAACAACAATGAAAATAGTATAAAAATTTTTGAAACGTCTAAAACACTGAAGCTTGCATATATAGGTTTATTTAAACATACATCTAGCTTATTCATTTGAATGGTAAGCATATCATTGTTAAATATTGTACAACCTATGAACATTTGGTTCTGATATGTAAGCACGAGCACCGTAGCGACCATCCCATTTCGGTACTAAACGTATATCCTTATATTTACGTACATTTTCCATCAATTTCCCAAAAACACTATTAATCATTAATTTATAAAAATTTTTTCAAATTCATTTTGAGATTGCTGCGCATAATATTATTTAAATCGATATATTTTTTTAACCACGGGGACTGTTTAAAACGTAATAAAGGGTGTACTTTTACCATCTTTAATCCATATTTTAAATATACTTTCAAATTTCTGTAATGAATTATGTAATTACGTTTTGGATACAATGTAAGCAATAATTTTTAATTTTAGAATTTGAATCAGGTACGGGTGAAACCATATGTTCGGGTGCCAATGGTAGATCACTGCAACTCTCATGCAATTCTATGGGATTGTCTAAATCACACTCGATTACATAACCAATTTCTGAATCATCAGGATGGTTTATTATGTCCAAAGTTCATTCACAAAAGACAAATCGCCAATGTCTGTAAATAGTTCTAACTATTGCGAAATTTTAAGCATAGTATCGAATTAAATCTGTACAATAGTGCAGAGGATCAATTTAAATACTTAAACAGGTTTGGGAAAATTTTCGAAAATGTCTTTATATACAAGTCAGTATTCTGAAAGATTTAACATTCAATTTGTCCCAAACATTAACCCATTTCAAAGAAGGAAAAGCATAATTTCATTCCTCTCAAGGAGAATTCTGAGCTTATTCCTTCAGCCACAATCTTGATTTCAGCATACATACATACATTACGTATATATGCAAGGTGGGATTAGGTATGTGATAAGAATAGGATGGGTAGGAACAGTTAGTTCTGAAAAGTACTACAGAATTGCCTAAGTAGCCGCACATGGTGTGCATATACGCAGTGACCATGCTGCTACATGGGTAGAGGAAAACTCCTGAAAAACCTCCTATAAGGTAGACGGTAACGAATCGAATTTCCAAATGCTAAGCATTGTCACCACTACTGGCATCATTGATTTCTCATTATTAAGATGACTGAAAACGCTTCCTTGAAAGGTAGCCTGGCCTCGCTTAATTTAACCCAAGCATCAATATACTCACATGGAGACATGCCTTTGCGAACTAGTAGAGAAAATTTGTATTGTCGTTACAATTAGCTTTGGTAATAATTTTTACTATTTTCCAAATACTTTGACAACTTTCAATACTACTATGAATAAATCTGAGAGTCAATAAATCTTTCTTTGTTTACGGGTACCAGTGAAATCCAACCGGAAGCGTAGCCAATTGCTCTAATTATGAAATTGTAATCATAACCTGATAAATTATGGAACACAACCGGTAGAATGTGGGAGTCTATAGTTTAGGTTACAATTCTGATGTGATGCTCCCCAAAATGCTACAGTAAAATGGTTATGTCTCTAACTTTTATATCATAATCAGTAAATGGTTTTCCGAAAATGTGACAAATCGTGATGCCTTCAAGTAGTTCAGCCTGACTAGGAGTTAAACTACACATAGGAATTGTTTTATTGATTATGTCGGTGGCCCAATGTTCAATACTTTGAAGCTCTTTAATAAACCATTAAATGCAATCATTTCCTCTATAAAGCCTAAATCGAGATAAAGAATCATTGTATGAACACTTCAAGCAGTAAGCAATGTTGAAGGGTATATGTTTGGAATGAAATAGAGTATTATTCCCAGTGCATGTTAAATTTGTGCAATTTCTAAAATACTTTCCAAACCCGCATAAATAACAAACGGTACCATTTACTAGAATGCGAAGTTTTGAACTGCAGAAATATTTCTGCTTCGGTAGGCAGCCTGACAGAGCATCGATTAAGTTGATGACATTTTGTATTAATCGCATCAGCAATTAGAACCTGCGGAATAATAATTAGCAGAAAGCACTAAAGGATTTATAGGTTTTCTGACACTAATTTGATTTTTACTTAATACTAGTGGTAATATACCTTTCCTCATAATGCAAAACAAATTAATGGAGAGGTTGTTTAACTTTTCAATTTTTTACATCTACTTTAATGGGGAGGTGGATTGAATCATAATTCAAAACATCCATAAAATGAGGATAACTGTAAACTCTATCCTGAATGATGTTGTACCGGATATAATGCCGAAACAACGGCCCACAGGAAACAATACTGTCATTAATTTTAACATTCACTACCGTGCTGCTTTACTGCAATGAAGTAAGGAACCTTAACCTAAGTCGAAAAGCCATCTCTAACGGAGCATAGCTATTAATATTCACCTTTAAATGCAAAACTTCATGTAATTCCCAACCGGAATCTCTTTCGAAAACTCTCTAATTTTTTTGTAATTTGTAATGAATGTTTTCATTATACCACGCACGTAAATTTCGTGCAAAACACTTGTATGAATTTTGTAAAAAATAAGAGGTCCTTGATGTTTGCTATATTGACTATAATTTCCGTAAGTAACCTACCATTAAAGCATGCATCTAGAGGATACCAACCTAATTTATGCGTACGTCCTTTAGTGACATTGACAATTTAACTACCTGTTTTCTCTGAAGCGTTCTTTAACCGTTTCACAAGATAACACTTTAACAATGATAAATTGCTTTTCAGCTTAAGCAAACTATCATTTGCTTCTAAATAAATTTTATTTTGAATTATATTTTGCAATATCTGAATACTGTGCTTTACAAATTCGTTTTTCCGTTTTCAACAATGGAATAATACGTCTTGTTAAATTAACAATATCATTACTACTTGATATAGCCTTACTCATAGTTACCTTCAACACTGTATCTAACAATGCAAAATATGAAGCACACACTGCCGATTATGCAACAAATATTTTATTTGTTCATTATAACTGATATGTAAAATTAATAATAAGTCACTGTAGAAGTACTTTAGCTTTACAATTACAATTAGAACTCTAGTCACGAGTGCAATGTATTGACTGGTATAAACTGCTCTTCATTCAAGGTCAAATACATAAGAATTTGAAAATTCTATTTTTAGATTTAAACCACGTCCACTTGTTAGCAATTTTGCTAACGTTAACAGAATTACATGTATATAATCTTAAAATGTTATTCAAAAATTAACTACATACTAGTATTTGTAATGGCTTCAAGCAGTAAGAGAATAAAATTATGCTTGAGCAAGAATAAAGAAAATATCTTGTGCGATGTTTTGGTGGAAGCACCTAAAGCAAAAAGCCTCACTTAGAACCACCCTGATGCAGGAATTTTATGAAGATATTCCTGTTATATCTATTCGTGATAGCGATGTGGATGAAGTAGGTATATTACATAATTTATGGTTTTCATAGTAATTTAGTTATTGATAGCTACATAACTATTTTACTGTATCATTTTCTTGCAACAACCCTTGAAGAATCACCACTACTGTTTCCATCAGCAGCTGCATCACACCCAGCGCATTATGTAGGAAAGAATTTGCAGCTTATTAGGAAGAAGAGTGGATCTCAGGGTTTACTACATCATTTGTAGGACCCTACAACCCTTCAACAATTGCAGTAGAAGAGTGTGAGGTGGTTGCATTTTAGATACTTATGTGAAAGGTGAGGCATCGGTAGTGGCTGAAGTGTAGACGCTAACGGAAGAATTGGCCGAAGCTGATGATTCTAGCAAAGTGCGCCAAAACATTCAGGAGACACAAAAAGGTGTTATACACTTTAGCAAAATTTAGGTGTTTAAGTTTTGCTATTTATTTTGTTAACTAGTGCTAGTAAGTGTTTTACTGTTTAAATAGTTTCTGTTAGGCTTAGATTTGTTAGTAACATATAAAAAATTAATTAATGTTAAATCGTTTTCATGCATTATTATTTATCGTAAAACATTTTCCATTATCCTAAAGATTTTACTACAACAAGAAATGTGCACAAGAAAATTTAAATTGCATTGCAACTTGTGTGTAAAAATTGAGTGATCTACGTTAATGAGAAAATGTGCAAGGAAAATAAAGCAATGAATCCTACAAGTATGTGTTAAATGAAAATTTTCATTTAAAATATAACTGGCCTCAGAAAATATTCAACAACAAAGAAGCGTAATGTAAACTCGCCTTCAAAAAGAAATCAACCGTTATAACATGTTTTAAATTGTATATGGAATAATGGATTTCTTATTTTAAAATAATATAGGCTTTTTAATTTATCCTTAAAGTTATGTATGTGTCTAGAATCAAATAAACGTTAACTAATCAAACGTGTATGTAAAATGTAAAATTCATGGCGTCAAAATGCACTTAAGAGAGTAAATGTATGTGTGAGTATACGTACTGGAATGAATATGAAAACATACGTCCATAGGAATGGAAAGAGATGCAGCACGAACGAATTTTTCAATTTACCCCATGTCCCTGTCAAATATTTTTTTTGATTTTTATTTTACCAAGAAATATGAAAACTGGTTCATTAAACTGACATTTCAAATTTTAAACAACTTTTGAACTTATTATTTTGTATTTCTGTTGTTAAATACATGACATATTTTCTATAATTTATGATAAATACTAAAGTATAATTTTTTTATATTTCAAACTGAAAGCTACTATTTTATTCTATGGTTGTCCCATTTTGGTTGTCCTCGCAGGGTATCTCAGTTATTAGCAAAGATACAGAGATGCGGTTTTCGAACGTTGGCTACTTTTTGTGAAACGAAAGATGACACAAACATAATTACTCTAGCTCTTCTCATTTTGAGATACAGGGCGTTTTTGAAAAAGTTGCATTTTGAGACAGCCCCGTATCTCAGCTTACGATAACTTATAGAAAAAGTGAAAAGTGTTCTTTATATAATTTTTCCGTAGAATGCAGTGCTGTTTTCAGAATGAGTATACGGGGTCAGGTCAAAAGTTATCGGGATCAACTTCATTTTTTTAAATGGGACACCCTGTCTATTTTCTCATAATTAAATTTCTCTTGTTCTAAGCACTTCAAATATATATAACAATTATCACTTATTTTGATAAATAGCGTGGTATTTTGTATTATTAACTGAATTTCTTAGTAGGCTTTGAATTCGTAATCTTCTATTGTTTTTTTTGTGCCTAATATAGAAAACCATCATTATGTAATTATATGTCATTGAAGAAGATACAAATTTCGGCAAAATAATTTATTTTATTTCCAGAATTGTTGATTTGAAACTCATATAAATATTGGATGTATTTATTTATAAATTTAGAGACAAACGAAAATAAGAAGAATTAAAATTTTATAAATATTGCTCAATTTGTTGACCATTATGGTCAAGACAAATCCTACATCTTCGAAGAATTTCTTGAATGGATCTTAATAAAATAGGGTCTTAAACGTAGTTCTTCAAAGGTTTTCTTGTAGCATTCATCAAAGCTTCTTGAGTTTCATACTGTCTTTGATGAATTTTATTTTAAGGCAGCCCCACAAAAAAATCTAAAATTGATAGGTCTGGGGACCTTGCTGGCCAATTAACTGGTCCATTGTTACCAATCCAATGGTTTTGAAACATTGTATTGAGGTAATCTCTTACTAGTCTTGCATTGTCAAGGTGCCCGTCTTGCTGAAAATAAACCTCTTAGCTGGGCTAACGGAATATCATCAATCAATTCTGGAAGGCAAATGTCCAAAATTTCAAATATCGTTGATGGTTCAAATTGCCTTCAAACATGTAAAATGTTAATCTGCCTCCTAAAATGAAACAGGACACATTGAACCCAAACCTGCCTTGCTGCTGACGGATCACGGTAACATGCCGATTTTCGTTAGACCAGAAACGATTCGTTGCACGATTGTAAATTCCGGCGGAGCTTATATGGCTTTCATCCGACCATATAACTAAACGACCAAAATTACCATTTTCTTCACTTTTCTGAATATACCATCTACAGAAATCGATACGCAATTGAGCATCACCCGGATGCAAGTGGTGGATGACTTGAGGTATATATGGTTTATAATAGTATTTTTAAATATTTTGATACTTTCGTTTTGAAATGCCCACCGATTCTTCTATTTTTCTGCAAGACGTATAATTTTCGTTAACAGTGACCTCTGCAAGGACATTTATTTCATTATTTTCTGTTTTCTTTTCTATATGTTTTGGCGCGTGGCCTTTCAAACGATCCGTGATTTTCCAAATTTTGTTTTAACCTAATGAATGTTTTTTTACACGGTTGCCTTCTTTCCGAAATCTATAATATTCACATTTTATTTAACTCAAATGATGACTAACATTCCAGTAAATATAAATACCTTTCAAAATATATTTCCTTCGCTTGCTCTGCATTAAAATTTGTTTGGTAATAAACCCCAATCATATCTAATTTCTCATAGTTCTCGTACCCTAAATTATTCGCCATGGTTTGAAACTTTGTAAAATTCAAAATAACGAAAAGAATATTGAAAACTTTACTAACAATAAGGATCTCAACAATCAACAATTTGCAAATATTGACAAATGTCAAAAAATGAAGTTGCCATGGTAAAACAATTGCAGTACCAAAGGCCACTAACAAATCCAGTTAATAATTTGAAATACTGCGCTATTTGTATAAAAATGATGAATGCTATACATATTTGAAATGCTTAGAACAAGGAAAATTTAATTATGAGAAAATAGGGTGTCCCATTTAAAAAAATGAAGTTGATCCCGATAACTTTTTGACCTGACCCCGTATACTCATTCTGAAACCAGCACTGCATTCTACGGAAAAATTATATAAAGAACACTTTTCACTTTTTCTATAAGTTATGGTATAGCTGAGATACGGGGCTGTCTCAAAATGCAACTTTTCAAAACGCCCTGTATCTCAAAAATGAGAAGAGCTAGAGTAATTATATTTGTGTCATCTTTCGTTTCACAAAAAGTAGCCAACGTTCGCGAAAACCGCATCTCTGTATCTTTGCTAATAACTGAGATACCCTGAGGACAACCAAAATGGGACAACCTGTACATACTAAATACAATATCGTTTTTTTTAATGTAGATAAAGTCAAACGTTTAAAACGCCTAATTCAACATTTTATGATATAACATATACAATTTACCTCAAAACAAACAAAATGCACATTTTAGTATAAGTTTTGTTATGAACAAATAAGTTCAAAGGTAAATATGTAATTATTATTATTATTATTATTAATTGTATAAAATTAATAATAATTTTAAATGCACACTGCTTACATGAATTTATGTAAAATATTATTTTCACTTCATGTCAAGGATTATTAAAATATAAACTGATCATTTTCAAATTTAAAACTATACATACACACTTATACATAATTATATCAGCATGAACAAGCACTGATTACACATGCTTCATTATGCTGACTTTGATGCCTTGTTAAGCTGAAGATCATTCAGTTTTTAGTCATTTCATAGAATTACATATCAAGTTTTAATTGTTTTACTTTGTTTAGTAACTCATTTAGCTTCTTTCTATCTTCCATACCAAATACTTTTCTTTACTTTCCATTCGTATCGTGCGTAGTATTACTTTCGTCATTTCTGCTAATAAAAAGTTTACTGAATCATGCCCATCTAACGAAACCTTTCTTTATTATACCCTTAGGACCAATAACCTTGAAAAATTCATGTTTCCATGAAGTGATCCTATGTTTAGATTTGTATGAATTGTTACATGATACTACCCTTACGAGCTGAAAACTATTTGACCTTGACTCAATCTAGTCAATATAAGTACCATTTCAGCTTGGTCTTTTTAGCATAGACAACAACCTGTCATTCTTCTTGTTTCCATGAACTTATTCTATTTTTATATTTCTAAGGAATATAATGTAATATCCCTGCAGGTAAATAATCTTGACCTTGAAAATTCTATTTTAGATTTCTAAGAATTGCAATATAAAGATGACCTTGAAATGTCTATTTTAGATTTTATCTTGACATTTTGAACAGCTCCAAAATTTGAATTTCCGCCAAAAGTTTAACCTTGAACAGCTCCAAGAACTTTAATTATTCAACACCAGAGATCGAGTGACCTTGAACAGGCTCAGAACCGGTCCCTTACCACTACTAACAATGGATCACCTTTGTCCTTGAAAGTTGACTTCTCGGAGGTGTGAGCTTGAGTAATATGCAGGGAATGTGTACGTGATCTTGACCTAATGCACTTGCGGGGTTTCTTTAATAAATTAATAATTGGATTACTATATGTGGCCTTGAAGAATATACGCAGGCAATGTGTGTACGCAATGGCCTCGAAAACGAGAAAGTGAATCCTATAGTATACGTGACCTTGAGCATCCTCCTACATACATTTACCGGCCATGTATTGGGATACCCGTACAGCTTGATTTCTAGGACTTATGAGCTTGAAAATTGACTCCAATACATTTTAGCCGTTGCCCTAGATAACAATTTATTTGATGGCCCTACAGGTGATTATTAGGAATTGTGATCCTGACTCAGCCAAGAATTACTTGAACAATTGATCACTTTTGTATGAATCCACATACTGTAAACATAATCTTTTTACTACAATTTAGACAATACAAGAGAGAATCTCCCTCACTTTGAGAAGTCTATTTAATATCCCTGACGTTGAGAATTGATTTATAAGAATTAACACCTTAGCTCAGGCAAGAATTGCTGTGTGACCTTGAGGAATATACATAGGCAATGTGTATGATGGCCTTGAGCAAAACACTAATAAAAGGTATAGTGGAAGGGTGGTACAGGGTGCCCTAGCTATGCAAACAACGTAAGCAGCAGCCTTAAAAACTATTGACTTGGAGGAGATATCCCTATTTGACCTTGAAGAACGTAAAGTATGAGGGCGCCCTTGAAATACCGTTGACTTCGATGCAGTGACATCAAAGTAGATTTCTGCCACGTGACCTTAAAACGGACAATGTGTACGGGAGAGTCAATTACCTTGACCTTAAAACCAATCTAGTAACTTTTCTAGTGTCTTTTTCAAATTTAGTTACTTCAATGACCTTGACCTTGAGGAAGATACTGATGTAGGCAATGTTACCACCCTAGACTTTATAGTGACTTTCTTCAAATCTAGTTCTTTTCTGGTGACAAAAGTGGGTTAGAAGTGACAGTATATCTATTATTTTCTTACGAGTTACGCATTGTTAATTTAAAATATAAATATCACATTAAGATTAAAACATTGCCATGAAAGAGGTCTAATGTGTTCTTCTTAAGGTAATAAGTTAAGTGTTACTATGTAAATCACTGGCAGCTTACATACAGGTTAGTACGACTGACCACAGTGCTGCTAAGTTTACCAAACTTTAATTAAGAATTCTTCGAAAACTAAACGTTTTCGAGCAGAACGGTTACAGAAATTTTTGGAATTAGGTGGTATGTCTATTATCTGCCATTTACTCACCATATATATATATATATATATATATATATATATATATATATATATATATATATATACGGTATTTTCAAATGTCTGCCAAAATTTCTAGGAAATGTAAAGAAATGTGTAACGTATAATAAATTTTGAATTAATGAAAAGTAACTTATCCAAAAGTAATGAAATAATATATTCTCCAACATATACTAACCTTACACCATTTATAATTGTGCCTTTGGCTCATCAGCAGATTAATAGTTGGTTCATAAAAATGATTTGCTTAATTACCACTTACCCTGAATAATAAAGAATGTAAAAAATGAAGTTATCTCGGCCAAATTGTCTTTTTTTAAATTATCGACAATTAAACCGACTTGACAAAATGTAAAAAACTAACACCATACAGACTATGTTTATTGAATTAAATGTAATGATGAAATAATGAAGGTCTTAAAATTATGCTTAAAGTATTAAATAAATCACTAAATAAATACCTTAGAAATTTTGTACACAAACTTTTCTTTTCGACAACCACTGGTATCTAAATATGATTACGGAGAGGTTAACAGGATGAAGTCATTCTTACGTCATCATGGTGCAATCTTGACATAATATCATCAGCCACACCCCAAACGGAATTTATATTTAAAAAATTCGTATAATTTCTTCTTAAAACTTTTAAATCCACTTCTATTGCATTATATGGAAGTATCCATTCAAAAATTTGCAACCATAAAATCAAATGCGTACTAAAAATTCAATTACGTTGTAAATTGAAGTAATGATATACGTGTAATTAAAGAAAAATGGTATAAATAAGTAAAGAAAACGTACAGAAAACTCCTAAAAGAATAAAATGCTTTTAATTTTATGTAAATGTATTAAAATATCTCTTACCACCAAATTGATGGCGCTTTACACATAAATTTAAATAAAATCAAAAGAAGTAGCTTCATGCTTCGACATTCAACAGGAAGTGCAAATGGAGGATTTGAATGTATCAGATAAGAAATGAAATTGAAAGCAGGATTATAAATCTTAAGAACTAAGAAGATGTGCAAATTAAGTTGCCTACTCATACCAATATTGTAAAATAATTAAAATTTTCTGGTATTTAGAACTACATGAAGGAAAGATCTTAAATTGAGGTATATTTTGTACAACACTAAAAAGAGTTGTTACAAATGTGAAATTTAGCAAATTTTGTCAAATGAACATATCACCATTTTCAAAATAGTTAAGTTTCAAAAAAAGGACGTTTTCTTTGATTTCTCTGAATTATACACACAGACAGTCTGGTTATGTATATTACCCACACTCTACACGAGTCATACATTGATGGTCGCAATACTTAATTATTCGGTGCAGTGACACAGATACTGCCAGGCCGAAAGACTTTTCAGGTTGAACTTGCGCCACTAGATGTACTAAAATTTTGATTCCATTCCGTATTTGTAAACATGATATACACGACTAAGGTTGCTTGATTTTGTGATTTGACGGCTCGTTTCAAGATAAACAAGAAAATTTGATTTCATGTTCTTCATTGCGTGCGCCACTGGTTCACTATTTCGATCTGAAGATCTGTGAAGATTCCGAAAATATCAAGGCAAAGAAAAATTTCAAACAGGATTTTTCTTTAAATCGCTTCGCTGCAGAGATACAGGGCGTTGTACATTAAAAAACGTAAATGAGGTGTGGTAATCAAATACGTATAATAATATGTATTTATACAACATACGAATACTATTTAGAATTTTGTTTGCCTTCATGTTTTCCTCATCTTCACGTTATTGGCAAAAATATTAAAATAGTTTAATCTATAGTTAGTACCTATGTACTATCTTGACGACTACGCATTTTGTATTCTTTTCATATATCAGTCTGAAATAGTATACTAAACTGTACAAATTTTTTTATTTTTAAGGCGTAGGAATTGAATTTTTACTGCTCTGCAGTTTACATTACATTATGTAATGTATACTCCATAACATTCCATCTGTTAAACAAAAATAAAAGTTACATTGTGAATATCGTCGCTGAATCTGCAAACTCGTATTGGTCATTTTTGAACAAAATAATATTTTTGCACCGTTATCGTAACACATATAACTGCAAAACCTCCTGTTGCTAAAAATAGTTTTGAGATATACATAAAATCTAAACCTCCTATCAGTAAAAGACGTGTAAGAAATTGTATGAGCTTACATTTCCATTTGAAGATTGTACGGTTATTTTGAGCCCGAATTTCGGAACATTTTGCTGTTAAAATCAAATTCCATAAAAAGTAATGATTGTTATAATGTTAAGAAACTTCTCTACCAACTTTTGTATGGCATATTACATAAGAATTATGTTCTGTCTATTTTTTTAATAATATTTTCGCAAAATTAATGTGATGGGCCAGGCAAATTAAACTTTAGTGCTCAAAAGTCGTACAATGCTAGACATTTTTAATCTACTTTAGACATTTCAAACAAGTGGTACATGAAAAATTATTAAATAATAATAGATTTTATTAATATCAATTCAGATAAATTTTTCTTTAGATGTGAGATAATTTATTATAGATTAGTACGTTATATTAATGGAATGTTAGCCTATATCGCAAGGATTCACACATTGTTGAATCCTGGATTGTGAGAATCTGCGATATTGCAGTCTGACATTCCATTAATAAAGTAATTTGATAGTAATCTCATTATATTTAGAATTTATCATTTATATACATAAAGACAAAATTTACATCGATTGAGCTTGAATCTGATGGAGATAGTTAGGCGTATTAGCAATACAGGTCGTAGGTTCAAATCCTACTGAGGTGAACTTTTATTTATGTATTTAATAAGATTAAATAATTTTATTACATATTTACTTTTGAACTTATTCGTTCATAACATAAAACTTATAATAAGTGGTATATGAGTTGACATCTAGTGTGCTAAATTTTTAAGGCCAAACAAACGCGAAATTTTAGCAAATATCGGTTTTCGCTTAAAACTCGAAAATGCGCACCTTACAGCAAATTTTACTCCTACCAAAACTAAATAAAGCATGAAATTTTAAAAATCGGTTTAGCCATTTAGCTACAATCTTTTTATAAAATAACCAGTCACAAACATCTAAAGTAAATGGTCAAATAAAAGTTAATCATGAAATTTGTATTGTATTTGTACGTTATCGCGTTTTTACAGGTAGAAAGGCATCCGCTAGAAGTCGTTTTGATGTTAATATTATAAACTGCAAAGATTTGATGCTTCTCAAAATAATCAGGCACCATCGCATGTCGATAAAATATCGTGCGACGTAAACAACTTTACTACAGACGAAAACGTACAAACATCAAAGTTGATTATCCAAACGATACAGACAATGGAGTTCAATACTATGAAGAAGAGATGGAAAATAACTCAGAAAACGCTGTATCTTTACCAACTAATGATTCTAAATTCGAGGATATTTTAAACAAAGAGAGTAAGAATTCGATGTTGACATCCAGAGTGAAGCTCTACTTGTTTCACAAAGTAACAATTATGATGATAACGAAAATACTGAGACCGATAACGATGATCCTGATTTTAACATCGAGAAAGAAGTACTTCATATGAAGAAAGCTCGTCGAACAGCGAACACAAAGAACAAGTGCAACGAAACATCCTAACTGAGCTTACTGAAGAAAATCAAATCCTTCCTGTTGACCACCAAACTATAGAGAACGCCATAAGAAAAAGGTTCAACTCGAGATAAAAGGCAGAAAGAAAAAGAAAACGTTTACTAGGAAAGAATACGAAGGTTTGAGAAAAGTTGATGGAAATGTTAAATCTGGACAATCAAGAGAACTTATTGCAAAACGTAATTTGAAAATGTGCGAAACCAAACGACTTTGCTCTACATTTTCTGAAGAGGAAAGATGTATATTTGACACTTTTTGGACAAAAGTGACATCAGAAATGATATCTTGAATAGCAGAAAATCGTATGTTAGTAATTTAATGTGAAACATAGCCAGAAGCAAAAAGAAAATTCCAGAAAGGTTGTAACTTACTATTACATAAAAAGGATTCACAAAAATTTGCTGTCTGTAAGAAAATGTTTTTGTCAACACTAGGGCTCAAAGAATGGCCAGTTAGAAATTGGTGCTGAAATAAATACTGGAATGCATTCCAATGAATACGAACAACTTTCTTTTCTCCGCGTGAGACTTGCTAAACCAATGAAAGAATGGAAACAATTTTTGCAATCTTTTAGACGAAATTCAAACTTCCTAGCCATTACTGTCGTTCATCATCCAGAAAATTGTATTTGGAGCCGTTATTCCAAAATAAAATGATATCTACATACCGGCAGTTTTAGAAATATCCAAGAGAACATAATGTTGAACTTCTTTCCAGAAACTACTTTGTGCAAGAATTGATCGTCAAGATATAGCCCTATTTATGCCAAAAAATTAGTGTGATTTGTGCATGGATATTATCACAATCACATTGAAGAAGCTGACTATCAACACACTAACGGAGAAAAGCTGAGGCAGAGAACAAAAGAGAAGGATGAACAAATGACAGTAAGCAACCCGAACAAGTTTTAGCCCATACATTAGATATGCAAGCTGTGAATCTGGTCCCACTTTAAAATGTACCTCAATTTATTTTAAAAGAAGTTATGTGTTATATATTATATATATATATATATATATATATATATATATATATATATATATATAACTTGTTTGACTTAAGCAGTAGGGATGTATATTGCTTTATGGATGAAACCGAAGTCTCCTAGATGCTACAAACCTATAAAATTCTTGACACTTATATTGAACAACGTCCCACACTGGAAAAGTTGTCAGATAAGTGATGGATGCTAATCAAAACAGTGATACCGTTCTATCTAATGCTTTACTTCATTACAAAATTATCTTAAAAAGGCCATACCCAAATGGAGGTGGATAGTGCCCATAGCCTTTTTTGTTTTATGATTGTGGACCTGAACAGGCTAATAGTCCTATCGTGCTAAAGCACTCAGGAACACTTAGGAGGATGGATAGAGGGATAATGAATTGCCAATAGATGCCTATGAACAGCTACCTTAAATTTTCTCATATCATGAAGTGACAGGAAAACAGGAACTAGGGAGATCATTCCAGAGTTTAGAAGCCGTGTAGAAAATGTGGATTGCGCCCGTTTGGTACGACAAGTGGAGATTTGTACTGCATACTGATGATGTGAATGAGCGAACTGAGTGTTTCTCGCAAAGATAGCCGGAGATGGTATCAAAGAATGTAATTTCACCAGCACAATAACCGTTGTAATAACGATAATACAAAGAAAGAACTGAAACCATCCTTCTATGCTCAAGGGATGTATGTGAGAAGTTAAGGACGGGTCATTTATAAGCCTAATCGCTCTCTTTTGAATACGATCAACGATATCGAGAGCGTATTGGGGAGCACTAACCCAAAGGTGAGAATTATATTCCAGATGAGGCCGAATTTGGGCCTTATACAGCAGAAGGAGTTGTCGAGAGGTAAAGTACTGCTTAGATCTGTACAAAAGCCTATTTTACGAGCAGCTGTTTTGGTAGCTGACAGAAGATGGTCAACCCATGAGAGATTTGAAGATACAGTCATACCCAACAGAGTAATAGAGTCTGAAAACTTAAGATCTGAGCCATTCATACATCATACTTACAACAGGAAATGATCGATCTTTTTTGGCGGACACAAGGCAACACTGAGTTTTGTTAGCATTAAATTTAACTAGATTATTGCTTCCCCATTCGAGAATACGTTGCATGTCTTTGTTGATTGAATTTGCCATTTCAGCTTTAGTTTCTTGATTTGACATAGAAGGTGGATTATCACTATGAGTAGACTGAGATGAACTACAGTGAAGAGTGCTATCGTCAGCAAAGCAATGGATGGGGTTAGTTGTTGAAGAAATAAGGTCATTTATGTACAGCATAAAAAGTGTAGGCGCTATAACGGATCCCTGTGGTACGCCCGCGTTAATGCTAACCTCTTTTGAAAAAAGCCATCAACTACGACACGTATTCGTTTTTTATCAAGGAAACTGGAAACCCAGTTGATGAGCGTATCATTTAACCCAACGAGGTGAGTTTGGCAAGTAAACACTTATGCCAAACTTGGTCAAATGCCTTTGAGATATCTAAAGCGACTACAACTGTTTCACCGGACTGCTCTACTGTATTGTTCCAAACTTGGGTCACATATGAAAGAAGATCGCCTGTTGAACGACTTTGCCTAAACCCATATTGGTGGTCACTAAGGAGTTTGTTAGTTTCAAGGAACGTGAGCAGTTGCTGATTGATGGCTTTTTCCATGATTTTAGACAAAATGGAAGTGATGGCAATTGGTCTGTAATTTGAGGGATCGGTCTTATCACCTTTTTGGGAATAGGTTGAACATTTGCTAACTTCCATGATGAAGGGAATTCCCAGAAGATATAGAGATCGTATAGAGCTTAGATAGGACTGGTACTAGTTCGGGGAACATTTCTTTAAGACAATAGCTGGGATACCGTCTGGGCCAGTCGCCTTATTGAGATCAAGCCTACTGATGATCGATTCCAAGAGCTTGTACCGAAAATGAATTGGTTTCATAACGTATGAAGAAGAGTTGACTAGGGGCACATCTTTTCCAGAATCATTGAGACACGAGTTTGATGCAAACAAATCCACAAAACGTTGGCTTTGTCTACAGAATCAGCAACTACCGATCCGTCAATAGATGTCAGGGGAAATGAAGATGTTCGAAAGTTTTTACTAATGGCTTTTGCTAAAGACCAACATTTACGACTGCCTAAAGGAGATGTAGCTAATTCATTGCATTTTCGTTGTTCGAACAACTTTTTAGTTTTAGTGATGACACCTTTGCAGATATTTCTAGCACCAACGTATTCTACATGACTGTCAACCGATTTATTAGATTTCCATTTAATGTAACATTTATTTTTTAAAGATATTGCATCAGAACAAGCCTTATTGAACCAGGTTTGGGAACGTGAATGACCTACACGGTACTGTTTTTTCGGAATGTACAACTCCATTCCCATGAGGATGACTTCAGATACTGAAAGAGCGATGTCCGAAGAAGAGGACGCCATGGAAAGGTTGCAAAGAAATCCCGTAAATCACTCCATCGAGCTGACTTAAAACACCACAAGGTTCTATCGGTTTTGCGAACAACAGTGGAATTAGGTACAGTAGAGATGATTTTTATTAGAAAATGGTCGGAAAGACCTAAAGGCGAAAGAACGGAAGTTTTATAAACAAGAGGGTTTGATGTAAGAAAGAGATCTAGAAGATGTGGAGTATAGTTAGGGTTATCAGGGATTCTTGTGGGTTCAGAAATCATTTGTGTGAGATAGCATGAAATAGCAAATGGTTCTGCACTATGACCAGCAGGATTTGTAGTAGATGAAAATTGAAGCCAATTAGAGTTATGAAAATTGAAATCGCCTACAATTGAGATATCGCAAGATGGAAACTGAGACAGGAGATAGTCAACTTTCATACTAAGGTAATCGAAGAAGCCTTGAAAGTTGCTGTCATTAGGAGACCTATAAATCCAACAGTAGAATTTCACAAAATTAGGACCAGAATGTTTAAACCAAATCACGTCAAAATTTTTATTTTCTAAGGAAGAAACCCTCTTGCAAGCAATTCTGTCCTTGATGTACGCACATACGCCTCCTTTATATCGAAAGTTAGAGTGAAGATGGTATTGAGGAAATTGCAAGTCGGGTGACTCGGAGCTTTCAGAGGAGACTTGTGTTTCAGATAGAAACAATATATCAGGTTGTAATTGTTCAAGATGTTGGTGAATAGCGTTAAGATTAGACCTGATACCGCGGATGTTGCAGTAGTGAATCAGAAAGTCGATACTTTCGATGACCGAGGTCGCTTGGGCCCTGCCCTCCGGACATCCGAATGGGGCAGGATTTTACGTCCGGAATTTATAACCCTAGAAACCACAGCCATCTTATTTTTAATTTGGGACTTTTAATCCGATAGGAAGACAGTGAGGGCGAGAAGGAAGAATAAGGATGAGAATAGATTAAGGATGATGGAAAAGGTAACCGGCAGCCCTTACCGAGCTCAGAAAATCGGAGACCCAATATTAAGGAGCCCATGGTAAGGGTGGTGGTACCTCCCGGCTGGCATGGAGTATACATGCCTACCACCTATAGACCTGATTGAAAGAAGACTGAAAAGTAAAGATATTTATCTGCCAACAGATTATATCCATGTTTGTAGAGGAGCACGACTTACAAAACCTTTTTTGTAGAGTATTTAAAATTCAACGACTTTTAGATCCAACAAGTCTAAAATATTATAGCAACATTAGCCTGGTTACAAGTAGACGACTGACAGTTTCTGACGAGAGATCAGTTCAAACTTAATTACTGATGAATGGAAAATGTGTACCAAGAGAACAAATCTTACCGGAAATTTTCCTATTTCACAACATCACATTGAAAGACAAAATAAAGACGGACAAATTCGGACATCTACAATTTCTGAAAAAGAAATGGACTTTGTTTTGGTCGCTTTATGATGAAATTTCGTATTTAATCAGATAAGTAATATCGATTCATTCTATAGATTATTTGTAAAAGTTTTTTAATATTCTTGTTTACTTTTTAAACTGTTAAATGTGTTGTAAAACTTGTTAATTATTTAAACTTAATAAATCGTTTTATAACATATACTCAGTTTAAATCCCGTCACTATTCTCTAGCAAACGAAAACTTAAAAACCACGCTAATTTTTTTTAAATACTCTTCTTTGCTTAAAGAGTCCAAGTAATGCGTAGTTTTCAAAATCTCTTCCAAAACTCTTTGAAAATGATGGGCCAAAATGTTTTTTTCGCTCTCCTAAAAATTTGGATTTTTCCTCATACGAGATTTTGCGGATTCAGCGACGATATGCTATTTTGTTATAAATATATGGTCTAACAATCCCCACTAGCAAGTTTTTACACGGGTCCTTTTAATACGGTAGACTAATTCATACACCCTTGGGGTCGGGTTCGTAATCCAATTAACAATAAAACTATAAATATTACAAATTTATTTAGCAATAGTTCAGGGCTGTTTGAGCTTCGGTCGAACATAGGTCCCTACCACGTTTAAGAGCTCTTTCGATTTTTATTCACACTCTAAAACAATCCGAAAAGAACTTAGCGTTTTCACGCTCAACGGTCCGCCTATAGTGATCTTCACCGCTTCGAGTTAAATCTGTCACTACTTGCATACAGATAATATAAAGGAGCGGTCATTAGAAAAGAGCCACAACCTAGCAGCAATCAGGAGTCGCAGGAAATACAGCGAGAATAACACGAACACGCACACCCTCGTCCAACATAATCAAAAACTAGCGCCCGTTCCCACTCAAACGCCTCATTCATCGCCACCTCATCCACAATCTACATTTCGGCACGTCCCACCGCCTTCATAAAACCTACAAACAAACCCACTAAACCATCACACACACAAACCCGCTCTGCTTCCTACACGCCCAGCCACCTGTGCCCACCGTGATTTACACCCGCTTCCACCAATCCTAATCCAATATTTCCAAAATCAACACCCAGAAAACCCTGCACAACTCCTTAAAATAGCTTAACCTTCCCTGGTTAAACTTAACATTCAACCATACCACACTATCTCCTAGAGATCTCCTCTCTTGCCGGATGGTACAAGCTTAGGCTGCGACACCACTTCGGCGATCCCACTGTCACCCTATTCCAGATATCCGTTCCCGTTATTCCTACTCCAATCCTACATCTCCTACTGCTCTTGCGTGATTCGTCACGTAGATAGACATCCTAACCGAAGAGATCCGGGTGCAATCGATTTTCCACACGTGAGCAAGGTCGTTAGCATCACCTCTAAGGCCACGAACACACCACATCCCTAGTCGGTTATCACCTCTTTCACAACCACCTCGAGTTCCTCCTCACACGCGGTTTCGACATGTTCGGCCGACATTAGCTGCGAACCTTCCCTATCACCCAACCTCTCCCAAGTATTGCTCTACCTGTACGCAGGTAGGGCATACAGCTGAGGAGTGTCCTACACGCTCCATCCGTTGCCTCAACTGTGGCGAAAGTCACAAATCCTCTTACTGCAAATCCTCAGCTAACCCAAAGTTTGATGGGAAGCACACCTTTCCTACTCTTTAAGTGCCGGAATCGTCGGACCTTCCAATCCTGTCGAAAATGGCAATCCTTGAACCCACCCTGTCTTCCAAAGAGTCCGACTGAAAGACATCGCACACCTTAAACCGAGTCCTGACACCTAACCTCCATTCAAAACTTCCTACATGTCATCACCCAAACCCTTCTCAGAATGTTTCGACCGGCGAAATGGAGTCATTCGTGCCCTAGATTCGCTATACCGAGCATACTTCCGACGGAGTACCGGCGCCTGCGTATCCGGCACGCGGGCGGCGGTCGTAATCCGAGTACCCAACCTAAATCCTTCAAAATGGATATCCTAGCTGTGACGCTAATGTCAGGGCGTTCGTAGAATCGCTCTACTTAAAAACCCTTACACGAACACAACATACACATTCATTACATCACGGAACAAAGCTCAAAAACAGGTGCACACCTAACTTTAACATATATCATACCTTCCTAAACAACATCTATCACGGAACCGCCTCGTAATTAAAAATTGCTTCCATCTATTCTTTCTGCGCACTTACAGCATCTCGAATACGTTTTGTGACGGTGCACTTTCCCACCACGATCGTCTTCTTGCCCTACAACTTACCCGGCCACAACACCCTATTCGATGACCTTTAATTTACGCCTCCAGCCGCCCTAATGCAGTTATCCTTGGCGTTTCAATGCCCACAACAACCAACTTGGGGACTTAGAAGTAATGCCAACGGTATCAAGCTATGATCAGCTTTGTTACAGTTGCTACTTTTGTGAGTCGATAACACATAGTCTACAATTTCGAAAACCTAGGTGCCTCAATAACAGACCATATGGTTGCTTCAGAACCCATAGCACACTATTTCGATCGTGAGTGCTTTTAGCCACCACAATAACTTCAGATCATCTACCACTACTGTTCAAAACTTTATTTTGTCCAGCTCAACGCCTTAATATACAGTCATTAACCATTTTTCTAAAGAGACTGGAATGTGTTCTCCGAACACATATCGAACGGCCTTCCAAGACTCAATCTTCTAACTACTCCAGATCTCGAGAGAGCCATTAGACCTAACTTCCGTAATTACGGAAGCGGTCGATATCTCAGTCCTTTCAAAATCATCGACATTTCGCGCAAACCGCACCAACGGCACATCGTGAATTGGATCAAAGAGAAAAGACGAATTTATCGTCAATTCCTGCGATCCAGGGACCCTACCTCAAAACCGAATGTAATCGCTTTAACCCTTAATCAAACGAGAAGCAAACAAACACCCGAAGACTCCTGGACCAAATCCACCTCTCAGCTAGACTATAGAAACGGGAAACTCTTCAGACAACAATTGATAGACTTACCAGAAGGAAAGTAAACCCTACGTCCCATCTAACCGGCTCACAGGACAGCCTAATCTCCTCCAGCCCAAGAAAGGTTGACTTGTTTGGTCTCCACCTCCAATCCATTTTCCGATCTCCAGAAGATCCCAGTTCGACAACCAGTTCAAGGCACCCTTGAGAGTCGCCTTGAACAATTCCATTAACCTTCCTGAAATCCAACTCGATAATGAGAACCCTTTCTATGCCTGGTCAATTCATATTTCAAAAAGGGAAAAATTCAGCCCCAGATCATGACGGCGTGATTCGTAAAATTCTTCGGCACCTACGCGACCTATCCTTTCAATTACTTCCGACATTTACAACAAATGCTTAATCCTATTCTACTTCGACGGACTGCAAATCGGCTCCACTATCATACTACCCAAACCCATTTCGACCTAACCACACCTTCCTCTTATAGACCCATCTCCTCCTGAGTTGCCTCGTAAAATGCTTCGAGCATATTCTAGCCAGACGACTCAGGGCTACCTCGAATTAACGCACTCCTTCCCAACAGCTAATTCGGCTTCCGTCCCAACCTAATGTGGCACGATCCTTGTTGAAGCTGTTTACGGAAACCACTAGAGCATTCAATCACAAAAATGCAACCTGGCTGTGTTTTTGGACATTACAATATTTCAGGGTCTGGCATGCCGGTCTCCTACACAAGATCCGAAACCTCAACATACCTGATTCTCCAAACTGCTACTCTGTACCTTCTCCCATCCTTTTCAACCCACAGCAGGCGTGCTGTAAGGTTCTGTCTTAGTTCCGATCCTTTACACTATCTTTTCATCCGACATCCTGAAGTCACACAACCCGGAGTAGCTGTTGCGCAGTTTGCGGTTGACACCGTCTTATATGCCGTTAATCGGAACAGCGGAAGGACTTCTAGCTTCATAACCAAAACCCTGAACCTCTGCAACTGGGCGAACCAGTGGAGAGTCTTCGTAAATCTCACCAAAACCCAAACAATCCACTTCCCACATCTCAACTTCATCGAAGATAAGTTCCCAAAGCTAGCCAATAGCAACGTTTCCTAACCCTGAATCAAGAAAGACTTACTCCAACAAGTTACCTACTTACGAATCCTTTTCCTAGAACCCCAATTGGCTCTTATGTACAAATCACTCTAAACAGGGTAAGAAACAGAGCAAACCTACATGCTTCAAGGTAGCACACAAAAATTTTGTGACACAATCCAAACCAGAGATACCGCTCACAGCTCCTCAATTGCACGGAAGAAAAACAAAGTAAATTTCAAACAACTCGCGATTCTAACTCCTTCACGACCTCTGCGAGAATATAGAAGAATACTCTATGTGCCCTCCGTATCCCACCGTCTATTCGATGACGACCTAGCATGATACCGGCAAACAAATTAGATTAGCCGCACATAGCACGCTACACCCAACTAAACAACACTCACACTTAAACCAATAGCACAAATATTCAAATAAATGTATTTCTTTATTTTATTTTTTAACACAAAATAATCACATCTCATGATTGTAAACTATACAATTACACAAAACAACGCAACACCAACAAGTAAATAATGACCAGGGTTGAAGGGCGAAGGATTCTGACCAGTCTACGCACAACATCTAGATAAGCTAAAATAAGTAAGCAGCTAACCATAAGCATGAGCGTATTAACAAAAAAAAGTAGCAACAGTTCAGTTGTCATTAGTATCGTCAATAGTTGCTATTGCGCTAATAGTTAGTATTTAGTGTTATGTATTTCTGAGATATCAACAAGATCAAAAAGGATTTATAGCTTATTACGGAGAAAATGGGTAAGTAGATACTTATGTTATTTTATTTTTATTTTATATTACATTTATGATACACTCATCTACCTTGGATCGAGTTATATGCTTTTCCAAAACATTTCTTAGCTAATAGACTATACCCAAGAAAGAAAATACGTTTGTTTTTAATCTCTCTTGTTTTAGATCAACTTGCGCAGGGAAGGTCCAACCCATCTACCATTTCGGAATTTGCAACATATTGGTAAGTTAATTGTAAATGAATTGATAAATCAAACACAAATCTTATTTAATCTGTTTCCACTGTTTATTTTTTAATTACACAACTAGTTTCACACGTCGTTGCATTAGCACGTGTACTATTTACCATATAATTTGTAATATATATATATATATATATATATATATATATATATATATATATATATATATATATATATCTCAAATATGCAGGTTTACATTTTTAAAAACAACATAACATAACTCTAATAGATATACTAGGGTGATTCTGATCCACTTTCTGGTACACATTTGCTGCGTCCAAGTACAAGGTTTTTCAAGGTCAAGGTCATTGAAGCCCACATACACATTGCCTGTGCCAAAAAAAAATGGTTTTTTAAGGCCACAGGCACGTTCCCTGAGTCAAAGTCAATGAATTTACAAGGCCAAGGTCACATACATGTTTCAAGCATCAAAGCCAATTTTCAAAATCAATTCCACTTTTCAGGATCACTAATTTCAAGGTCACCAAGCAATTCTTAGAATTTGGTTGAGTCAAGGCCATATGTTAATTTCTAGAAATCAATTGTCAAGGTCACCTGCAGGGGTATCATATTACAGTTCAGACAGATTGCTATCTATACTAAAAGTAGGTCAGAGGCATTCTTAGCATGTTCAAGGTCAAGAAGGTGTGGGTGATTCTTTGACCTCTCGCTTTAATGCTTTGTTTACGGAGTGTGTGTATGTTTGTGTGTATATATGTGTGTGTGTGTGTGTGTGTGTGTGTGTGTGTGTGTGTGTGTGTGTGTGTGTGAGTAACATGAACAAAAGTTGTTGATGAGGAATGACAGGTTGTTGTCTATGCTGAAAGGCAGGTCAAAGATAAATGGTTCTTGTATTGGCTAAATTGAGTCAAGACATTCAAGGTTAAACGGTTCTTTTATTGGCTCTGTGTGTGTATATCTGCATATCCGCGTATCTGTTTTTGGTGTTTCCGAAGTTTTTCGACGTTTTTTGGCGTTTTTTTTAAAGTGTCCAAACCACCTTTAGAGTATTTTTCACATCAGGTCTACCTTCCGCACTCGCGAGGGGAGGGTGTGTGGAGTAAATAAACAAAACATAACATAATAGGTGTTTATTCGTTTAGTTATTACAATTTCTAAAAAGTAAATTTCAAGGTCACCTGCTGAGGTATCCCGATCTTATCCGATATTATGTGATCTTACTCGTCAAGGGCAAATTCTTTGAAATAGTAGCATTCTAATGAATGACCTATGAGTCCGGATTTACGCACACGTAGGCCAAAGGTGAGTATTTGACAAGTTGAACACGTTCAAAGCATAGTTATTGTTGTGTAACCTTGGTCCTGTAGGGTTGCACTTGGAAGTTGGTGTATAATGAATGACATAATTGATAAAGAACCAACATTTGCTAGTTAACACTTACATTATATTTAACTTGATGTGCTACTAATGACTAATAATGACTAACTTCCTTACTTAAGTAACTAACACTTCTTTATATCTTTTAAATGTACGTTACCTACTTATTTCGTTACTACAGGTTGCTTGCTTGCATTTACCTTTGTTCATAACGTAACTAGGTGACACCATTTAATGTTTACTAAATACTGCTTAATAATTGAATTGCAATAAATACTACTACGATACCTAATTCTAATTAAGGTCACATCTCCCTTCCTGGTGGAAAAATAAATGTTTGTTTACAAAATCTTTATTTGATAAAGAAAAATCCAAAAGAAACTAACTGTGGGTATAAAGATTAGTACATAATAAACATAAACATAAAGAATAATTAATATGTAAAATACTTAAAAGAAATAAATACATATCAAAAAAAAATTCAAGTGTTTCATATAAATACACTCTTAAAGTCATTTTCGCTGTTGAAACTCCAAATTCATTTCACAATTACATTAACCTAATTGACACTTTATTCATAAAAATTATATAGTCTATCTTTATGAACTAACATTGACATTCCCATTCTGTCAGCTTTAGTTAGTATAATTTTTTGTCCTACTTGTATGTCTTACATCTTTATCAAACTTTATTTTCCGTTTTTGTTTTTCGCCTTCTAATAGTTCGGATGCCTTTTCACGAAAATAACTAATTCTACATTTTCTTTCCATAATATAATCATCAAAATTATAAATTGGTTCCTATACCACTGACTCTAATTCTATTGATTGACGCGGACTTTGTTGAACAATAACGTATATGGAGCAAAATTTGTCACTACATGCAACTACTGCAATTAAATACTTTGATAGTTCGCACAGAACCACTAACACATATTTAGAACCTTCTTACGTGATTGGTAAAGGACCAACCAAATTAATGTTACTATATATATATATATATATATATATATATATATATATATATATATATATATATATACCATTATTTCTGGAGGCATTGGCTTGATCTCCATGGGTTGTATTTTGAAGCTTTGCTTTTATTCATTTACACATTTTACATAATTCCTTACTTTTTAGCCATCTCCTTGAAAAGTATTTACTTCAAGCTTTTTATAATTTTTCGATGCAATATGACCACCAATTGATTCAGAATTGTGGTAGCTGATAAGTTTCATTTGTTCATCTTCATTTTCTATTTTAATGTGTGCTGTGTATGAAAAGTTGTAGATTTTCTTCAGTATTTAATTTGCTGTTTTCTTCACTTTATCTACTTTAAAGAACTTAAACAATTTATCACTATTACATATTTTTACTTCAAACACGTTACACTCTCCAGCTATCCTTACGATGCTACGCAAAACCGCTGCTAAAGTTGCTTTGCCATTAAAAAATAGCGATCGATAATTTTTTAGATATCAACATAATTTTCATAATTATCAGTTCTTACACTATGCATTTTATTACTTCATATGAATTAAAACTTCTATTATTTTCATATTCTCCTTAATTTTCTTGTTCTTCTGCTAGTTGACCGGTTTATTCATAACTTCAATATGTCCATTACTTTCTGCAGCTTGTAGTTCAATTTGTTGTTTTCTAGTACTTGTCTTCTTATTCCAGCTCTTGTTACCCCATTAACTTGTTCTACTTTTTCGGCTAATCCTCCCAATTGTTTTGATGTTATTTACAATCGATAAGGTATCCGCTACTACATTTTTATTTTCAGGGATGTACACCACTGTATAATTATAATCCGCTGAAGCATTCTAATTTTGTTGAGCCTGCTATTTTCGTCTTTTGCTGATCTTGAATAAGCATATTGTAGAGCACAATGATCAGAATAAATGTAAAAACTGTTTTACACAATTTCCACTATTACATTTCTTAACGCTGCCTGCATGTAAATTTGATTCGCACTGATAATTTACTATCATAGTATTTACTTTTTAACTTAAACCTTATTCATCATATTAAACATTTCACTACTTTTTACTACTTCCTTGTGTATCTTCTTGGTGGCATGTCTGTTATACCGTTTTATTATATATGACACTGTAATTACTATGATTAACATTATGACTAAAATTATACCCAACTATTTCCACGTGAACACCTTCTCATCTTGGTTTAGATTCACACTATTAGTTAATCCACCGCTGTCTTCGGATTGTATTACAAAGACTTGGTCTTTCTCCTCTTTAGAATTATTTGTTCCCATTATTACGATTTTACTACTTTGTTATATTATTATAAAATAAGATATGTTAACACAATTTCTAAAAACGCGCAGTACAGATCCCTTTTGCATTTAAACACTTTTAGATCACGTGCTGGAGAGCAACCATCTCTCCCTGGCATGAAGCCACCCTGCACATCCCAAATCTTAGTTTGTGCAGTTTCTCGTACTCTGTAAATCAGAATTCTTCCAAATACTTTACCAGGCAGGCTGATCAAACCTATTTCTCTGTAGATCTTGCAATCATTCTTGTTCCCTTACCATTATACAGGTGCAATAATCGCGCTCTTCCAATCCGTCGGCGCTTTTCCACACATAAGGCATACATTGAATAGTTCACAAAATATTCGTATAAGCTTAGGGCCTCGATACTTTAGCATTTCATCATTGATTTCATCTACGCCTGCTCCCTTGCCGTTTTTCAACATTCCTATCATTTCTCTCTCATCTATCTCACGAACGTACGCACGCCCCCACAAACACACACACGCACGCGCACACGTACGCACACACGCACACGCCCACACACCTACACGCACACAGTTTCTCCACACATACACACACAAACACGCACACACACAGACACACTGACACACTGATACACACACACGCACACGTACACTAACACATACAACACACGTACACACACGTACACGCACACGCACGCACACACGACACACACACACACACACCACACACACACACACACACACACACACACACACACACACACAAACACAACACACACAGACAGACACACACACACACACACACACACAGACACACACACACACACACACACACAGCACACAGCATGACCACACACACACAGCACACCACACACACACAACACACACACACACACACACACACACACACACACTCACACACCACACACACAACACACACACACACACACACACACACACACACACACACACACACACACACACACACACACACACACACACACACACACACACACACACACACACACACACACACACACAACACACACACACACACAACACACACACACACACACACAATACACCACACAACACATACAAGACACACCCACACACACACACACACACACACACACACACACACACACTCACACACACGCACACATACACACACACGCAAACCGGCACGCACGCTCGCTTACACGCACCCACACTCACACACACAAACACACACGCATGTACGCACTCCTCTCTACGTTCCCCTTATTTTTACCCTGTCTTATTTTCCACACCACTGTACAGCTTTCTGAGATATTTTTGCCAGCATTTCCTCACTTCACAATAATCCCATACTGTTTCGTTGCTCGTATACATCACCATCCCTGAAGCGTTCTGTTTTGGGCCACGTTTTGTATTTTTGACCCAATTCCAGAAGAGTTTTTTGTTTCCCTCAAAATCAATATGCATTTTCTCTCCTTCCATAGCCATCACTTCCTCTTTACTCAGTCTCACTGCCTCCTTCGCTTCTTTGTTTCTTAATCTGTACACCTCATCCAATCGCTTTTTTTCAATATCATTTTTTGCAGCAATCATTGCCATGTACGCATCTTTTCTCTTACATACTGCCTTTTTATAGACTCATTCCACCAAGCACATTTTTCTGTCAACCTACAATCGCCCTTCCACATATCCGCATGGCACAATTGACAACACAGTTTTTCAAGCTTATCCATGCATTTTCAACGTCAGTGTCTTTTATTTGTTCGTTCCACACCCACTTTTGCCCTAAACACACTATTGATATAACAAAAAAGTGGTCCCATCCACACTCCGATCTGCGCATTACTTTTGTCTCTTTTACCGGGTTTCTAAGCCGTTCATCATACACTATCATACTTTTAGATTCACCTCTTTGCCATGTTTACATATGCACATGTTTAGGTTTAAACCACGTATTGGATACAAACAGGCTTCTCTCGACACATGTTCGCCAGGCATTCACCATTCTCATTAACTCTTTGGCCTCCGAACCCGTCCGTTTATATCCCACACTATCATCACTCCTTCGTTTGAGTTACATACGTTCTCTACTTCATTCCAGAATTTCTCACGCTGCTGGTCTCTTTCACCATTCACTGCTACATAGCATGCAAAAAGAAAAATTCTTCGAAACTACACTTTCATTCTAAGCAATATTACTCGGGGAGATACCAATTTGTACTGTTTAACACATCTTTTGGCTTTTTCACTTACGATAACCCTAACTCCTTTTGCGCAATGCACTTCAGTCTCAACTCCTGACCATAGTGCTAGGCTGCCATTCTCCATCTCCACAGTATCCTGTCCTATGCGCTTTGTCTCCGATACACACAGAATATCAAGCTGCCTTTCACACATTACATTCGCAATTTCAAATTATTTGCCATGCATACCTCTAATACTCCACGTACCTACTCGCTATTCATTCCTTGCGCAGTCGTCAGCAACGGAGCCTGCCTGTTTCGACCCTGACCGCCCCTTGTAGCCAGGTCGATCCGAGGCAATTGTATTGTTCTCTTGAGTAATACCATAGCGAGTAGACCAGTTACTGACCAAATCGTGTCCCGGACGATGTAGCAATCCCTACTAACGGTATCGTCCTGCTACCGGACAGTTATTGGCCTACTGGTTTGACACGTAAGGAGGTCAGAAGTTGAAATTTAGACAGAAGCAAGAAATATATAAATAATAGAGTGTATACCTACTGTATGGATATCTAAATGTACATATATACACATGTATTTTTCACTTACATACATAATGTGTATAATGAATTAAATAATTCAAAAAATAACGTTTAATGGTAAACAGTTACATTACATTTAGCTTGATGTGCTACTAATGATTAATAATGACTGACTTCCGTACTTAAGTAACTAACACTCTTTTATATATTTTAAACGTGTTATCCACTTATTTTGTTACTACAGGTTTCTTGCTTGCATCTACCTTTGTTCATAACGTAACTAGGTAAAACCATTTAATGTTTACTACATACTGCTTAATAATTGAGTGGTTTTGTTAATGCTAATAAGTAGGTCAAGTTTAAGTTGCTGTATTTTCTAAATGGGGATAGTAGCATATAATCCTAACCCCCACCCCAGTATACGAATATCTGCAAACTCTATAAAAATGTATGTGACCTGGAGATATCGAATAAACATAAAGTTATTAATGTGACAGTAATGAATGCGAAGTATGAGGAACGTATAGTGTTGGAAAAGAAAGAAGTTTAAATGCGTACTACCTCAGCGCTCTTACGAGTATTTCATAGAAGAAAATGAAATTGAAGAATTTAAAACGCTGCTGAACACGAAGGATGTGTTCATGAGTAGTTTGGATGCAATATATATATATATATATATATATATATATATATATTATTTTGAAAATATAATAAAGAGCGTATATGCTATTAACTTACTATAATTAATTAACTAAATAATTTAGTCAAAACATAAATTGTTTAAAACTCTGATTTTCAATTCGTTGACAGTAGAATTATGTCATTGATACCATACTAAAGACGCATGTATGGCATAAATGCTTTTAGTTTGTTATTAGACAAACTATGTACTGTCTTTTGTTTTACAATTATAAGTCAGAATAAATAATATGTATATATATATATATATATATATATATATATATATATATATATATATATATATATATATATATATAATTATAAAATGATAATCAAAATTTCAATCGCGTTTTTATTTTTACTTCAATCCACGTTTCTTTGTTTTTCATTTGCAGTCAAATTAGATCCTTTCAAGATCTATGGAAGCGTCCATTATCTGCATATAGTATGATCAAAAACTAACAAATCTGTATATTGCAAAATAGGTATATGTACAGTCGAGATCTTAACGAATAAAAACTAAATTTGATAAACACGGATAATAAAAAAGCCAAGATTGTTAGTGTTTCTTTGCGCAAAAATTGGTATACGGTATTTTTTGGCTGGGTGGAAAACCGCTAACGTCATCTTGATAAATTGCTTTTTATGTAGTATCAGACTGGTGCTGAATGCTATGAAAAAGTCAGAGCAAATTCTGGGCCCTCGCAAAATTTATCTATGTGCACCCTCGCATCCATTATTGCGAAACAGATACCTGCTTTGGGAAACGGCTACCTGTATTTGGTAAACGGGTCCAGTTCTCGGAGATACTACCTCATCCAGGCCAGATCCTAGTTGGGACAGTAGTATCACGTAAGGTATAAAAACAAACACACAGTAAGTATTATTATAAACAATTTAGTCAATGTACGATCCATCTATCCTTGATTTACTTTTAGCATAGACAACAAACCCATCATTCTTCTTGTTTCCGTGAACTGATTAGTAGCAATCAAGCTGCGCATTTTGTGTTCAAACCACCGTGGCACGTCTTAGATGTGGAATTTCAACAACAGCCATTTCATCAATCACCACTGCATCAAATGGGGATCTGCATATACCTCTGCACATCTCTTTCCACATATACTTCATGAACTAATATCGATAACAGATGATGTGTACGTTAAATGGCGTGAAAAATCCGATTACATCCGAGAAAATATAGAAACACCCAGTTATAGATATTGAAGAGCAACAGGCTTTACCAATTTGTTTCTTTCATACACAAATCACTTGTAATTCTCCTTTGACGAATATACAAATAATATAATATATATATATATATATATATATATATATATATATATATATATATATATATATATATATATATATATATATATATAACAACACACACAGATTACAGAGGTCCAAGAATCATCTTTGGCTTGAACACTAAGAATACTGACCTACTTTTGCATATATACAATCTGTCTGAACTGAATATGATATGCAGGTAACCTTGAAAATTGATTTCCAGGAATTAACACATGGTCTTGACTCGACCAAACCCTAAGAATTGCTTGGACCCTGAAATCTACGTGACCGTGTGTCATTGATTAGGAATGCTGCTAAATTTTTGAAGAGTCCCTGCAGGTGACCATGAATATTTCCCGACACATGGCCTTGACGAATTCCAAGAATTGCTTGGTGACTTTAAAATTAATGACCCTGAAAAGTAGAATCCCCACACCTGACCTTGAAAATTGACTTTAATGCTTGAAACGTGTACGTGACCTTGACATTGAAAATTATTGATTGATAAACGTGACCTTTAAAAAATTTCACGCAGTCAATGGACATAATCAATGACCTTGAAAACCTTGTACTTTGACGAGAAGGTGGTTCAGAATCACCCTAGTATATCCACTAACTTTCACGCCATTCCCTTGCGGTGTAGGCAAAACACTGCATCTTTTTTATTTTTTATTCACAGTCTTCAATCTCCATGCTTTCCTATCTCTGCATACCTCCCTAGGTTCCGCAAGATTCATGCATTGTCTCTGCCATGTCCTTTTATTTTTAAAACTTGTAATTATCCTGCGAATCCTTTTCCTGGAAAATAATTCCTATGAAACCTTATTTCCTAGTTACTTCCACAACAGCATTATCATTGTTTAAAAATGTGCCATTCCTATTCACAACCTCTAGATTTTCCCTATATATACCAGACCACCTACCGTCCCAATTCACGCATTCTCATTTATTCTACCAGACCAGACACTTATTTACTTATTTGTACTTACTTTTACTTATTTACCAGACCAGACCTACTACCCTCTCAATTAATACCCTTATTTATATCCAACATCCAAACCAGCATCATTAGACCATTAATTTCGCATGTAAATACGTTCATAACGAATACACATCCATTTTCCCTTTACCCATTGCACAAAATCACATTTAGACCAGACATGTACACCCTTATCCATATTGTTACATTCATACCAGATCCCCTCCGTTTAATACCTAAACATCTAACCTATCTGTCCTACCAGAACCTGCCACCTTTCTGCATACCACCAGCATCCACCAACATGCATCATCAACCTTTATACATACAATCACCCTTGTCGCACACACATTTATAGAGAACGCTCTTAGCTGCATTTAGCACCCTGTCCAGTGTATAAACGTATCTAGGGCACGTTGTATTTAATTTCCCGGAGGTCTTGCCCCGTATTATTAAGTACTGCGCCTCTTAAAAATCACCAAGAAATAATTAAAAATTAAAAGGTATTTTAAGTCAGGTTACAATTTAGACCATCATTTTGGCTGTCCAGCACCGAAATGCGCTTCTGAATTGTCACCCTCGACGGAGGTCCTACGCCGAACAGCTACTTTTCTGCGAATCGACCACCCCAAATATGCAATTATCTTTCTGGAAGGTGGCCGGCAGCTTCGGCTCCTAAAACAGCTCTCTTGTAATAATTCCACCACAGTATCCCCCTATCTCTACTTCTTTACCTTAAGCACCCCTTCTCCCAGCTCTCCCCTACCCCACTATTTACCCTTGTCCATTAACACACAAAGCATCACCGGGAATTCATTCATAATATCTATCGTCTGGTGCAGCTCCCAGGATTGGTAACCAATCTAGACATCCTTCAATGTCAACCCCTTAAGTTACAAAATACCTGTCTTCAACTCAACATTTCATGCCCACAGGGCCGGTATTATAACCCCGTTTTAGGACAAAAATAATACTGATATATCCACCTGTATATCCTTGTTTCATATCACAAAAACCGTAATACACAGAACCAACCGCTACTGGTATAATTAACATTATTTTGAGTACATTGATAAGAAAATTTCACATTTCGTTAATCCGTATTTTACAGTTCTAGCTAGAGAGGGCACAACCGATGACGAACGAAACGGACAGTGGCGTCCCGAAACTTAGAGCCCACCAAAATTAACTTTTCATTTCTTATTTTTATTATTTACCTGGGATATTATAGGTTTATTTTCATTAGTATTTAACATTCTCTTTATTTTATGTTATTGGACTGAATAAAACTTGTGTAATTCAACCGTGTTATAATAATTATTTATCCACAGAACAGTGAGGTCAAGCGACCTCACGAACCTGAAGAGTTCAAACTCAAAAGGGGTACCAGAAATTTGTTTTGTAGACGAGGGCGCTACAAACACCTAATCTTTCTTTCTCTTATCATACATTCTACTACATTCAGCCAAGTTTTACGTGGCCTACCAGGCCTGGCCATTCCTCTAACCTCAACCATATAATTTTGATTCGTTAATTTTCCGTTATTCATTCTCTCAATGTGACCAGATCAGCGTAGTGTACTACTTTTGCACCTATCCATCATCGTCTTTTCCTCGCCACACTCCTTCATTGTACACTCACTCTGTATCGTCTCTGTATCGTCCAATCTCGCCATCCATTGTACCATCTGCAGTAAACATTCTACCCAGATATACAAACTTGTCCACTAGTTCCACAATTTAATCTTCTTCCACCTTCTCGACAGAACACCACAATTTTAGTTTTTTTCACGTTCATTAGGTCCATGCTTCAATATGTCAAACTTTAATTTGTATTCACTGTGACTCAATAAGACTTGTCGTTGCATTAAAGTCGAGTTTTTCAACCTTAAATCTTTTCGATTACCTACTGAAGGGCAACCATTGAACACATCCTTTGTCTGGCATGAAGCCACCCTGCTCCCAAATCTTGGTGTAATTTCTCACAATCAGTCAGTATTCTTCCAAATAATTTACCAGACTGAGCAATCTTATTCCTCTGTAGTTCTTGCAATCACTGCTTTACATACAGTGGTACAATGATAGCGCTCCTCCAATCACTCGGCACATTTGCACCTTTAAGGCATCCATTAGAAAATTCACACAATCTTCGTATAAGCTTTGCACCTCCATGCTTTAGAATCTCGCCAATGATTTCATTTACGCCTGCTCCTATACCGTTTTTCTACTTTCCAATCGTTTTCTCTACCTCATTTACCCTAATTTCCTCCTCAGTTTCATTCACCATTCCTTCTAAATTCCCCTTATTTAACCCTTCAATGTTATTTTCCTCAATACTGTACAGTTTTCCGGAATATTCGTGCCAGCAATCTGTACACCTCATACAATCGCTTTTCCTCAGTCTCATTTTTTGCAGCACTCATTGCCATGTACGCACCCTTTTTCTTACATACTGCCATTTGTACCGACTCATTCCACCAAGTACATCTTTTCTGTCTACCTACAGTCGTTCTTTCACATATCCGCACGGTACAATTGACAATACAGTTTTTCAAGCTTATCCAGGCACTTTCAACGTCAGAGTCTTTTATTTGTTCGTTCCACACGGTTTCATTCACATTTAACTTTTTACCCACAGCATCTGTGTATTTCATTCTTGCACCATTATCCACTAGTTTGTCTATCCTAATTCTGGACGTTCGGACTAGGTTTGCTTTCCTTTTACAGACCCACTTTTTCCCTAAACACACTCTCGATACAATCAAAGAGTGGTCCGATCCACGCTTCAATCTGCGCATTACTTTTGTGTCTCTCACCAGGTTTCTATGTCGTTCATAATACACTGTCAAGTTAATCATACTTTTAGATCCGCCTCTTTGACAAGCATACATATGCACATTTCTATGTTTAAACCACGTATTAGATACAAACAGGCTTCTTTCCACACTGATGTTCACAAGGCGTTCACCATTCTCATTGACTCTTTGTTCTCAGAGCTTTCCTAGAACGCGTTCAGTATGTTCTCTCTGTACACCCACCCATCCATTCATATCTCCCAATATTACCAGCTTTTCATTTGGCTTGCATACGTTCAATAACGTTTTCTACATAAATTCAGAGGTTCTCACACTCTTGATCTCTTTCTCCATTCACTGTGCATAGCATGCAGTAAGAAAAATCTTGCGAAACTCCAGTTTCATTCTAAACCACATTACCCGGGGGATACCAATTCGTACTGTTTAACACATTTTTTTCGCTATTTCACTTATGATCACTCCAACTCCTTTCACACCATGCACTTCAGTCTCAACTCCTGATCATAATGCTACGCTGCCATCCTCCATCTCCACAGCATCCTTTTCTTTGCGCTATGTCTCTGTACTGCCTTTCGTACATTAAATTAGCAACTCCAAATTCTTTGCCATGCATACTTCTAAAATTTCACGTACCGGCTCGCCATTCATTTCTTGCACAGTCGTCAGCAACGGGGACGGTCTGTTTGGACCTTGACCGCCCCTTGTAGCCAGGTCGATCCGAGGCAATAGTATTGTTCTTTTGAGTAATTAGATATCAGGCAGGCAGATGACTGATTAAATCGTGCCCCTGACGACGTATCATTCCCTACTGACGGTATCGTCCTACCACCGGACAGTTATATGCCCATTGCCCCGACAAGTAGGTAAGTAAGTGGTAGAAATATAGACCGAGTCAAGAAAGATAAATCAACATAGTGTATACTTACTGTTCATTGAGAAGTTTGGCCAAATCTATAGACTAACCAATTATCCATTGTTATGTTTCTTTGGATCCATGCCAGTTTTAGTTAGTTCTTTAACGTAATAGGTACCATGAGAACTTTAGTTATTGTTTACCTAAGTAAGGAGAAGCATCGATCATATATTTAGGTGAATCACAGACTAACTATCTTAATGCTGTATTGGCTGGTTTAGGTGTTATTTGAATGGACAGCCACGAAACTAACAGCTGCTCATTATCGTCTACGACTAGTTGTAATTTTGATTGAAGTTCAAAAAATTGATCAAATGCTTTGAGCAAACGGATCTGAAGATTTTAAGGCCTAGTTATTCTATGGTCAAACCGTAAACAGTTTAGAAGAAATTGAAATCGTTCTTCGTCATCACAGATCTGTAAATATTCCAGATATATTTGGATCAAACATAGACAATTATAGGTGATTGTTTTGATTGAAGCTGAAAAAGGTAATAATCCCATGATGTTTTAATCGTCCAACTGTTGATTCATATAGCTTGCTGCTTGCAGAATTATCGTTTATTTGATACGTAACATGTTAATTATTATATCATCAAAAAATAATTCGAAAATATCAAGTTCTGTTCTTGTGCTTTGACATTTATAGATGGACCAGTCTTATGAACAACATTTTTGAAACTGAATATCATGTCCATTTTGGCCGTTTCCATATACAGGATCTCACATATACACATTAAATAAACAAATTGAGAATGGTTTCAAAATAATCAATTAATAATAAATGTTGATAAAACTAGCTTTGTTATTTTTAATAATAGTAAAATTGCTTTAAATGAGTTATTAAAAGTTTACCAATAAAAACATCGAGTCATATAATATCGGACTGAAATTGATAAGATATTGAACTCGATCACATAAAGAAACTCAGCTTTCTATATGATAGTTTAAAACCTCATAACATTACCGTACTAAAACGATGTATTTTTCATATTTTGAATCCGTTAGAATTAGTTTGCAATTTAAATCTTCTTTCACTGTAAGTCTGAATTTTAAGACAGAAAAGAATAATAGACTAGGAGCAACCTAAACCCGATTCCGTAGATCATCTTTTCAAAACTTTAAATTTTACATTGACAAGTCTGATAATCATCAGACCCGAAACCAAAATGTTTATTTTAAATAGTCAGCTTTATAGACAGTTATATCATTCAATAGTCTGCCTAGTATAAAAAATGCTAACAATATTTTCAAATTAAAAATTAATTACTGTTTTTTTCTAAATCTATATACTAGTCAAGAACCTCCTCTACTGTTTTAACCACAAGCTCCGCCAGGGCACTTCCTCCACTTTTGTACTCACCCAGTGGAGGCGAATTTGGAGGGTGGGTCGCTTCTTTTCGAGGCCTTTCAACCCTTGGGATTGAGCCTAATTAAGGTCCTTTGGCAATATTAAAGGCTGTATACCCTTGGAGGTTAGGCAATTGAGTACATGTAGTGTTCTGATTGAAGGATTAAAACTAGGCCACGCCCCACCTTATAACCGATTGGTCGTGCACCCGCCTCTCTGCTTCTGATTGGTCTTAGCCCCACCCAGTCTCTGTGCTCTGTTGGAGGACTAAGTCTCTGCATTCTTATTGGTTATGGCGAGAAATTTGGTTTGTATTATAATAAGGGCCCTAATGTTAACTTGTAGGACTGTAGATCTTCAAACTTGTCTGGCCTTCGCCCTGTCGCGGCCCCTGGTTGGAAAATGGACCCTAACCTTATAAGACAAGTGCAGAAACTTTTGAGACTTGGCCCCGTGGCCTTCTTGGTACAATTGTATGTGGGTTCTAACCTATATAAAACAGGTGAGGTTCGCCTCCCGTGATCAAAATATTTTCTAATATGGACCAATTTAATTTTAAGAATATAAGAATTGTTAGGAAGATGAATTAAACAAATCATGCTCGATCAAATCAATCAACCAAAATCAATAAATCATGTCTTACAGTTTGGGAAACCAGCTTACAGTTCAAAACTGATTTGGTTTAATTAATTACAGTTGCCTCAAAATCAACCACAGTTCAAAATACCAAATTGCTACAATGGAAACAAAGACAAAGGTTTTAACGGTTTATTATTATATGCGAATCAATAAACGAAATTAAAACCAAAAATACGTACCGCTATGCTATTAATTAATTTTAAAAATACTGTAACACTTTACTTTATCTAATTAACTAAATAAAGGGGAGATTTAGAATAAGAGCTGATCAGAGGGGTTTATGACAGCCTCCCCAAATAACACATTAAAATCTTTATTATTTTGTGAACAATATCAAGTAAAACATTAAAAAATAATACGCATACCTTCAGATGTGTTTTTTCTCGATTGTTAATAAAACTGCTGGAACTAAACTACATATTAAAATTTTATACAGACTAAACCGTTTTTGTTTTACTTAGGATACTTGACTAAAACGGTTGGTGTTACACACTTAATGCGATAGCGCGGTTATCTTGGAATTGCGTCGCTCCAGATTAAGTAAGAATGCGACGTGCTTGCAGTTTTGAGTCTACATATATATATATATATATATATATATATATATATATATATATATATATATATATATATATATATATATATATATATATGTATATATTATACATATTTTCTTTTTACTTGGCCAATTTTCGATCAGATTATGTTTACACTAGATTGTTCCCTACGCGATTCTTGTTTCCCATGCTATTTATCGGACTTGTGACCAAATGATTTAATTGTCATTGTGTTTAATTTATATTTCCCAATTAGAGTCAATTATTTGTGTGTTTAATTTTATATTTATTTATTTTTTTTAATACGGATTTGATCTATTTATTTTTTTCATTAAAGCTAATAAATCGAATTCTTATGATGTATCGTTTGACTTGAATGTTCAAAAACTGTTGACATTTTATCTTTACTTTGTTCGTTTATTCTTGTTGTAAAGGATCTTCCCGTTTGCCCTATATATGCTACTAAACAGTCATTACATTCTAAACGGTAAACTCTAAACTTTTGTAATGGATGAATTTTATTTTTAGCATTACTTTAGCATGGCCTATGTAATTAATAGGGAAATATTTCAAATTTGAGGGGGTTTATTTAACCCTAGATTACTATCGTGTTTTTAACATACGTTATTACTATCACGTCGTAAAAATTACGACTTTTAAAAAAATAACATTCAAATTAAAAAAGGCAGTAACATTAACTGTTTTTTTATTTATTTATCAAAAAAAAAAAACATTTATAGTATATTATGTAAATTAAAATTAAATTTAAAACATATTTTTAATATTCAAAGCAAGAGTTGGGTTTATGTTCTGCACATATAGGTCGTTTGCATTTATTGCAATACATGGTGGTCATTCTCCGTTTTTTTTATGGTCAAGTCGAGCATATGGTCCGTTTTCCTTTATTAGTAGGTATATTGTCTTGATTTGATGATGATGAAGACGCTGGTTGTAAAATATTATTTATAGATTTATGGAGAAGGCGAGATAAATCTTTGTAACTTGACCGATACTCTATCCATGGATTCATTAGCTGCATGCTAAGACTATACAAAAATAGCTGTCTAGAAGTGCTTTTTTCCATTGCTTGCTTTTTATGGTTATTTATAACGTTACTGTTGATTCCACCAATATTTAGCAGATTGTAAAATATACATAAGGGCCAACGCCGTGTTTTGTGATTGAAACTCGTATTAATACACATCATATCAAAAGTGTCAACCCCTCCCTTGGTTGAATTGTAAAATTCAATAATTGAAGGTTTCTTAGGTGAATCAGATAAAAGAAGAACATTTTTCTTTCGCTTTGGCACACATGACACAAGTGTTAAATTTTGATCAAAACAAAACATTGAAGTTTTATGTTTGCGATCTTTGAGGTTTAATAGTTCTGGGGGGATTCCCCTTTTGTTCTTTCTAATTGTACCAACGATGGTCAATTTATAAGGATCATTGAGCATAGTTTTGGCCAAATCTATAGACGTGAATCAATTATCCATTGTTATGTTTCTGTTGGATCCATGTACAGTTTTAGTTAGTTCTTTAACGTAATAGGTACCATGAGAATCTCCATTAGTTATTGTTCCCCAACCTAAGTAAGGAGAAGCATCGATTATATATTTAGTGCTGGAATCACAGACACTAAGTATCTTAATGCTGTACTTGGCTGGCTTGTTAGATGTGTACATTCTGAATGGACAGCGGCCACGAAACGCTAACAGCTGCTCATCTATTGTCAAGTACGAACTAGGCTTGTAATTTTGATTGAAGTTCAAAATAAATTGATCCCAAATGCTTCTTATGGGAGCAAACGGATCTGAAGATTTTCGCAAAGGCCTAGTTATTCTATCGTCAAACCGTAAACAGTTTAGAAGAAATTGAAATCGTTCTTCGCTCATCACAGATCTGTAAATACTTCCAGATATATTTGTATCAAACATCTGACAACTTTTAGGTGATTGTTTTTGATTGAAGCTGAAAAAGGTAATAATCCCATGAGGTAGTTTTTTCAATCGCTGCCAACTGTTGATTCATATAGCTTGCTGCTTGCAGAATTATCGTTTCATTTGTATGACGTACAGTGGTGTCAATTATTATATCATCAAAAAATAATTCGAAAATATCAAGTTCTGTTCTTGTGCTTTGACATTTATATGATGGACCAGGTCTAATATGAACAACATTTTTTGAAACTGAACACCATCTATGTCCATTTTTGGCCGTTACCATATACAGGGATCTACACATATACACAGTTAAATAAACAAATTGAGAGATGGTTTCAAAATAATCAATTAATAATAAATGTTGATAAAACTAGCTTTGTTATTTTTAATAGTAGTAAAAAGGTTGTCCTTTCAAATGATGTTATTAAACAGTTTACCAATAAAAACAGTCGAGTCATATAATATCTGGGACTGAGAATTGATAAGATATTGAAGCGGTCGGATCACATAACTAGATTAAACTCAGCTTTCTATATGATAGGCTCCCTTAAAAACCTCATAACATTACCAGTACTAAAAACGATGTATTTTTCATATTTTGAATCCGTGCTTAGATATGGCTTGCAACTTTAAGTATCTTCTTTCACTGCTAAGTCTGAATTTTTAAGACAGAAAAGAATAATCAGACTCATGAGCAACATAAAACCCCGGGATTCCCGTAGATCATCTTTTCAAAAACTTTAAATTGTAACATTGACAAGTCTGTATAAGCACGCTACGCGGTTTGAAATAACATCAGACCCCCGAAACCAAAATGTTCCCTATTTCTAAATAGTCAGCTTTATAGAGCAGTTATACCATTCAATAGTCTGCCTAGTCATATAAAAAATGCTAACAATATTTTCAAATTAAAAAAATTACTGCTACTGTTTTTACTTTCTAAATCTATATACTCAGTCCAAGAACCCTCCCCTCTACTGTTTTACACCACAAGCTCCGCCCACTGGGGCACCTTACCCTCCACTTTTTGTACTCACCCACGTTGGAGGCGTATATTTGGAGGGTGGGGTCGGCTTCTTTTCGAGAGCCTTTTTCAACCCTTGGGCGGAGTTGAGCCCCTAATTAAGGTCCTTTTGGCAATATTAAGAGCCTTTTTAGCTGTATACCCCTTGGAGGTTAGGCAATTGAGCGTGCATGTAGTGTTCTGATTGAAGGGATTAAAACTATTCCACGCCCCACCTTATAACCGATTGGTCGTGCCTGCACCCGCCTCTCTGGCTTCTGATTGGTCTTTAGCCCCACCCAGTCTCTGTGCTCTGATTGGAGGACTAAGTCTCTGCATTCTTATTGGTTATGGCGAGAAATTTGGATTTGTATTATAATAAGGGGCCCTAATGTTAACTTGTAGGACGTGTAGATCTTCAAAACTTGTCTCGGGCCTTCGCCCCCTGTCGCGGCCCCCTGGTTGGAAATGGTATGGGACCCTAACCTTATAAGACAAGTGCAGAAACTAGCTCTTGGGACTTGGCCCCTATCGTGGCCCTCTTGGTGCAATTGTATGTGGGTTCTAACCTAATCTTATAAAACAGGTGTAGTCCTTCGCCTCCCGTGATCAAAATATGTATTCTAATAATGTTAATTTGTAAGATAGGTATAAGAACTTGTGTTAGGAAGATGAATATCAAACAAATCATGCTCGATCAAATCAATCAACCAAAATCAATAAATCATGTCTTACAGTTTGCGGAAACCAGGTTACAGTTCAAAAACTGATTTGGTTTAATTAATTACAGTCTGCTTACTCATAATCAACCACAGTTCAAAATACCAAATTGCTACAATGGAAACAATAGACATTAGGTTTTAATGGTTTATTATTATATGCGAATCGATAACTACGAAATTCAAAACCAACAAATACGTACCGCATCATGCTATTAATTAATTTTAAAAAATACTGTAACATTCTGACTTTATCTAGTTAACTAAATAAGTGGGTAGAGATTGGGTAGAATAAGAGCTGATACAGAGTTCGTTGGTTTCATGACAGCCTCCGCCTATAATAACACATTAAAATCTTTATTGGCATTTTTGTGAACAATATCAAGTAAAACATGTATTAAAAAATAATACGCATACCTTCAGATGTGGTTTTCTCTCGATTGTTCAATAACAACTGCGCTGGAGAGCTAAACTACATATTGAAAATTTTATACAGCTTACTAAACCGTTTTGCGTTTCTACTTAGAGATACTTGACATAAAACTGGATATTGGTTTTCCCTTCATTAAGTACGTAGTTTTAGAATGTAAAATATACAAACCTAATTATCTCTATCACACTTACTGCAGCCCGTATTCACCTTTCACTTTCGCACACTACTTAGGGCGACCTTATATGAATTTATGTACAAAACGATGTTTGTTATTTAAAACATTCATTTTCAAATGAGTTCACCTATATGGAAAAACTGTTTTTAAGGAATGAGTTATGAATTGGAAAGTAACAATCAGTCGTCAACATCGTGTTAACCAATGGGTTTTACCCCCGAAAAGAAGCCGAACCCACCCCCCAAATGTACGCCTCTGACGTGGGTGAGTACAAAAAGTGGAGGGGAAGGTGCCCCAGTCGGCGGGGCTTATGACGTAAAAGAAGTGGTAGGGAGGGTGTTCGTCTTCTACTTATATTGAATTGTGCAAAAATAACAAGTAGACCAAAGGTTGAAAACCCTATCTAGTGAACTGTATCTGTTATTTACATTAATTAGTAGTATTTTAACAGTAACTTATTCGAAATAATTTAAGTAAATCCTTATATAATACTATATACACCATTAGTTGGTCCACAAATATATTTTTGTTCATATATATGTATATATATATATATATATATATATATATATATATATATATATATATATATATATATATCTTTTGTTTGTCCTCGTCGACTGCTAATGGCGATAGCTTAGCTATTGAGACGGGTTCCTGCCACAGTTCGCGATCCAGATGGAGAACATCGCTAAACTCTACCTTGTTTTAAGTAGAAAATATTTCCATTGTCAAGGAAATAATAGGTTATTTTTGCTATTTTTTCTTTTTCTTGTGTACTATTAGATCAGCAGAAAGTTAATTTCTATGACTTCAAAGTGATAGAAGTGGAACATTTTCTCTCCAGGCAGCAAATATGTTACATTTTCTGCCTAGCGACTTTTCATTATGAAGTATATTTACTTATGTCAATATTGTCGTGAATTATCATACAAGATTTTACTATTGAATATTAAGCCCATACTGTAGAACATTTAAACGTTTTAGCTTTCTCGCTAAAGTACACGAGCATCACATTCTCCGTAAAGTTTTCTACGTTTTTTCCAAACACCACTTTTTAAAACTTCGATATGCTGCTTCGTACAATTTCTTCGATTTTCCAGGTAGTAAATTCACTACCGCAACATTTACTGTTTCTGTTATTTCTTGCGGTTCTTATGGCTCTTCAAATTCATTCATTTTATAACAAAACTTGCAAAAACCAATTTCTTGAAATAAATTTTGACGGTTGTCAAAGAATTTAGCAAAGATTACTAATAACTTTAATATATAAAATGTCAATTAATTTGGATTTGAAAAACACCTTGTTTTGGTTTTAATCTCACTTGGGTCGTGAAAAAAACAGTATATACATCTCGGGAGAGATTAAAGCGTATTTTGGTAAATTACCCGAAATTACACGCTTTATATTAATCACGTGCCTTCTTAAAAGAGTTATTTTTCATATTTTTCAAAATTTTGGTTTTATTCTGCATATTTTATGACACATTTCAATTAAATTTCTTTCACAAAATTCCGATCTTTAATTATCATTATTATTTATATATTCACACTTTATACAATGGAAATTGCATAGTATGGGAGATATAATATCCAACCATATATGATGAAGTGTAGATATAATAAATTAATTTAAGTTTAAAAAACATATAAATGAGTTTTAATTAAATTAATTTAATTTAGATTAAAAAATGTTCCAACAATGTGATATGTTTGTAATAAGACAGTTCGTTAAAGTATGACAAATAATTTTGGGTTTAAAAGAAGTTAGGTCAGATTTAAGTTTGAAAAATACAATACCTGTCGCAGACTTAATAATTGGTGTTATTTGCTTCTAAACTGTCACCATTTATCTTTTTTTCTGGTTTATTATTTTGAATTTCGCGATTAGTAATAATCATACGATCCCAATATAAGAGAAATGAATCGATCTCAAATATTATATTATTATTATAATTTTTTTTTTCTTGTTTTCGAGCCTTATCAACCTGCTACAGATGCGTCGAAATCGGAGGCCATTGGCACACTATTCAGGGGTTAGGATGTGATAAACATATTATCGATTTGGTTCTTCATATGTATTCGTTTAGTCCCATATTTCTGATGAGCTCCAACACTCTACCCACTGTGTTCGCGCCTGTTAATATTTCCGTAGAGCTCCTGTCACTACGTGATAGTTGACGATATTCGTTCATACTAGGACACTTCTCAAGGATATGAGGTATAATTAGCGGTTGTTCAACGCATTGGGGCACATAGGTGCCCGTTTGCCTAACAGTAATTAAGAGTGGGTTATGCCCGAATGTCCAATTCTGAGTCTTGTTATCTTAATAACGTCCTGTCTGCGAAGTGCGAGGCCTTCGTTACGTCCCACCACCCGTATAATGTTTCTGAGACGTCGTTGACCCTTTTCCCAGTCTTTATGCTATTATATCATTGCAATCCTATTTATATACTGTAGGATATCTGTTTTTGCATATACTGGCAGTGAGTTGCTGAAATTTCGCTGTGTAAGAGTGTTCCAGGTACTTGAGGATACGGATGTAAACGTTTTTACTGCGGAAGGAGTCCATAATAGCGTGACTACGTTACCAATGGTCTTTAAGGTGTCTGTATTATTAACAATCCTAAGTCGTCGATTGTAAATATATTTTGTACAGATTAAATTAATTATTTGGAGGTCGTTATGTAAATGTTCGTGTTTTCGTATTCCCTACACATATCCAAAGCTTTGATAATTTTAATAATAATAATAATTAATATTATCATTATTATAAATTTACATTTATAAAAAAGATGTTCTTAATTTAAGTTACATAAGATAATTCAATATTACAAAAACATACAAGCTAAACTCTTAATATTGCTGAAGCAACGATTAAATGAAAAAAACTTCATATAGACCAGCAGAAGGCGCCACAGTTCACAAAACACTAGCAGCGTTACCCCCTTTGGATGGCAATACTTATATGTTGTCGAATAAACGGCTTTGCCATTGGGACACCAGCACTTCCACGTAATAAATTCCCCAATTCATTTATAAGATATTTCGCATCATTGCTCCAAGACCCAAGTGGCAAAAGCATAAAAAAGGGACCTTTATATTCTCTTGTATTTGTTGTGCTTCTGTTGTTCTGCTAGATGTGGAACAAAGCCTAAGGATTTGCTTGAACCAATAAAGTAAGATGAAGTGGCTGTATGTCGTGTTATCATTCTACAATATCCAAGAGCTATTGACCTAATTCTTCCATGGTAATAAGTAATTACCATCTGGACGTTATTCCAAATCTTACATTTATAAAAGATTTCTTAATTTAAGCTTACATAAGTATCATTATAAAACATCAAGCTAACTGTTAATATTTCTGAACAAGATTAAATGAAAAACTTATTAGACCAGCAGTTGTGACGCACAGTTCTAAAACACTAGCACTTCCCCTTTGAGAATGGAATACTATGGTATCAGAATTGTCAATAAACGCTTTCATTGGGACACCAGACTTCCAGTACATAAAGTTCCAATTCATTTAAAATATTTCGATATGCTCAAACCCAATGGCAAGCAAAAAAGACTTTATATTCTTGATTATGTTGTGCTTCGTTGTCTGCAGATGTGGAACAAACCTAAGTTTGCTGAGCAATAAAGCTTGAGAAGCTCCGGATTATTGAATGCAGTTATATAACAGATATTGCCTTTTCCATGGAGACAAGTTAAACCATTGAACTTTCATCTTCTACGAATAAAGACTGGTGCTTCAAGTTGTCTGTAGATCGTGAGAAATTTCTTAGAATATATTACGAGTAGAGAAGATCTCACTCACTCCATAGAATGAAAACTTACCTGGTATCAGATTTCTACGTCAAATTGACAAGGACAGGATGAAAGTTATCAATTGATACCTAACCTGAGGCAATGTTATTTGAAGATTATGTTTCCGAATGCCAATTCATGACGGCCAAAAGCAATTGGAAGGCAAGCTTGGATTTTTGAATGAACTTTGAAAGAGTATGCTTTACAAATCATTCTCTAAAACTGAATTATATTGTTTTGACAATCAAAGATTGCCAATTTATAATTTCGAGAAATGGTATGAGGATAGTAGAATTAATTTGGGGCCAAAGTCAATGCCTGTTCAAGATCATAAATTCAATGGGAATTTAGAAAGAATCAATTTATAGAGGAAGAGAACTGTCTGAAATGCTCTAAATAAGTGCCAAAAAGGCAATTGGAGACCAGTTCAATAGGCGATAACTTGAGAATAGTTAAATGTTTCTCCAAAATAATCGTAATCGGCACATCAAGAATGAATATTGAAATTGCCAAAGTTGTATTTAGTAAATTGAATTTGGGTCCAAAAACAATGGCAAGAACATAAAGCATTGGGAATTTAGCGAAAATATATTAGTAGGCTTTTGAAATTAGCAAAAGTTTGCAAAGGCAGGAACCAATTTAATGGGCACTAATATTAAATGTTTCCGAAATAAGCAATAGCCAATAAATGCAGTTGTTCTTAAATGAACCAAAAAAGAAATAAGTTCACTTTAAGAATTAGACCTTTGACCTTAAATAGTTTGTGTGTAACTAATTTTGGGCCACCAATAAAATTGTACCAATAAAAATAAGATACATCAACTAAATTAAAATAATCAAAACGTTGACATAATTAAACGATCCTATATTTATTATTATTATTAATATAATTAATTTTTGTCCGGTTACCTTTTTTTAAAAAAATATAGTTTTTTTGTTCTGTGATTACGTGATCAAGGTCTTGCATGTGTAATTATGCAAAATTGTATTATAAATAAATGGGCAACGTTACTTTTAATGGTACACGATTTCAAGACTATTATCAAAATGGAATTAAGACACGTTGTGCTGTTGTGCTTTTTTGGGTTACAATTCGTTGTTTGTCAAATACGTAAGTGAAAATCTTTTAGTTGTTCAGTTAGAGGTAGAAATTTGGTTCTGCATTAAGTGACTTAAATATTGTCACATTAATTGATAGTGTATTACATGTCGTTATGGATCTTATTTATAGCTCGAGAGCTATGTATTAACCTTTTTTTTCTGTCGCTTTCAGCGTCATACATAAAAGTATGTCCCCAAACGCATCCTAATCTAACAGAATGCATCATTGACTCAGTTGAAAATTTACGTGAAAAATTAGCAACAGGAATTGAGGAACTTGATGTCCCAAGTATAGAACCTTTCAAATTAAATGATATTAGAATTGAGCCTTTAGGTGATGGTAAACGCTTGGTAACAAATCTAACGGACGTAGAAGTTTATGGTGCTTCAGAATTTCAAATCTTAAAGCTCGTGTAAGTAAATTGTTTGTTTGTTTACAATTTTGCTTGTATGCGATATTTTAGGCCAACGTTAACAGAAAAGGGAAACATCTTTCGATTTAACGTAAACATTCCTCAGATAAGAGTTATGGGTAATTATGAATTGGATTCAAGGATTCTATTTTTGGATCTAAAAGGGAAGGGGCCTTTTATCGGAAATATCAGTGAGTACTTATTTATGCTTACTTATCTGGTAATTCTATTATTTTAGCTAATTTTTGGGTTGAATGCATTATGAAAGGAAATAAAGTTAATATTGATAACAAAAATTATTTGGTTTTTGAAGATATGAAGCTTAATGTGATTATTGGTGATGCATCCATACAGATAGGTGAATTGTTTGATGGCAATCCAGTTTTATCAAAGGCAACAAATGAAGTCATTAACAATAATACACAATTACTGTTTGATGAAGTTAAACCTAACGCTGTTGCTGCATTTAGTAGAGTTTTCACTGATATTGCTAATAAGATTGCCAAAAGGTTTGAGTATGAAGATTTATTTCCTTAATTAACATTTTTTTCAAATTCATGTAATCGGAATGTAAATAAACTTATCTGGTAATTCTATTATTTTAGCTAATTTTTTGTGTGAATGTATCCTTAAAGGAAATAAAGTTAATATTGATAACAAAAATTATTTGGTTTTTGAAGATATGAAGCTTAATGTGATAATTGGTGATGCGTCTATACTGTTAGATGAACTGTTTGATGGCAATCCACTTTTATCAAAGGCAACAAATGAAGTCATTAACGATAATGTACAATTACTGTTTGATGAAATTAAACCTAATCCGGTTGCTGCACTTTGTAGAGTTTTGACTGATATTGCTAATAAGATTGCCAACAGGTTTGGGTATGAAGATTTATTTCCTTAATTAACATTTCTTTTAAATTCATGTAATCGGAATGTGAATAAATGTATGTAAACAGGTTTCCTTTAAACGTCAAGGATGGTGTAATACTATTAACATAGATCTTGATCCATATAGTCATTACTGTATTTTTAAGTGGTTACTCTTTTACTGGATCAATGTAACCTTTAATTCAAGTAAGTTTAAATCATTGATTAACATATTCAGGATCAATAGTTAAATGCAAATTTTAAAGCTTCCAAACGCTTCCACTGCAAGTTATTCTTTCAGAAAATCCAAATTACGAGCGACTTGATCATTATTTTGGACAGTACCTTGTAACGTGCAGAAATCGATAATCTAATCTTTTCGTATCGACCTCATAACTTTCTTTAATTACTGTTCAAAATCATTATTTTTGGATTGTTACTTATTTCAGTAACATATTGGCTAAATTTTTCTGTGTCTACTGCATTTGCCCTTTACGTTACAAAAGCTCAAATAAATATACTAGCTTCCTTGTTAGTTAACAATCGGTTATATCTTTAAGTAACCGATATGTTACTTTCGCTGAATTACCGCTAGAGGGTGTTACAGTTAAATAAATACATCTTATTAACTGAAACTTTATTTTACAATGTATATAATAATTTTATTTTGGCCACAATGATGTTTCATAAGAAAAATTGGTTTGACAAGTGTTCTTTCTGAGGTGGACTTTCTTTTCCGAGCGGCCATTTTGTGTGAAATACAAATACAAATATTCTTTTTTTTTGGTTCTTCGGTGCTATCATCATTTATATAAAAGAATTTACGTACATAGTACATATTTCCTTACCTGATAAGGCAATTATTTGGTGCAAATGTGTTACTCGCTATGATGGATATATAAAAATGTTACTTTCACAAAAAGGGGTAAGCTATCCCGATTTCTTCAATTCCTTTGTAACTATTAGGTACATTTCTTTCAGTGTTGAGATACTATAAGCCAGATTGTGTTAATCCATACTAAAAATCACTCTCAATCTAAAGATTTAACGCAAAGTTATACGATTAAAACTACGATCACTTACCTAATCTTATTTGTTCTTCAAGTATCCTTCGATTCGCTTTCTATTTTTTGCTACGATTTTCTCTTACAGTGTTCTCTTCGTGTGAACTACTTGTATATAGCTTGTAGCTTTTACTTCAATTACATTTGTGTTATTGATGTTTCGTTTATCTGGAAGTAACTGTATGCTATGCGGACGTTAACGATTTACTCTCCATACATGGTTTAAGTTACTGAAGTTTCTGAGAATGGGATTTGGCTGCAGGTTCTCTATTGACAACTTAAAACCTTCGCCTCTGCACTAACCAGGGTGTAAAGTATAGCTACTCACCAGCAAATGGTCAGAATTTTCCATTTTCGCATATATTAACAAAGTTTAGCTTTGAGTTTGTGTTATGAACTATTATATTTCGGAAGCTGCCTTTAGCAGTTATCCAACAGTTCTACGAGATAGAAAGTTCATTACATTATTAAAATAACTACAATTTTTAATGAATTATTTACCTTGTCGATGACGCTCTCTGCTACCGTGTCTTCGTGAAAATCACGTTCTGATTTAGTAAGTTTTATTCCATTTATCAACATTTTACTACTGAATTACCAATATATGTGATAAAACCGTTAGCTTTAAGCGTGTGGGGGCATAATAATAGGTTATTTTCAACGGTAATGTCTTTACCATTCATTTTGTAATATTAGGGAAGGTTATCCAAAACGCTGCTGTTGCGCAGCTGCATAAACGAAATAAATAGGTTTGTTCGTTTGTAGTGAACTTTTTACACGTTACATGAAACAGCGTTCGTTTGTCGGAACTGAACAGAACTATTTCCGTTCGTCTGTACTAGTGTAGTTGAACCGTGTGTGAACTTTCTACACCTGCTCTGAAGGACGAGTAGACAGTGCAGAAGCATCTTAATTTTGTTTGACCCGCTTACACAATGTGCAAAATACGAACCACACCATGAGAATTATAAGGAAACAAGGTAAGATGATGAAAACAAGAATAAAATATTATATGTTTACTATTCAATTAGATACATGTTGAATGGGTTCACTATTTACAATTTGATTCTTGTTTGTACCATGCTAACTGAATAAAAATGTTACTAAATTAGTACGTATTTGAGGTTATGCACTCCTATATGATGTAATTAATTATTTAATTTGTTAATTCCCTTGTAGGTATGAGTAAATCAATAGCAAAAGTCATTGTATTGTAGTATTGAATTTATTATTCAGGACGAGTGCTACGTATTTACTATACGTAAGACTGTAACACCCTAAACGAGTGTACAATAAATGTTTTATTAATTGCCCTGGTTTGCTAGCTCAGTACCACAGGGGAGGTTCAGTTGGCAAGTTTCAACACTCCAATGTATGTTAGGTTGCCTGGAATTAGAATAAAGTAACACAATATATAAGAAGTATTTTAAGAATATAATTTACGAACTGAAATTAAAATACAATACCTTTAAATAATATAGAAACAAACAATTTTATTCTGGCGTATGAAATAAAATTAAACTCAGTTCTGTAGTTTGAATCCGATGTTGTAATCTGGTTTCGAGCTTGATCGCGTCTGGTCGCAAGCTGTAACAAATGGCTTTAAGCATGTCTGTTATTTTCCATGGGTTTTTCTTTTCTGGGTAAGTGTAATAATAATTAATTAACAATAAAGAAAATCTGGCCGGGTTAATGGTGGGGGTGAAGATAAATGGACCGAGTGGTTTTTATGAAAGTGGGGTAACAACCTCAATCAGGTAAGACAGTGATTCTTTTATGTTTCTTTGAGATAATGAATTTGTGAACCATTGCAAATATAGAGGTGAAACCTATGTAACTTAGAGGAGGTTTAAGCAATTGAATATAATTGTTTGATATTGACTGGAAAGCTGCGGTACTTAAACAGGTTAGGATAACCCTTGAGCGATACGAACATTTGCAATTGTTATAATCGGGTGTTTGTTATTGTTGTATTGTAAAATTTGGATGCTTGGGAATGAGAATTAATTTTTAATGTATACTATTAAAATATATTGAGTACAATTGTACTAAATGAATTATTTTTAACACAATGTGATTTATTTAACTTTTCTGGTGTCTTATGATTAATCGGGTAACTAAATGGAAACATTTTAATGTACAGTTTAAAACATGTGAAATGGAAATATACACTAAATTATGTGTAATAATTAGTGCTGGGGTTAGACCAAATAGGATTTTTGTGAAGTTTATCCGGGTGGTATTATTTTGAAATTACAGGTCCATGTGAGGTGATCAGTTAGTTTCCATACCAGGTGGTAGGAATTCGGACAGGTGTTCAAGAGGATGTGTAACAGAGGCAGGATATAGGGGTAAGTAGTATTCTGATGAGTGGCTGGTGACGGTATAAGTTTTATATTGGTGAGTTAGGATCGGTTACTGAATTAGTGATTTCTATGCAGTCTTCGGGGTGTTACCTCCGAAAGAATGGTAGATACTAATTCGGCTTACACCAGGGTAATAGGGAAAATTAAAGAATTAAAGGGACGTGATTTACATTAAGCTGATAACGGTATGAGTATTAAATTTTGAATCTGAATAAAATGGATAGCTAATGATTTCTATACACCCTTCGTGGTAGTAACACCGAACAGAAGTTAGATAGGGATCAGGTTTATGCAAGGGTAATAGTCAAAATTATAGAGATGTCACAGTATAGGATTACCTTATAATTGGGGCCGAAACCACGATTAATAAAGTAATACTATTAACAATCTGTATCTATCCTTCGAGGTACGTACACCGATAGCAGATTGATTTTCGTCTGGGTTGAAGGAATTTCGAAAATGCTAACACCAGGAGTAGAACTACGTTACTGGGTAACTACTTACTACAGTGATGCACAGACTTATAGGGAACAGGGGCCACTCGGGAAAATTATAAGTCAAGGACGGGCTGCTACAAACAATACTTATTAAAACAAAAATTTTTATTTTTAAATAGTATGAATAACAATGATACAAATAAAAGAACATTCAAAAATGTTTGTTGTAATTATGTAATCGTAATGTAATCTAATCAGTACAATGTAATATTTCATGTATTATTATTTTGATGCATGATATTGCATTGAACTAACAAGTTTTTTGTATATTTGGGTCCACATTACTTGTCGCCACACGTAAACTTGCTTCCAAATTTTCATTTGCCAGACGGTTTAGATTTTTGTTTTGTTAAGTTTCACCACTGAAAACGTTTGTTCACAAATATACGTCGATCCAAATAAGCTTGCGCATTTCAATGCATTTATGCGCAACTTCTTATAAGCGTTTTTTATCAACGCAACGATAGAAGTTGAGTAAATTACCTTCATTAAACTTGTTTCGTAAATTATCATCATTTTGCATGTCTATCAATTCAAGCTGCATTGATTCCGGCGCATTTTCGGGTGAAATGTTGAAAGGATTGCTGAAAATGTCCAATAGAGGTTTAACTTTTTGAAATCTACAAAACGATCTTGAAAAGCTTGTATTAAAATATCAATTTTTCAACATAAGTGAAATTGACGTCAGTTTTATTGAATTTCTCCATAATTTTTTGTAGTTCGAAACATGGCCGTAATTGGCTGAATTGATTTGTGTCCTGAAAAGACTCAATTTGCATTGAAAGGACGAAACATGAGAGTATAACTGCGAAATCAATAGATCTTTGCCTTGTAGTCGCGTATTTATGACATTCAAGTGATTTGTGATGTCTACAAGAAACGCTAAGTCAAACAGCCAATCAGGGTTGTCGAGTTCGGGGACGTCCTTTTCTTTTCCGCCAGAAATATTTTGATTTCTTCAATCAAGTTAAGAAACCGCTCTAGTGTCAACCCAATGACTTAGCCACTTTACTTCAGCATAAAACAGGAGATCACCATATTCGCTTTCAATATCCTCGAGAAATTGTTTGAATTGTCGGTGATTGAGACCTCGTGATTTTATAAAGTTTACAGTAGGTACTACAACTTTCATCACATTTTCAAATCCCAATAATTTTGAACAGAGGGCCTCTGATGTATAATGTAATGAAATTGCAATAATTCCTTCGTATCTATGTTTTTAGTTTGTAAATACTCTTTTAACATAGTTACTATCCCAGATGTACTTCCAACCATTGAAGGTGCTCCATCAGTCGTAATTCCAGATATTTTCGTTAAATCCAAATCCATTATAGAACATTTTCCACAAAGAGCTTTGAGCTTGTCAAAGAACTCATACCAATCAGTTCTTCACTCACTTCAAAATGTTGTGTTACACATCGTAAAAATATTAAGAGTTGAGCAGTGGAACTTATATCTGTAGATTCGTCAGTGCTATAGAAAAATATTCAAAACTTTTCGATTTCGTAGCTAATTGCTGTTCTATATTAGCTGCTAATGCGGTAACTCTTCTTTGAACAGTCATGCGATTTAACTGAATTTTCTCAAACTTCTTTGCATTTTCCTGACACATTTTTTTGCGGCGATATCTAAACATGGCTTAACAAACTCACCATCTTTAAAAGGCCGACAAGGTTTCGCTATTAGTCGAGATATTTCAAAGCTAACTTCAGTAGCTGTTTCAGCATCTTGAATTGGTTTTGTAAACATAGCTTGCTGGCCTATTAGTTCCGTTATAAAGTGACAATTTTTTGCGTTCGATTTCCAGTTAATTTGGTAAAAGAGGATGCTGGGTTTCATAGTGCCTTTTCACATTATATTCCTTCGAACAGAACACTACTCTTGCATTGACAATTTTGTCATGCGATGAAATAAAAAGTATTTTCGGTCTAAATATCTTGAAACTGTCGATTTCATCTTCAACCTTACGACTACGTTTGTTACTGAGGCCTGGTTTATCCATATCAAAATTGATATTATATTATTACGTAGGTAGATGCCAAGTTCTAACGACGAAATATTTATTCGTCACAGATTACAGTTCAATCAGTATAACTTTCACTTGTCCGTAATTAAAACTTAACTGCCGCGGTATCGGGCGATGCGTCGTATCTATACAGTTACCAAACATCGAGAACCTTCGGGATAATACCGACGTGTTTGGAATCTTCGATTAATCTAGTTGTAAGGTCCTTTCTCACAATTTTATATTTGCCGCGGCTAAACTGCAATCGGTCTTTAGATTAGATACTAAAGAGGAGGTGGGTTCGTCGGAAGATTTAAACTTTAGCTCTACACTGTCCACATAAAATAATTATAGTAAAACGGTTTAGTAGTTTATATATATATATATATATATATATATATATATATATATATATATATATATATATATAATTATATATATATATATATTATTCCTCTGTACAATTCAACGTATTCACACTTAAACTAGGCTATCATTATGAACAACCAACGTAAACATACAATTGAGAAAAAATGAGAAAACAATTGGAATTTAATACTTAGACAGCGGCGTCGGGGAATCCACTAGGTTGGGACGGAGAATTTGGATGTCCTATTCCACTCACTCGGGAGTTTTGTCAAAGTCGTTTCTGTAAACAAATATTAATACTCCCTAGTTACACTCAATGAGGAACGTAATGTTTAAATGATTAATAACGTTGCGTTTAATTAATTATTTATACTGGATACGGCCCTGTCTACAAAAGAGAAGAATAAACAAACTACTGTTTACTTTAAAACGGGGTTGCGCAGATCTAGGTCACTAGTGAAAATCGATATCCCGAGTTCATGTCGTACGCATGACTATCGTTCACCGGCCTACTTGCTTGCTGCTTTAACTTTAGTAATTGCTGGAAGACGGATAGGTGCGTATGCTTCGTGAAACAATTTACGTTCACGATCTATTACGTTCGATAATATTAATATTTTCAGAGGTTTACTTTCGCATTGAATTTAGGCTGGGCGGATTATACATGTTTGGTTGTAAATTAATATATTTGCGCGTTATCTTCTGGGATGTAATTTTATGGTGGTGATTTCTTTTATGTAAATGAACGAAATCTCACGTAGATGCAAGCGTAATTTACCTAAGTGTATACGCACAAAACGCGTATTTATTGAAGGCGTTTTTATACTTGCGGAATAAGCTGGTGGAAAACAATTAATTGATTGTTTTTGAAAATTACTAAGCGCGTGGTTATCGATGTACCGTTTTCTTCTGTACAGGTCTTTGACGGATACTCTACGTTTAATTCGTTTGTGATTACAGGCACTTCGGTCTTGCCAGCGAGCTGGTGATTGCAGGTGTTTGGAATGTAAGGAGAGTAAATGATGAGAGCTGCAGGGCTGACAGTCCTATCTAGCTTCCGTCGTCAGGTGTATGGTATCGTGTAGTGATCTAGGTGACTTCGGCTGACCCGTCGAAACACCTTTGATATGTGTAGGTGGGTGTGTACACCGATCGCTTCGGGACTTGGCCGTCGCTCTCTGAGGGTTTTTGTATGCGTATGTTGTGTACCCGATCGCTTCGGAACTTGGCCCGTCGTCTCTGGGGTTTTGTATGTGTATGCCTGTGTAACCGACTGCTTCGGGACTTAGCCCGTCACGTGGGGTTTGTGTGTGTGTGTGTGTGTGTGTGTGTGTGTGTGTGTGTGTGTGTGTGTGTGTGTGTGTGTAATGAATTACTCTACAGACTTACGTGTCGTTAATCACAAAAATTGAGGATAGCTATTTATTTACAAAAGGTTCGCGGTGCGCGTTTGCAAATACAGGGAGCTAAGCTCGCGGCGGATATCACTAGGTCTGCGGCGATTTACTTTGAAACAACCGTCACGTGCAGGTTTTCTGGAACAAGAGTTAGTCTAACGGACTAACTAGTACAGGAGCTGGTAAAACCAACTAAATAATTCTCGGCGGCGGGATGCGTTCACGAGGCGCGATGGAACTCTTCGCTAGGATCGGATAAAAACCTTCTTCTTCTTTTCTTCTTAATATTTTCAAAAGGTGCGCGGCGCGGTTTTTATAGGGGACTCTCGGTAGGCGAGGGTGGCTTCCGTTTGGGGGAATCCTATCTGTAATTGGCGGAGATTACTCTGACGTATAAAACATTCGATGTTTATGAAACTGTTGAGGTACTGAGTATTATTGAATACTAAGAAATCTTACATCATTTCTTTTACGAGGGCTGATTGTTAAATAATTAATTAAAAAAATTCTGTAGTAAGGAATTGCGGTTCGTTACATAGTTGATTCGACAAATTTCTAGTGTCGTAACAATATGCTTGGACCGGCGAGTAGAATACCTGTCCTACGTAGTAAACCTGAACAAGAAAGTAGTAGGTACTTAAAAGATACTTTTATAGTTTTTCGAACAATTTTTAAAATTCATTGGCGGGCCGCATAAATATCGACATTGGGCCGCATGTGCCCCGCGGGCCGCAGTATGTGGATCACTGACTTACTACTTCTCGTGGTACAGCCACCGAGAAAGTGCGAATAGGTACTTACGTTTCTGGATAGTTATTTTGATAACTGGCACAAGAATATCGAGAGATCAGGAAATATATCCAGCAGGTTAGGATGAAATTAATGACAGGCAGGTTATAGTAAGCAGGCAGGTAATTTTATATTCACTGGTTAGGATTTCTAGATCCAGTGGAATTAAATTCGTATTGAAATAAAATAGGATGAGTGAAAAGGAAAAAAAGGAAAAGTCCACGTCTTTCATTCCTTCCCCAAGGGGGAGGGCGGGCTGCTCGAGCTTTCCGAGCCCTTCAGCCACAATCATGGATTCCCAGCATACATACATACATTACGTATATGCATGGTGGGATTAAGGATGGATGCGGTCAGGATAAGATCGGAAGGAACGGAGTTAGGGTTCTAGGGAAAATACTACCCCGACATTCGCCTAAAGCGCACATGGTGTGCATATACGCAGTGACCATGCCGCTTTTATGAGGAAAACCCCCTAAAAAAACCTCATACAAGGTAGATGGTAAAGGAATCGAACCCATTACCTTCCGAACGCTAAGCAGGTCGTGTCGCCACTCCGCTACCAGCTCGGTAGGATGAGTGAAGGTGAGCGCGGATATTTATAGGGGATTTAATAGGAGAGGGAAAAGTAGTGGGGAACTGATAGGATTTATAAACAATACTACATTCAGTTTGAGGAAATAAATAGGAAATAAGTTTTGACAGGAATTGCATTGGACAATTAATATGTGATGAATTTTAGGATCATTACAAGACAACCACGTAAGGTCTTATGCAAGTTATTCTATTATATGTTTGTAGAAGATTCTGGCGAGTTTGTACACGTACCATACGCAGTCATCACTAATAGTGATGATCAATTACTGAATACGGGAACAGAAATAATTCGGTCGCTCTTTAATGCTGAGCAACACGAATCTATCAGTGATGAAGCTGAAGGTGTCCAGGAAGACAATACACATACAGAAAGAGCAACTTGGCCCGAAGAACCAACAAGATTGTTAATTTCGAAATATGGGTCTTTCAAACCACTTGTTGAGCATGGAAAATTAAAAACACTTAAAAGGATGTGGGAAAAGATCAAATTTAACATGACTCAACATGGCTATCTGTATTCCGTAGTACAATTGGAAAATAAATGGAAAACTTTAGAGAGAGATTTTAAAAACATCGAAAATAAAACAAAAACAGGTCGAGGGAGAAAGTATTGTCTATATGAAAAGCTTGTATCAAAATATCAATTTTTTCAACATAAGTGAAATTGACGTCATATTTATTGAATTTCTCCATAATATTGTTGTAGTTCGAAACATGGCCGTAATTTGCTGAATTGATTTGTGTCCTGAAAAGACTCAATTTGCATTGAAAGGACGAAACATGAGAGAATAACTGCGAAATCAATAGATCTTTGCCTTGGAGTCGCGTATTTAAGACATTCAAGTGATTTGTGATGTCTACAAGAAACGCCAAGTCACACAGCCAATCAGGGTTGTCGAGTTCGGGGACGTCCTTTTTCTTTTCCGCCAGAAATATTTTGATTTCTTCAATCAAGTTAAGAAACCCCTCTAGTGTCAACCCACGACTTAGCCACCTTACTTCAGTATAAAACAGGAGATCACCATATTCGCTTTCAATATCCTCGAGAAATTATTTGAATTGTCGATGATTGAGACCTCGTGATTTTATAAAATTTACAGTAGGTACTACAACTTTCATCACATTTTCAAATCCCAATAATTTTGAACAAAGGGCCTCTTGATGTATAATGCAATGAAACTGCAATAATTCCTTCGTATCTACGTTTTTAGTTTGTAAATACTCTTTTAACATAGTTACTATCCCAGATGTACTTTCAACCATTGAAGGTGCTCCGTCAGTCGTAATTCCAGATATTTTTGTTAAATCCAAATCCATTATAGAACATTTTTCAAGAAGAGCTTTGAGCATGTCACTCCCCTTGGTTTGACTTGTCAAAGAACTTATACCAATCAGTTCTTCACTCACTTCAAAATGTTGTGTTACACATCGTAAAAATATTAATAGTTGAGCAGTGGAACTTATATCTGTAGATTCGTCACGTGCTATAGAAAAATTGTCAAAACTTTTCGATTTCGTAGCTAATTGCTGTTCTATATTAGCTGCTAATGCGGTAACTCTTCTTTGAACAGTCATGCGATTTAACTGAATTTTCTCAAACTTCTTTGCATTTTCCGGACACATTTTTTTTGCGGCGATATCTAAACATTGATTAACAAACTCACCATCTTTAAAAGACCGACAAGGTTTCGCTATTAGTCGAGATATTTCAAAGCTAACTTCAGTGCCTGTTTCAGCATCTTGAACTGGTTTTGTAAACATAGCTTGCTGGCCTATTAGTTCCCGTTGTAAAGTGACAATTTTTGCGTTCGATTTTCGCCAGTTAATTTGGTAAAAGTAGGATGCTGGGTTTCATAGTGCCTTTTCACATTATATTCCTTCGGAACAGAAACACTACTCTTGTATATTAAACAGACAATTTTGTTATGCGATGAAATAAAAAAGTATTTTTCGGTCCAAATATCTTGAAACTGTCGATTTTCATCTTCAACCTTACGACTACGTTTGTTACTGGGGCCTGGTTTATCCATATCAAAATTGATATTATATTGTTACGTAGGTAGATGCCAAGTTCTAACGACGAAATATTTATTCGTCACAGATTACAGTTCAATCAGTATAACGTTTACTTGTCCGTAATTAAAACTTAACTGCCCCGGTATCGGGCGATGCGTCGTATCTATACAAGTTACCAAACATCGAGAACCTTCGGGGATAATACCGACGTGTTTTGCGAATCTTCGAATAATCTAGTTGTAAGGTCCTTTCTCACAATTTTTATATTTGCCGCGGCTAAACTGCAATCGGTCTTTAGATTAGACACTAAAGAGGGGGGGGGGGGGGTTCGTCGGAAGATTTAAACTTTAGCTCTACACTGTCCACATAAAATAATTATAGTAAAACGGTTTAATAGTATATATATATATGTAACGAACCGCAAGTCATTACTTCAAAATTTTTTAATTAATTAATTATTTACTTAACAATCCGCCCTCGTAAAAGAAATGATGTAAGCTTTCTTAGTATTTAAACACCTGCAAAACTTCATCTAATATTTCTTAGTATTCCGTATTACTCAGTCACGTCCATATAGTGCATTATTTCGTTGGATTGCACAATAATAATTAATTTGTTCCCACTCCAACGTGGATTTCATAAAACATCGAAAGTTTTATACGTCAGAGTAATCTCCGCCAATTAAAAGTAGGATTCCCCCAAACAGAAGTTACCGCCGCCTACGGAGGATCCTCTATAAAAACCGCGCCGCGCAGCTTGATAGATTATTATTATTATTATTAAGAGAGTTTTAGTGGTTATTATTGTTATTATTGTTAATTCAGTAGCCGTAACCGTAACCGACCAGCCGCCGTAGTAGAAGAGTTCCGTCGCGCCGCGACCTTCAATCTTGAGTTTATTATTAATATTTTGATAATAAAATATAGATCTCTATCTATCCGATTTAAACGCGCCCGTAACCGAATCCCGCCGCCGAGAATTATTTAGTTGGTTTCACCAGCTCCTGTATTAGTTAGTCCGTTTGACTGACTCCGATTCCAGAGAACCTGCACGTGACGGTTGTTTGGAAAGTAAATCGCCGCAAACCTAGCGATAGCCACCGCGAGTTTAGCTCTCCGTATTTGCGAACGCGCACCGCGAATCTTTGGTAAATAGCTATCCTCGATCTTTGTGATTGACGACACGTAAGTCTGTGGAGTAATTAAAAGCACAAACATACACACCAGCACACACACAAAACCCCCAGGCCGCTACGGGAAAAAACCACGAGGTAGCCGGGAGTAAAAGCACACACACACAACCCCCAGGCCGCTACGGGCAAAAACGCCACGAGGTAGCCGGGAGTAAAAGCACACACACACAACCCCCAGGCCGCTACGGGCAAACGCCACGAGTGCCGGTGCTCACAAACCACGCTAACATATACCTGACGACGAGCCAAGTAGGACTGTATAGACCTGCGCTTTCATCATTTACGCTCACTTACATTCTAAACACCTGAATTCACTAGCTCGCTGGAGAAGACCGAAGTGCCTGTAATCACAAACGCATTAAACGTAGAGTATCCGTCAAAGGCCTGTCATAGCCGAAAACCGTCCATCGCTGACCACGCGCTTAGTAAACGAATTTCAAGAAAGCAATCAATTAATTGTTTTCCACCAGCTTATTCCGCAAGTATAAAACCGCCTTTAATAAATACGCGTTTTGTGTGTATACCATTAAGGAACGTCGATTGTATCTACGTGAGATTTCTTTCATTTGCATAAAAGAAATCACCACCATAAAATCACCGCCCGGTAGATAACGTTTGAATAATATTAATTATACAACCAAACGTGTATAATCCGCCTAGCCTAAATTTAATGCAAAGATAAACCTCGGAAGAAGTCATATTTTAAGCATAATACATCGCGAAGTAAATTACTTCACGAAGCATACGCGCTTGTCCGTCTTCCAGAAATTACTAAAGGTGAAGAGCCGCACGCAGTTAGACCGGTACAACAGTCCTGCGCACCACACGTGAACTCGGGATATCGATTTTCACTAGTGACCTACATTCGCGCAACCCTCGTTTTGAATAACCAGTAGTTTGTTTATAAATTCTTTTCTTTTATAGACAGGGCCGTATCCAGTATAAATAAGTAATTAAACATAACGTTATTAATCATTTAAATTTTACGGTCATTTTTGCGTGCATTAAAATCTATTTTACAGAAGCGATTTCGACCGAAATAAGCAGTCGCATTGAGCGAGGGGAAGGAAGGACGCCCCGACGCCGCCGTCCCCAGTAGGACATCCAGTTATTTCAGTATTGTTACAGTTTAGGTTAGTTGTTGTTAGAATAAGAGTGAATATATTAGATGTGTAAATATAATAGGATAATATATTTTTAAACCGTTTTATTTTAATTATTTCATGTGGACAGTGTAGAGCTAAAGATTAAATATACCGACGAACCCACCCCCTCTTTAGTTAAATACAAAGACCGATTGCAGTTTAGCCGTGGCAAATATAAAATTGTAATAAAGGACCTTACATACATATAGTATATTATCCTCTTATGTACAATTCTAACGTATTCACACTTAAACTAGGCTAATACCATTATGAACAACCAACATAAACATAAAATTGAGAAAAAAATGAGAAAACAATTGGAATTTAATACTTAGACAGCGGCGTCGGGGCATCCACTACGTTGGGACGGAGAATTTGGATGTCATATTCCACTCACTTGGGGAGGCGGCTTAGTTTGGTCGAAGTCGTTTCTGTAAACAAATATTAATACTCCCTAATTACACTCAATAAGGAACGTAATGTTTAAATCATTAATAACGTTGCGTTTAATTAATTATTTATGTTGGATACGGCCCTGTCTACAAAAGAAAAAAAGAATAAATAAACAAACTACTGTTTACTTTAAAACGGGGGTTGCGCAAATCTAGGTCACTAGTGAAAATCGATATCCCGAGTTCACGGTCGTACGCATGACCATCGTTCACCGGCCTACTTGCTTGCTGCTTTAACTTTAGTAATTGCTGGAAGACGGATAGGTGCGTATGCTTCGTGAAACAATTTACGTTCACGATCTATTACGTTCGATAATATTAATATTTTCAGAGGTTTACTTTCGCATTGAATTTAGGCTGGGCGGATTATACATGTTTGGTTGTATAATTAATATATTTGCGCGTTATCTTCTGGGATGTAATTTTATGGTTGTGATTTCTTTTATGTAAATGAACGAAATCTCACGTAGATGCAAGCGTAATTTACCTAAGTGTATACGCACAAAACGCGTATTTATTGAAGGCGTTTTTATACTTGCGGAATAAGCTGGTGGAAAACAATTAATTGATTGCTTTTTTGAAACCCAATTACTAGGCGCGTGGTTATCGATGTAAGGTTTTTCTTCTCTACAGGTCTTTGACGGATACTCTACGTTTAATTCATTTGTGATTACTTCACTTCGGTCTTCGCCAGCGAGCTGGTGATTGCAAGTGTTTGGAATGTAAGTGAGAGTAAATGATGAGAGCTGCAGGGCTGTACAGTCCTATCTAGCTTCCGTCGTCAGGTGTATGGTAGCGTGTAGTGATCTAGGTGACTTCGGGCTGACCCGTCGAAACACCTTTGGTATGTGTAGGTGGTATATGTACACCCGATCGCTTCGGGACTTGGCCCGTCGCTCTCTGAGGGCTTTTGTATGTGTATGCTGTGTGTACACCTGACTGCTTCGGGAGACTTAGCCCGTCGCTACCTGGGGGTTTAGTGTGTGTGTGTGTGTAATGAATTACTCTACAGACTTACGTGTCGTTAATCACAAAGATCGAGGATAGCTATTTATTTACAAAAGGTTCGCGGTGGGCGTTTGCAAATACAGGGAGCTAAGCTCGCGGCGGATATCACTAGGTCTGCGGCGATTTACTTTGAAACAACCGTCACGTGCAGGTTTTCTGGAACAAGAGTTAGTCTAACGGACTAACTAGTACAGGAGCTGGTAAAACCAACTAAATAATTCTCGGCGGCGGGATGCGTTCACGAGGCGCGATGGAACTCTTCGCTAGGATCGGATAAAAACCTTCTTCTTCTTTTCTTCTTAATATTTTCAAAAGGTGCGCGGCGCGGTTTTTATAGGGACTCTCGGTAGGCGGGTGGCTTCCGTTTGGGGAATCCTATCTGTAAGGCGGGATTACTCTGACGTATAAAACATTCGATGTTTTGAAATCTACGTTGGAAACATTTTTTTGGTTTGACAATCAAACGAAATACTGAAATATTAAATTGGTACTGAGTAATATTGAATACTAAGAAATCTTACATCATTTCTTTTACGAGGCTGATTGTTAAATAATTAATTAAAAAATTCTGTAGTAGGATTGCGGTTCGTTACATAGTTGATTCGACAAATTTTAGTGTCGTAACAATATGCTTGGACCGGCAGTAGAATACCTGTCCTACTGTATACCGAACAGAAAGTAGTAGGTACTTAAAAGATACTTTTATAGTTTTTCGAACAATTTTAAAATTCATTGGCGGGCCGCATAAATATCGACAGTGCGATTGTCACCAGTATGTGGATGCTGACTTACTTACTTCGGGTACAGCCACCGAGAAAGTGCGAATAGGTACTTACGTTTCTGGATAGTTATTTTGATAACTGGCACAAGAATATCGAGAGATCAGGAAATATATCCAGCAGGTTAGGATGAAATTAATGACAGGCAGGTTATAGTAAGCAGGCAGGTAATTTTATATTCACTGGTTAGGATTTCTAGATCCAGTGGAATTAAATTCGTATTGAAATAAAATAGGATGAGTGAAAAGGAAAAAAAGGAAGAGTCCGTACGTTTTCATTCCTTCCCGGGGAAGGGCGGGTACTCGAGCTTCCGAGCCCTTCAGCCAAATCATGGATTCCCAGATAAATACAAATTTACTATGCATGGTGGGATTAAGGATATGCGGTCAGGATAAGATCGGAAGGAACAGTTAGGGTTCTGAAAATACTACCGACATTCTAGAAGCCGCACATGTGCTTACGCAGTGAATGCCGCTACATGTGTATGAGGAAACCTAAAAACCTTACAAGGTATTAAGTCGAACCCATTACCTTCGAACGCTAAGCAGGTCGTGTCGCACTCCGCTACCAGCTCGGTAGGATGAGTGAAGGTGACGCGGATATTATATTTAATAGGAGAGGAAATCAGTAGTGACTTACTTCTGATAGATTTATAATGACTGAATACTAGATCAGGTTTCGAGGAATAAATACAGGAAGGTTAATAAGTAATTTATATTCAGGTTAATTGCTATAGTGGACATTAATATGTGATTGAAATTAAATAGGATCATTACAAGGACAACCACTAAGGTCTTATGCAAGTATTTCATTCTATTAATGAGTTGCTAGAAGATTCTGGCGAGTCTTAGCACATATCATATTCGCAGTCATCACTAATAGTGTATGATGCAATTGACTAAATAGCGGTGGATACGATGAAGGATACATTAGGTCTCTGAATCTAAATTCGCTGAGCAACAGGAATCTATCGCAGTGACTGAAGCTGACAGGTGTAGGAAGACTGAATAACTATACAGAGAGGCTAACTTGGCGAATCGAACCCATTACAAGATTGTTAAGTCTGAAATATGGGTCTTTCAAACCACTTGTGATGAGCATGGAAATTAAAGACTTAAGAAGGAGTGTGGAAAACTGATCAAGATTTATGACTCAACATGGCTATCTATTCCGTAGTACAATTGGAAAATAAATAGGAAATACGTTTGAGAGATGTACTATTACAAAAATTGAGAATTAAATACAAGAAACCAGGTCGAGGCTATGAAAGTTATTGTCTATATGAGTAAAGTAACTTTGGCGAGTAGGTACATATTGAATACAGCATCAATAGATCATATTATCTATTATTCTACGGGAATTAAGTGAAATAATTCTATCTAATCGGCATCAATAATCTCGGTATACACTGAAGGTGCCAGGAACACATACCGAGTCAGAAGGGTTGGCCGGTTAACATTGTAATTTCGATATCTGTTCTTTAGAACAGTGTTGAGTTATTTGAAATATTTAACTATTTATAGGACCTGGAATGAGATTCGCCATTACTATCAACATCATGGAACCATCTGTACTAGCTACAATTGAAATGGGTGAACAGTCTACACTTTTAACATCCAAAATAAAAAGAAACAGAAGTCATGCTGGATTATTACTCATGATTGCAAGAATTTGGTAACATCAGTTGGAAACACAATAGACGGATATTCTATAAATCAGGCAGGAAGAAATTTTAAATCCCAACAACGCCAAGAAATTAATTAACAACTTAACAGAACATCCGAATATGAAATGGTTATTACATATATGTGATTTTAGTATGTTAAGTCATGTTGAAATTTTTATATATAGTCTGGAAGTATTGCAATGACTTTCAAATTGGATCTATGTACTATTCCAACAGTTAATTTGCATCAAGGACAGAAGTGCATATTCTTATTCCAGTTGCAGATGAACTTATTGTAATCAGTTGGCAGTTAAGATTATCAGGATTTAAATCAAGTGAGAATATCTGATCAAAACGATGATATTGTCATCAATTAGACAGAATTATGTAATGATATAGAATGATGTTTAGTATAATGTACAATGCGTTTAGTACCATTTTAGTAGTTCAAGGTACAACTGGTCTAAATTTATACTTTCAATAAGCGCAAACTGCATGTTCGATGGACACTCGGCAGATGAACTTAATGTAAGGATTAAACCGTTATCAGGTGCAACACTTAAATGAATCCATTGATCTCACGTATGGTCAGTCAATTACATTGTGGTAGGAGAGGATATGCACTATCTCCAAGAATAATCGTGACATTAGTCACATGTACATTTAATCTCATTTAATTAGCCAAACACTAGGAATTGTGGACAAATGCGGGACAATCGTGAACTAGAACCTTTGGGTATCAACACAAATGTCAAGATACTTCATGATTATTCAATTGTGTAGAATCGCTTACTGTACTATGTAAGTAGTAATCCATTCCTTAAATATAATCAGTGGGTCTTACATTGGAACTATCGATTTTAATATGCGAGCCATCGAATCGATCCTAGATCAAGCAATTCAGGGTTAATCAACTGAAATGCAGTACTATTAAGTAGTTAAGTCTTCAAAAATATCAGTTTACATTGGTTATGCATGTAAAATTACTATGGTATCTGATAGATTTTAATGAGCTGAAATTTAATAACTTCCGGAGCAACAGAACTTAAAAAGTGTATTACTCTTGTTATAATATCATGTAGGGAGCTAATACTTAGATCAAACCGATCTACAACATCTCTATATGAAGCCGTATGGTGCCCAGCAAACCACAGAAATGCAAGAACATGTTTTCTTGGAGTGATACTTGCCCTTGAATTTGCTAAAATACACATCTTTCTAGAAATTCTTACTGATTTATGTAAGTCATTACCAATGGCATAACTGGTGCAGAGCACAACCTCACATTGAACAGGTCCCAATCTCACAAGGGGCCAATGACAAATGAAATTATACGTGTTCATTGAAATACATGTCAATTTGACGATAACGCTGTAAGAAATAATCGTATATATGTATAGAGTACACGTATAAGAATATAATTCTTAATACTATATAGGTCCATTCATTATTATTACTTAGAAGACAGACCAATAAAAACATGGCCATAAAAGTGTAGAATCCTTGAATACAACATGCATTTTTGTAGGTATACAATAATATTGGTAGATGATACACTTTTATATTTAAAAGAATTTATAGTTCAACCATTTTTCTAGATTCTATGCAATTGAGTATATAAATAAATGTCACAGATTAGGGGTACAAATTGTGCGAGGGAACCTAAAAAACCGTAGTTATGCCACTGGTAATACACAATAGATGTTTACCAATAGCAATAAGTTTGCTATAAATCTGCGATGTCGAAAACTGCTCTGTTATACTGTCAAATAGTTCTCTCGTAATCCTGAAGTACATAGAGAACTCAGCTGTATAATTCGGTACCATAGTAGCGCCGGAAAGAGGTGTCTCATGGCGGACTCGAGAATGGGGATATAATCATTACTGTGAAATGCATCTTTATCTTAGTCCGAAGTTCCCACTAAAGAAAGACGGGTTATAATATTACGTCTGCTATATATTTTAAATGCAGGACTTAAAAACGTATGTCGATTCTAAAGTCAAAGCGCATGACGCTGTCAGACGTCTTCTTTGCTATTTAACCTCAAATTATTCCTCGTATTTCGTTTCGTATAATCGCATCGTGTTACAATAATTTATCTTTCGCTTCGTAATTAATTAGTTTCCATTGGAATTGTAAACAACAGTTTTTTTCAAAACTATTATTATTAATATTCACCATTACGAGGTAAGTTCATAAAGCAAAATGTAAATTGATTAAATGCATTTATTTATTTTGTAGCAAATAATGATGTCATTAAAAGGTACCTAACTCTTTGAAAAGCCAAACTCAAGTAATGTTAACGAATATACTGTATTATTTCGAGATGGAAAGCGATAACGGGGGGCCAAGTTTATCTTTAACTTCCATTATCCACGTACGCTAATAATTTTCACTATTTAAATTTGACAGCCCGGCTTAAATTTAAAAATAACCTAGAAATATTGACGATGTTTTGTTGGTATTCAAAATTACTAACTATATGAACCAATAATGACATACGTTTTCAAAATCTTAAACCATGCTTTACTAAAGGATGAGTCATAAGGCACCTCTCGCCGGCCTACAAATTTTGTATGGTTTAATGTTTGACTAAAAGTAACATACCTCTTCACAAAAATTTGTAATAGTATTTCTTTTACTTTTTTGTGATGTTTCTTTTAGAATATTATACATGAATTCCAGTTCATCTTCACTGCTGCTATCTTCACTAGAACTTTCAAAAAAACTCATCGTCTTCCCCTAATAAGGATATTAACATTTTCCTCATCGTACAATTTCAAATTAAACTTTTATAAATCCCAAACAGTTCTAAAAATGTAAGGTTATAATCGACAATTGAGAAATAAATGTGCACTGGAACCTTTTGCCCAACATGAACTAATTACACTTCCACTACACTGCTGACGTCAATTGAGTGCGTTGAGTGGTATTACGTGCAATACAAACGAACACAGCTAATGTGTTATACCTAGCGATGTGACCTCTCGAATGAAAAATAATCGATCATTCGATTTTACGGATATCTCGAGTGGTTACGCGAAAATCATTCGAATGGTTCGTTGATCGAAACCAGCACTCACTCCACGCGTCACTTATCATCGCAATAAACCTTTCCTCTTTCCTCTCGCTTCGAGGCTCCAGCGATCAGATCGAATTATTATTACAGGCGGAGTCGGGAACACCACGTTTGTGTTACTCGCACGTTTTGTAGCCTGACATACGGGTCATTTGTTTGCCTGCACCGTGTTGAGTTTGGAAATATCAAAGCGCACACTTCGGTTTATTTAAATTTGATTCAGTCATTCACATCAACGAACGTTAAAAATAATTATTATTCAAGTTTTAATGAAAGGATACGTAGCACAATTCTAAATACAACAAATTTTTAAATTAGATGCCAGGTTCAGTATATAAAATGAAAAGAAAACGTTTCTTGCACAGCTTACATTCCACATTGGTCTGATCCGTTGATTTTATAAAAAACTTTCAAACTATAGATTTTTTATTTTAATTTTCAAAATCGACTTGTTGCACAATTGATTTCTGTGGAATTCTGTGGAATTAAACGTAAACTTAACGAAAAGGGAAAGATAAGGGAGAAAAAAAAATTGTAACCACCTTAACAAGACAATTAGGATATCATGAAAATAATTATTTATGAATGGCTTTATGCCGCCGACTTCTTTGGCGGTAGCCGCACGTGCAGCGGGGTATGTGATTAGGTTATCCCAGATGTAACACATCTGTGGCGATTGCCGATTATACCGACCCGATTTGGCGATGCGAGACTTGAGAACTCGTGTTCTCCGAAGAAACGAGAGATTGGTCTAAATGACGTCATTTTTCGAAATGAAATCATTCGATTGTTAAATTTCACTCGAGAGGTGAAGTTTCAATTGTTGAAATCATTCGATTGTGCCCATCACTAGTTATACCGACTGTACCTTTGTCTCATTATGTTATTACGTCACACGTTTAAATTTCGTCTTCTAGATTTAAGTACAAGTTTTTTGTTATTGTGGATAAGAGTGTTCATTTTATAGGCGCTCTCATTTTAATTATGTGTGCATTTATATGTAAATTCATGTTAGAGTAGTGCTGTGAACTGATCAGGCTTCTCCAATACTACTTGTAATTGAATTGGGTCAAATTTTTGTGATTATTTTGTAAAACAAAGGCAAGTTTGGTTTGGAACATTTTGAAATTATACTTTTACTGGTTATTTAAGAAATACCATTTTATTGGTGCGAACCAGAGGGGGGCATTATATCATGTTAAAAATTGATCAATTTTATTTTTTTACAGTTGTTGCAAGTTAACATACCGCGACTTGCCAGTGTCCTTATAGTTTTTGATCTTTTGGTTACATAAAAACTTATATATTATTGTTTTGGGGACAATTAATTAATCACACGATTAGAATAGTAAGTATAAGAATAAGTCATATAACTTGTTTAGTTCTTTTTGGGTAGAATTTCCCGTTCAGTATATTTGATTCATTGTTTGAAACTTTCTAATAAACTACGCTTACTGGGGAATTGTTATCTATTCTCTTGTCCTGTTCTTTTGTTTCTTCTCCTGTTTCAAGCTTTACAAGGTCTCTCTCACCAAAAATTATTTTCCTTTCCTTTAAAGCTTATGGCACCATTTCCTTGTCCGTTATTCTTACCATTCTGACTACAAATTCTTTTTCTGCTTTCTAATCTAATTTACCTAACCATATATTTATTATTTATCCACGCTTCAAAACTACCCACGATATCTGCGGTCACTTGACTGTTTGCCTGAGTTCTCAGCCACGCTCACTCACCCTTTTATTTTTATGTGACTTTGTAGCTTAGACACGTGACAAGTACATTTGACAGAATTAAATTTACTTTAAATCGCCTCCCGTTCCGATATTCGAATGGGGGTCGCTCTAGGAGAGGCAAAATGCGGCGATTTATAGAGTAACAACAATTTCTGCATTAATTTTGCTATATGGAGACTAATTTGTTTTGAGTTTTCTGGGAAAGAAATTTTTGGTGAGAGTTCGCATCGGCGGATATTGATTCACTTTGTAAAAGTTCAAGATGGAACTGAATTTTAAATGAAGTAAAGTTGTAACAGTTAAAAATATGAGGTGTTACAAAATGAATCATAACTGAAGGCATAATACTATATTTACGCACTTATATACATTTCCTTTGTTATAGATATAAACAAAATGTTCCAATGTGAATGTTCGAAAACGTTTTCTAGAAAAGATTCTCTAGTTTGCCACCAACGAACTGAGTGTTGGATAAGGACACCATCAATTGTCCCAAATTCAGAAAGACAGGCAGCTGTGTCCACTATAAAGCTGACTACTCCTCGAAATCATATACCGAAGAGCGATGTGGTGCAACCAAGTACTTTTGGCACCAATGATGCAGTATTCCTTTGCGCGACCAGGACCGTCAAGTTTGAACAATTCAAGAAAGCATAATGCATAACTGTGCAACTAACCTGCGCAAAAGAAAAGTACCAAAAGTTTGGATATTATCCACTGCACAAAATTGTTCAATTGATGTTCCTAGATAAGCTTTCCAGGGACATCCGAAAAACAATAGACACAAAGCAAATGTGTGTTTACTCGTTGATACTGGGGTTGAAGTAATTCGGAATGTGTTTAAGCAACGCATTGTTACGTACAGGGTATCTCCAGGAAATACTTGTATTGAAGTGCTAATGTTTATGGGTGATGTCAAAGTGAATGTTTTGAAACTAAAACAGATTCAGTTGCAGAAATATCTTTCCCTGAAATGTAATGTTGTGTAAAAATCAGTTTTTCTTTCTTTGCTAACAAAAGATTCAGTAATTAGCGCTACTGTAAACGTTCCGCATTTAGCAGTAAAACCGAAATCAGGTCCGTAAATTAGTTAATATATTAATCGTCAAGTAATAATAAGATGCTTGAATTAGGTATTATGGGTAACTCAATCGTAAATCTAAACTAATTCCGAAAGAAAAGTAATTCCAAATATTTTCGTGTTTGTAATAAAATTGTCTTCATGATAAACAGAACTTAAAGGTTTAAAATATTACTCATTTAACTGTAAATCCCATTTTTTCTTTTTTATATTCCGTAATTAAAGTTTGATGAATAGTAATTTATTTTGTATTAAAATACATATTTTAAATAAAAAATTACACCTTTTGTATTAATGTTAGTTAGAGACAGGTACAACGCAGCATTCAAAACTAGAATTTGAAACCTGAGGAACATAATTTATAGACACTTAATTAGTAAACAATTAAAAACTAACACAGTTCCTTTAAATTAATTGATTTATCTTGTAAAATTACATTTTTGAATAATAGGAATTTGACCATGAAACATTACGTTTGTGAGTAAAAATCTTATTTAAAACTTACCAACATAATTTTGCTACCTGCGACTACCGTTTAGGAATAAATTTAATTGTATAATTATAGACAACATAAGTTCATTGGATCACTTTCGATGTTAATAATTAAAATTAACGTGCAATAATTTTTACAACGTTAACCCAAACTCTACAATGGAATTTTAACCTTCTTTCTATTTTAACAAAGCGAACGCCAGACCCTCTGGTTTCTGATTGGTCCCTAGTCCCACTATACAATCGCTGTGCTCGTCACTCTTGGAAATTTAAAAAGGGTTTCACGGCACGCCCTAACTTTCGAATTATAAGACATAAGCAAACTCCTCCGCCATTTTGTATGACGTCATAATCACAGCCCTTTTTTAGGGAGAAATAAATTCAAAGGTATTGATCTGAAATCGTGTTTTATCAAAGAAATTCGATATTTACCGATAATAAAAAGATAGGAATTTTTAATAATTCATTATAAGCAATACTATTTCTACATCTTCAACAACATGTTAATCGCAGCATCACAGATTCTAACTGAATATTAAACTGGTTGTTTTCCCTTGTAAACCATACATTGAGACATCTCTACTCTGCAGCCTCTCGTTAAATTGATGTATACGATGGTCCTCGGTCTTGAAAACCCTCATTTAAGTTCAGTCAGCTCAACAACTATCATATCGAGGTACTTTGTTGCTATGAGTCCAAGGTTGAGTATCTTATATTCAAACCCAGACTCCCAACTCCATAACATTACTAAAAAGGTCTGTTGATGTGGATAAATCCATACATGTAATTATAACATAGCATTAAATATCCGTACAGGTAATTAAAAAACAATCACTTAGCAGCTATATATTGAGAGAACGTCTTGCCGGGTTGACAAATACTAGATTGCATCGCATACATCAGCAACAGTCTCTGCTAGATCTCCAGTAACCGTTTCCTTCTTCGTGGGCTTCTTATGGGCTTTGACGTCACTCTCATTCTCTTCCTCTACGACTGCATCACCATCAGGTAGGTTCATAATACGAAAAATTCATTATATGTTCACAGATTGAAAGCTACTTTCGTAAAACAATGTTGTTTTATCCGCTGTTCCCCATGCCAAAAAGTGTTATTAAAGTTATTACATTTTTTCTTAATCTCCATTCTTCAAGTTAGAAGGTCGTATTTTAATTACAAATTTTAGTTTATTCTACTTATAAAAAAATGCTTAAAGTAAAAATATATCCAATGTTCTTTAAACAAGGAATGTTATTTACGGCCTATCTACCTTCCCTAATTTTTAATTAGGAGAGCGAATATTTTCGAGGTGATTAAATATAAATATACGGAATTTACCTTCCTAATCCACTACTGATGTAATCTAGAGTATTCATTTCGAAAATATTGATTTGATTTTACTACAGGTTGTTAGCGTGACACCGCATATAGGAATTTCTTCACACACGGTTTAAATGATTTTGTCTTGAGAACATGTTATATACAACAAAATTTACTTTAAAATAATAAAATGGGTAATTAAGTGATTAGTTTTAAACAATTAATTATTACAAATAAAACTCGATATGTATTGCAAAATAGAAAATATGGATGTCTTGCATTTATCTAATTACTAGTTAGAAAAAAATCTAGAAGAAAACTTACAAATAGGTATAAATTGTACAATTAGAATTGACAATTTTAAGCATACTTCAGGCAGAAATCACAGAAGGGCTGTATTTTTGTGTCTGATAAAGAAAGAATAGTTATTTATGTGCAAATAGCAAGTTTATATTAATAAAAAATACTAACGTCTTGGAAATTTCGTTCGTTGAAAGCGTCACACTGCAAAATTTTACGTATATGAATCAGATTACACCTTACAAAAAACATCTTATAGCAAATCAAATTAAGATTTTTTGATTGACAGAGCAAATACAGCCAAGAAACACGGTATGAATAAGAATGCTCACATTGGTCTAACTGTATTTTAAGTTTATTAAGTTAGATTTCATTTAAACGAAGACTCTAGAACACTCAGTTCATAAAGGAGTGTGTTGATTCAGATTATATCTTACAAAAAACACACTGCAGCAACCAGATTGAGATTTTTACTTGATTGGATTCGAATACTGTCAAGAAAACATACGCTAAAACGCATAAACGAAAATGCCAAACTTAATCTAACCAAGTTTTAAGTTTATTAAGACAGTTTACATTTTAGCGTATCCTCTAGAACAGACAATTCTAAAGTACCGTATTGACTCAGAGTACACCTTACAAAACGCCCCTGTAACAAATCAATTAAGATTTTTCTTTTTGATTATATGAGATCGAATGCCGACAAGAAACACACGCTCAAACATATTAGCGAGTATGCTCACATTGATTCACCTGTATTCTAAGTTTATTAAGATGGATTTCATTTAGCGAAACCTCTAGAATATTCAATTCAAAAAAGATCTGTGCTGATTCAGATTACATCCTACAAAAAATCACCCTGCAGCAAATCAAATTAAGGTTTTTGATTAGCTTAAATCGAACGCGGTCAAGAAACATATTAAAATACATTGTAAAGCTTTAAACTTAATTTTAAAGACGGTCATTTGGCGCCAGCTTCCACCATCACCTTACATATATAGATAACGTTTTCAAAAATCAAATCTAAAAGACTACTTTATAGTTGAATCAATTAATAATACAGTGAATACAGTGAAAGTGTAATTACATTGTTGCCACGCAACTTGCTTTCCTGTTTTAAAACGAAAAATATCTAAGGAAATTTAGGTCAGTTAATTAGCCAAATATGTGAAAGGTAAGACGATCTTGAAAATGTATTTACGCTGTTGCCATTGTTTGAACAATTTGTTTTTCCTATTTTTAACGGTTTTACGTAAACCCCAGGGTAATTAACTGGTGTGCCTAAAAAATCCGATGAATCACGCTATAACTTCATTTGCACTTCATACAGCTTGTTAAAACTGTTCTATAATGTCAAACGCAACAATTTATTCTCTTTTAAATATTTTAGAGGGTGGATTAATGAACGAAGATGAGGTGGTGGAGATGTAGTTCACCATTATTAAACGTGTAGTTGGTGATGAAACCATAGCACCCCTTGAGTTAGAACATTTCCAGAGGTTACGTATAGCCATGCAGAAAATCCAGGCTGCGTTAATAACCGTGGTAAGTAATATTTCAGCATTCTTAAAATTTGTTACTAATATTTTATTTTCAGGTACGGGCTAAAGTACCAGGTGGTGGTTGCGGTCTATCATCGGTGGAAAACACTGAAGCTGTAAGTAAAATAATTTTTAGAAAATTAAGGTATTAATCGATGTATTGTTTCAGATGCCGTCAACTTCTTCATCCAATTTTGTCCATATCTCACCGCAACCTGCAAGTGGATTCGTGAGTAACACTGTAACTATAAACCATATGTTTTTGAAATTAAGTGTTTGTATTTAAAGTTAAACTTATATTTTTCACACCTTAATATGTATTTTTAATTACATGACAGCCGAAACCTTACATGGTGGGGGAATTAACTTAGAGGATAACCTATATTTTGATACGGTGTCTACGTGCGAAAAATTCATTAGGAAATTTAACACAATGGCAAAGAGGGTTGTCTTTAAATTCAAAGATGCTGATCTCAATCAACCACCTGTTACATAGTTTAAAGTAAGTAGCAATAAATTTCTTTTGTACTAAGATATACTAAAATTACATTTTTGTTGTAGAACTTTCTGGACTCATTGCTGGAAAAAGTGTGTCCAGGGTTATCGCAACTGACAGAGTTGGGATGGTACTAATTAATGCCAATTTCCCGGACAAACCCCTAGGATTTTCATTCAGATGTACAGACCAGTTAACTTCCACTGTAATGACGCACTCTAGAGAAAATATTGCAAGGTAATGTAAGTTTTTTAATAATGATGTGTTAAATTTAAAAGTAGACAGATTTTTTCCCCTGTGGGGTATGGCGGTCCAGATCGCCAAAGAATGACGGGCGTTAGCTTTACAGAGTTTTGCAAACGTAAAGGCGGTATTATAACTATCATCAATAAAGATAATTTATGTGCTCGCGATAGCTGTAACTGCGACCGATCCTCAATTGTCAGGTCTTAAAAAAGCTCGTGTTATTTTAGATCGGCGGATACTGGAATTACGTGCTGTCGCTAATGTTGATTTAAATAACGGGGGCAATATCAAACACACAGTAATTTCAAGATTATTTAGTTAATTACACTGTAGTTGTGTATAATCACAGGTTAGGTCAGACTCTATCGTTTGCGGTGAGTGCAATAAGGACTTCCGCGGAAATCAATGTCTGCAGAACCACAAACATAGCGGCTTTTTCGCACTTGTTTAAAGAGTGTACGGAAGGGTAATGTGCCTCATAAACAAAGACTATCTTTGTCTTTTACGATTTCGAGTGCCGCCAAGATATTCCTACTAACATTACTAATAATTATATCCATACTCATACACTGTGCGTTACCCAGCATGACTGTAACCGATGCATTAATATCGATACAGATATTGAGCAGGGCTGCCGACATTGTGGGCAACGCCAGCACATATTTTCAACTCCTCCTGTGCCCGAATTCCTTTCCAACACTTCACCCCCAAGAAGCAAGCATCCATCATTGCCGAAGCATCCATCATTGACGTAGCCCACAATTCCACATCCTACGGCGCCCAATTCATCCTTAACAAAATCCTAAAAATCCCTCTGCATGGAATCCCAAAATCATTTCTAACGGTACCAAAATCATGTCCCTCACCTACGACAATAACATAAAATTCATTGATAGTCTAAAATTCCTACCCGTAGACCTATCCAAACTCCCTAAAACCTTCAACTTTCTCGGCTCAAAAGGCCACTTCCTTTACCTATTTAACACTGTGCAAAACCAAAATTATGAGGAGTTTTACCAGCCACGCACTTTTACGGTGTCGATGAAATGGCGTCCGAAGCTCGAGTAGACTCTATAAAGTGGTATGATGACGAAATTGCAAAGGGCACTCGTTTTAATTTCAAAAACGAAATAGTGCGATATTGCGTCCAAGACGTGAGTATCTTTAGAAAAGCCAGTCGTGAGTTTTGGAAGAGGTTTGTCGAATAAAACAAGGTCGACCCGTTCAGAGAATGCTGCACGATCGCTGGTGCGTGTAGTCTTGTTTTCCGCAGAAACTTTATTCGCGAGAATACTATTTGACTCATACCAAACGGTGGATACAGATTGGGTGACAATGTCGGGGGTTGCTATTCAATGGCTTCTCTGGCTCGAACGTTCTGTAGACGTATTTAGCATGACGAGAACGCACGTGAAGTACGGTTAAGGGAAGGTATACTGATCGATGGGTTTTGTCACGATACAAACACGGTGTACCAGTTTCACGGGTGCTATTACCACGGTTGTGTAAGGTGTTACGCCGATCAAGCTGGTAATAATAAACGCGAGCCTAATACGGTATTTTTGCGTTATGAGAAGACTGTGGCAGCATCTTTGTTAGCTCTAATAACGTGCTGAATCAGTCACCTCTGAATCTCCGCGATAGCTTTCTCGGAGGTCGTATTAATGCGGTTAAGTTATATTATAAGGCATAACAAGATGTGCAAATCAGGTATTTGGGTGTTTGTTCACTATACCTCTATGTGAACAACTATTCCAAGTGTCCGGTGGGGCATCCCACACTTTACATTGGTGCCGAGTGCTTAAACCTCGACTTGAACACTGTCGAGGGCCTTGTGAAGTGTAGTGTACTCTCGTCATCAGATTTGTACCATCCTGTCCTATCTCTTAAGATGCACGGTAAATTAGTATTCATCTTGTGTAGAACTTGTGCTGAAACCATGTTCCAGCATGATTGCACACATACACAGGACGAACGTAAATTTAGCGGAACTTACGTTGGGGACGAACTTAGAAAGGCTATAGAATTTTGGTACTAAGTTTTAGAAGTCTTTGAAGTGTGGGAGTATGAAGTTTCTCAATACGACAGGGATAGTATGAGCGGGGGTCTTTTCTCAGGCTACGTCGATAACTTCCTTAAGATCAAACAAACGTGCTCGGACTGGCCTTCGTGGTGCAACGACGACGAAGCAAAGGATCGATACATCCGCGAATATTTGGAAAGGGAGGGGGTCCAATTGAACAAAACAAAATTTGCGCTAATCCTGGTCTTAGATACATTTCACAATTATTTTTACATTTCACAATTTCTTTAAATTATTTTAAAGTTTGGGCAGAGGGAGAATTTAGCAAAAACTAGTATTATTTCTGAACCACACGAGTTTTTCAAAATTATGATCGATCCTTCAAAGGAGGTCCAGTCCATTTTACACGTAAACAATGAAGTTATGGTAGTAAACTGGATTAGACCCGATGATGGGGTAGAACAGCTCAATACTGTCAATGCCGTGTTGGCAGCTTACACAACCGCCAATGCTCTCCTGTTGCTGTACAGCGTACCTGGAAAAGCTTGCCGAAAGGGTTCTGTACTTTGATACACTTTGTGATTTTTACGCAAAGTCCTGGTGAGTAAGCTCCACCTGTTGGTGATTTCCTAGGCGATATGACCGATGAGGCGGACGCCTACGGAGTCGGGAGTAGAATCACGGAGTTCTTAAGCGGAGGTCCTAAGAATTATGCGTACAAGATGTTCTCTACCTTAAATTATAAAAATTCTCAAATAGTTAATTTCGACACAATGAAGTTGCTAGTGTTGGAGAGTATACACAAACTGACCGTAAAATTCTTAAAGCCCTGCATACGAGGTTATATCAAGGGCAGAGTGCAAGTAATACCAGGTGGAGTACAGTAAACGTCTCCGACCGCCGAAAGGAGGACGGCTATGGCACGCTTCCTTACGATTACGTGGCTCGTTCCCAACTTTAGCATTTACGGTCTCGCCTCAGTTTTAGCTTTAAAAACCCCGGTTAACAGCCACGTGATCATCATCGAGTCCATTCCTTACCTTTTTAATTTAGCCTACTGATTTTAATTTTAGACATATATTTTAGATTGTAACACGCGAAACCGGTAAAACTGTTGTTATAGATATTTTGACTAATTTAACGGTTTTTGTCAGTGTGCGCACAACTCTGCAATGATGTAAGTTATTATTGCATCACAACACCTGATGGTGACGCAGTCGTAGAGGAAGAAAAGGAGCGTGACGCCAAAGCCCATGAGAAGCCAACGGAGAAGGATACGGTTACTCTAGATCTCAACAGAGGTTGTTGCTGATGTATGCGATGTAATCTAGTATTTGTCAACCCGGCACGACGTTCTCTCAATACTGGTGAGTGATTGTTTTTTAATTACCTGTGCAGATCTTTAATGCTATATTACAATTACAGGTATGGATTTATCCGCATCAACAGCCCTTTCCCAAAAATGTTAAGGAGTTGGAGTCTGGGGTTGAATACACGATACTCAATCTTGGACTCATAGCAACAAAGTGCGTGGAGATGATAGTTGTGGAGCTGACTGAAATTAAATGAGTGTTTTCAAGATCGAGGGCCTTCGCATACATCAATTTAACGAGAGTCTGCAGAGTAGAGATGTGTCAATGCGTAGTTCACCAGGGAAAACAACCAGTTTAATATTCAATTAGAATCTGTGATGCTGCGATTAATATGTTGTTGAAGATGTAGAAATAGTATTACTTATAATAAATTATTAAAAAACCCTCTTACCTTTTTATTACCCGTAATTACCAAAGTGCTTTGATAGAACACGATTTCATATCCATACCTTTGAATTTATTTCTCACTACAAAATGGCTTTGATTCTGACGTCATACAAAATAGCGGTGGAGTTTGCTTATATCTTATAATTGGGAAGTCAGGGTGTGTTGTAAAACCCTTATTAGGATACTAATTCCAACAGTAACGAGCACAGAGACTGTGTGCTGGGCCTAAGGACCAACCGGAAACCAGAGGGGATGGCGCTCGCGCAACCAGTCGGGTAAAAGGATTGGTGCGGTGTAGTCTTAGCACAGCCTTAATACGCGTATAGCCAATTAGGTAAAAGAAATGAGTGTTGTCTAGTCTTAGCCCCTACCTTAATGAAGCCATAAGAGCTTTATCTAGTCTTAGTGACAACCCCTACTCGCCCCCCCCTCAGCTGAAAATTCAACCAAGTGAATAAAAATAAGCCAACCCCACCCAAAAGGCTTTTAATTAGGGGTAAACATGTCTTCAAGGGTGAAAATACCATCAAGGGGTTGAAAATTTAAGAACTAGGAGTTTAAAAAAACGACAACGAAAAGAAGCCATAGGGGGTGGGAAATGGGCACGGCTACGTAGACGTACCGATGCCCCTCGGTGATTTCACGAATCTCGGGCAACCGAAATTTTTAATATGTAAACCGACAAGAATTAATTACTATTAATTAATTAATTACTAATTACATAGAGTAAGTATTTTCTAGGTAGGAAATAGTAAATTTTTACATCAATCGCTCCGTTATTTAATAAACAATTATTTTAGCATAGCAAAATAAGAATTAAATGAATAATTAATTTAACTTTAACTAAAATAACTTTCGATGATTCTGCCTGAGCATGGGTAGAGTTAGAATTTTCGATTGTCCCACCGCTAACATCTTGTGCGTTATATTGGTGGGTCGCGCGGGCGTTCCGTTGAATTACAAGGGCTGAAGAGGAGAGGGGCTCTTGAACAGTCTACGCACAGATCTACATAAGCTAAAATAAGTAACTAACCATAAGCATGAGCATACTAACAAAAAAAGCGTTCCATTATCGTTTTCGTTCTCACTGCATTCTTGTGTCGATCGAAATAGTTTTTCTATTATACTCGCTCCATAATTAAATTTGAATGTATTTAATTTGTTTTAATACTGGTAGTAAAATTTGCCTTGCTACTGATCTCCGCATATTTAAATTGTAACCAGCAACCACCGAAAAAGCCTTACAGTTGAGTTGTTTGGTTTGAATCTTCTGAACAGTAAAGAAAGTGCTGAAATAAAATCCTTTTAAACAAGGTATGCCATTTTGAGTGTCGGGATGATGTTAGAAGACTATTCTCAAAGAATAATGTAAATTTTGCGTGCCAAATAATTAGAATTTCAACATAAAGGTTCTGGCAAGTGTGCCGTGAGCAATGGTATAACGTATATGTAGGTTGGTCGATGGTGCAAAGCTTATATTTGGAGATATTCCATAGTTAATGTGAAAAATAATGATAATTGCTGCATTACATGGGATGTTGTGTCCGCATTAGTGCCACCGAATGGGCTGTCACAGCGGACAACTACTTACCCCGCCTTCAGACCGCTCTTCAATTGGGATGGTATAGAATTTCCTGTTAAGCTTTCTAACATCCCAACTTTCGAGTCCAACAACAGTATTTCCATCAATGTATATGAAGTGAAAGATACGTATCGTGATGGTGAGCGTATTACGGTAGTATTGGGTTATATGTACTGTACTAGGGCTAAACAATCTGTACATGTTAATTTATTAGTATTAGTTAGTAACCACACGGAAAACGAGCATTTGTAAAGATTAGTTTTTTTCCCTTTTACTTCACTAACAACAAACAATAATTAAGTCCGTAAATTAATCAATTATTCACCGTTGAATATTGATAAGAGTAAAATTAAAAGATAGCCGTTAATTGTAAATAGAAATTTTTCTTTGTTTCAAAATTAAAACTTATCAAGTACTATAAACAGCCGTTAATATAAATACAAGTTTTCTTTTTGTTATTCCAAAATTAAAACCTGAGTTATAATTTAGTATATATTAAAACGTACATATTGAATGGAAAATTACACTCAAAATCCTATAGATCTAATTAACCGTCCTTATAAATTAGTTAATTTACTTAGTAAAAATTGCATTTTTAAATAGCAGTTTTGATATAAATAAGTAAAGTTAAATCTGAAATACTTTCTATGAATTACAACTACAAAAGAATGTATCTAATCTTTTACTATTGTGTAAAATTTTGTGTATTTAAATAATGCGAACACCGACAGATGTGTCAAAGAGTAATCAGATTCTGGAATTGCATAATTTTGAGTTGATATAAGTGTTATTAATTACTAATTTAACCGTTAGATAGAATAAGTATTTTTATTAATAAAGACTGGCCGAATTTTATATTAATCGTTCTGTTACTTCATAAAGAATAATTTTAGCAAGACGAAAGAAATATTAATTGAGGTGTTGATCTAATATTAATTAAAATAAATTGTTACGCTGTCGCCTTATCCTTAAAATTATGGAATTTCTAGCCGTTTCCCACTTTTAAATGTCATACTCTACATAGGTTAGTGCTTTCACAAAAATCATTATCCTTTTTCGTTCTCACTGCGTTACGTATAGACGAAGCTGCAATTGTGAATTGATATGAGGTAAAGAATAGTGTAACAATTAATTAATCCAATTAAACGTAATAACGACTCACTCTGTAATTAAGTTCGGAACCTAGTAAATTTATTTTGACAAGTAGCAAAAAGTTACTTTGCTACCGAGAACCGTTTTGCTTGAACCGTAATAATTGAAATCTGAATACTTCACAGAGTTCATATTTATTAAGAATCATTCATTTTTATCCATCATTGGTGAAGGAATTTTGTTTGCCAAGGATACCTGTGACCTTTGCCTACCGTATCCGCCGTCCGTCCGTACTAATTAAGTTTTAAGTTTTAGGTACATCTTCTATCATAAGGACCAGACCCTGGATTTTATCCTCCACTAGGAGACCCGACGCAGCCGTTTGTGAAGCCGTAGACGTTCAGAAGTGGAACCACAGACCGCCTGAACGATAGTTTATCCTTGAGTGGCACCCGGATCTGCTTTCTAACTGGAGCATTACATAAAATAAAATACCTTAACTTATAAGTAACATTAATAAACATATTTCCCAAACGAGTTTTAATTTTTGTGTTGGACTTAGTTGAGAGCAAGTTTCACTTGCCACCACCGAAAACCCATTATGCATTATGATAGATAGATAAAAAAATTTTCTCGTTTACTTGGCAACCACATAACGCAACTTAACTGGGCAAAATATTTGCGTATCGTGTCTTTGTTTATTTAGAACATAGGAGAAATTAACCCGTCACGGATTGTAATTTCGTATACACTAAATTACCAGATATAAAACAAAGAAAAGATAAAACGGGGAAATTCTATGCGGAAAATGTACTTGCGTTTCGGAACTATCAAAACCAGATGTTCTTAACATTCGTGATGTACGCTGATTTTGAAGCTCTGTTAGGACCGGTAGATACGACTGAATCCGATCCCGAACAACCATACAAATTAGTGGAGTTGATCGGCCTATTTCCACAGTTTATGCTTTTTGAGCGCGACGTTTCGGAAGCGGACTCTGCTTCCGTCATCAGGCTTAGTCCTGAGAAGGACTGTTTTGCACTTGAGTCGAATTCATTTGTTATATCTAATTTTCAAGCACTTGCACTCTCAGATTCGAACTTGGTACCTTTCACTTACTAGTCATGACACCTTTACCGCTGAGCCACTGAGTAATCCAATATATATTTGTTAGAACTATATATATATATTAAACTATTTTTTCGTGGTTGCGCAAGTTTATTGCGCATGTTGCGCCGTAACTCTTGCGCAGGTGTATTGCGCTTAAGCTCTTCGCGCATTATTGGAATCCATATGGGTTTCATTTCTCACTAGCTTGGCTTATTGATTTTCTGCTAGTGCGATGAATGGCTTCTTTGAGTTTTCGACGAGTTGTATTCTCGTCCTTTGCCACTATCTGTATGTTATCCCATTGGATGCGGTGGTCTTCGTTCCAGACATGTTCAGCGATTCTTGATCTTTCTGTTTCGCCCTTGCGGACGTTGTTCTTGTGTTCCTGAGTTCTCACTTTGAGTGGTCTACTGCTCTCTCCTATGTATGCTCTGCCGCATTCGCATGGTAGGTTGTATACACAGTTCTTGGAATTCTGATCTTCATTGTATGGTTTGGTTTTGGTTAGTATTCCCTGAGCGTTCTGGTCGATTTGAAGGCAGTGCGTATCTTGTATTTGCTGCCTATCCTTCGTATTTTGTCTGAGGTACCTTGTATATATGGTATTATCGCTGTATATTTAGGTTCTTCTTTTCGGTTACCCTTTCCTGTTAAGGTTAGGTGTTAGATCGGGTAGCCATTTTCTTTGAGTGTTCTAGCGATATTTTCTTTTCTCTGTTCAGGTCCTCTTGTTTTGAGCATATTGTTTTGCTCTATCGTACAACATTTTGCTACGCCTAACTTCACGTTTTGTGGTGATTGGGTTGTAGTGTAGGTACCTCCCCGTGTGGGTAGGTTTCCTGTATACACTTGTCGTGAAAGTGTTGTCATTCCTGTGTCAAGTACATCCAGGAATGGCAGTTTTATTCCGACTCAATTCCATTGTGAATTTGATGGTGGGTGCGCGACTATTTAGATGATCTAGGAATTCATCTAGCTTATGTTTTCCGTGTTGCCAAACTACGAAAGTATCGTCCACGTATCTAAGCCACATCCTTGGTTTCTCTGTGAATTCGGATATCGTTTGGTCTTCACGGTCTTCCATATATATATCGCTCACTATGGGTGATAGTGGGGAACCCATCTCCATCCCAAACTCTTGTTGGTAGAATTTGTCTTCTACCTGGAAATATGTAGTTCTAATGCATATTGTCAGAAGTTTCATTATTGTGTTTACCGAGAGTTGCGTGCGTTCGTCTAACGTTTCATCCTTTTCCAGCTTGTCCCTTATGATAGTTAGTGCCTTGTCGGTAGGCACATTTGTGAATAGACTCACAATGTCGAAGCTTACCAGTATTTCTTCGTGGTTTGGTTGGAAGTTTCTGATGGTTTCCACGAAGTGCTGCGTATTCTTGACCATAGATTCGGTTTTTCCCGATAAGGGTGTAATGATACCTAGCAGATAGTGTGCTAATGGGTGACAAGGTGAATTTCTCGAGCTCACAATTGGTCTCAGAGGAATTCCTTCCTTGTGGATCTTTGGTAGGCCGTACAGATGCGGAGGTTTGCTGTAGTGTGGGGTAAGTCTAGTTCTCTGGTAATCGGAGAACTCCCCCTTATGTTTTGCCAGCGTCAGGTATATCCGTCTTTCGATTGATGGTGTGGGGTCTTTCGGTATTTGTTTGTACTCGCCCCGTCTAGTAGTTCTTGGACCTTACTGTTGTAGTGTCCATATCCATTACCACAGTCGCGTTTCCTTTGTCTGCCGGGAGAACTTTGATCGTTGGGTCATTCTTAAGGAAATGACCGCTCTCCTTTCTAGGTTAGAGAGGTTAGGTTTAGTTCGCCTAGATGAATCCAGGACTGATCTAACCTTACTTCTGTATTCTTCGGCTTCTTCAGGATCTAATTTCATAGCTGTCGCTTCTACTGCGGTTATTAAATCTACTTTCGGAATATACCTCGTGTTATCGCATAGTTCAAGCCTTTGTCCAGAACCTTCATTTCGTTTTCGTTCAACTGTCGTTTAGAGATGTTTATGACAGTGTTTTTCGATTGATGTTAGTTGGTTCTTTCTTCTCTTTCATTAGCTTTTCGAGTTTATTCTGCTGAATTTCCTTGTGAATTGCCTTGGTCTTCGAATATTTCTTCGGAGCCGATTTATCCTATCAAAGTCTTGCAGAATAAACTGAAAGCTAATGAAGGAGAAGAAAACCAACTAACATCAATCGAAAAACACTGTCATAAACATCTCTAAACGACAGTTGAACGAAAACGAAATGAAGGTTCTGGACAAAGGCTTTAACTATGCGATAACACTGAGGTATATTCCGAAAGTAGATTTAATAACCGCAGTAGAAGCGACAGCTATGAAATTAGATCCTGAAGAAGCCGAAGAATACAGAAGTAAGGTTAGATCAGTCCTGGATTCATCTAGGCGAACTAAACCTAACCTCTAACCTAGAAAGGAGACGGTCATTTCTTAAGAATGACCCAACGATCAAAGTTCTCCCGGCAGACAAAAGAAACGCGACTGTGGTAATGGATATGGACACTTACAACAGTAAGGTCCAAGAACTACTAGACGGGGCGAGTACAAACAAATACCGAAAGACCCCACACCATCAATCGAAAGACGGATATACCTGACGCTGGCAAAACATAAGGGGAGTTCTCCGATTACCAGAGAACTAGACTTACCCCACACTACAGCAAACCTCCGCATCTGTACGGCCTACCAAAGATCCACAAGGAAGGAATTCCTCTGAGACCAATGTGAGCTCGAGAAATTCACCTTGTCACCCATTAGCACACTATCTGCTAGGTATCATTACACCCTTATCGGGAAAACCGAATCTATGGTCAAGAATACGCAGCACTTCGTGGAAACCATCAGAAACTTCCAACCAAACCACGAAGAAATACTGGTAAGCTTCGACATTGTGAGTCTATTCAAAATGCCTACCGAAAGGCACTAACTATCATAAGGGACAAGCTGGAAAAGGATGAAACGTTAGACGAACGCACGCAACTCTCGGTAAACACAATAATGGAACTTCTGACAATATGCATTAGAACTACATATTTCCAGGTAGAAGACAAATTCTACCAACAAGAGTTTGGGATGGCTATGGGTTCCCACTATCACCCATAGTGAGCAATATATATGGAAGACTTTGAAGACCAAGCGATATCCGAATTCACAGAGAAACCAAGGATATGGCTTAGATACGTGGACGATACCTCGTAGTTTGGCAACACGGAAGCATAAGCTAGATGAATTCTAGATCATCTAAATAGCCGCGACCCACCATCAAATTCACAATGGAATTGAGTCGGAATAAAACTGCCATTCCTGGATGTACTTGTACACAGGAATGACAACACTTTCACGACAAGTGTATACAGGAAACCTACCCACACGGGGAGGCTACACTACAACTCCAATCACCACAAAAACGTGAAGTTAGGCGTAGCAAAATGCTTGTACGATAGAGCAAAACAATATGCTCAAAACAAGAGGACCTGAACAGAGAAAAGAAAATATCGCTAGAACACTCAAAGAAAATGGCTACCCTGATCTAACACCTAACCTTAACAGGAAAGGGTACCGAAAAGAAGAACCTAAATATACAGCGATAATACCATATATACAAGGTACCTCAGACAAAATACGAAGGATAGGCAGCAAATACAAGATAGCACTGCCTTCAAATCGACCAGAACGCTCAGGGAATACTAACCAAAACCAAACCATACAATGAAGATCAGAATTCCAAGAACTGTGTATACAACCTACCATGCGAATGCGGCAGAGCATACATAGGAGAGAGCAGTAGACCACTCAAAGTGAGAACTCAGGAACACAAGAACAACGTCCGCAAGGGCGAAACAGAAAGATCTCGCTGAACATGTCTGGAACGAAGACCACCGCATCCAATGGGATAACATACAGATAGTGGCAAAGGACGAGAATACAACTCGTCGAAAACTCAAAGAAGCCACATTCATCGCACTAGCAGAAAATCCAATAAGCCAAGCTAGTGTAGTAAACAAACCCATATGGATTCCAATAATGCTGCGATAGAGCTAATACGAATACCTGCCAAGAGGTTACGGCGCAACATGCGCAATAAACTATCTGCGCAACCACTCAAGAAATAGTTTAATATATATATATGTTCTAACAAATATATATTGGATTATCAAGTGGCTCAGCGGTAAAGGTGTCAGAACTAGTAAGTGAAAGTACAAGCTTCAATCTGACAGTAGTCAAGTGCTTGAGAAAAATTAGATATAACAAATGAATTCGACTCAAGTGTATAAACAGTCCTTCTCAGGACTAAGCTGATGATGGAAGCAGATCCGCTTCCGAAACGTCGCAGACTCAAAAGCATAAACTGTGGAAATAGGCCGATCAACTCCACTAATAGAAACCACAGTTACAAAACACTTATAATACAGAATTAGTAACTCGGTACGGCCTCCGAAGTCAAACAACTTTTCAGAAAGCTGAAACATCAATGTACAAGCTAGCACTAGAGGAGAACCATCTAACCTTCCTCTGCAAAGCCCGTGATAACAACTTAATACCCACCGGGCTTAACATCAAAACTCGGTACACAGCCGAAAAATATCACTAATCGCAAAGAGAGCTAGCGAAGCGTTAGTCAAAGAACGAATCAAACATCACCGTTTCAGAAAGTACCAGCTCGAACACCAATCCAACGAGATTAGAGAAACCATTCGAAATCGAGTGAACGAGCAAGACTTTGATAGGATAAATACGGCTACCAGAAGTAAATATTCGAAGACCAAGGCAATTCACAAGGAAATTCAGCAGAATAAACTCGAAAAGCTAATGAAGGAAGAAAGAACCAACTAACATCAATCGAAAAAACACTGTCATAAACATCTCTAAACGACAGTTGAACGAAAACGAAATGAAGGTTCTGGACAAAGGCTTTAACTATGCGATAACACCGAGGTATATTCCGAAAGTAGATTTAATAACCGCAGTAGAAGCGACAGCTATGAAATTAGATCCTGAAGAAGCCGAAGAATACAGAAGTAAGGTTAGATCAGTCCTGGATTCATCTAGGCGAACTAAACCTAACCTCTCTAACCTAGAAAGGAGAGCGGTCATTTCCCTTAAGAATGACCCAACGATCAAAGTTCTCCCGGCAGACAAAGGAAACGCGACTGTGGAATGGATATGGACACTTACAACAGTAAGGTCCAAGAACTACTAGACGGGGGCGAGTACAAACAAATACCGAAAGACCCCACACCATCAATCGAAAGACGAATATACCTGTCGCTGGCAAAACATAAGGGGGAGTTCTCAGATTAACAGAGAACTAGACTTACCCACCTACAGCAAACCTCCGCATCTGTACGGCCTACCAAAGATCCACAAGGAAGAATTCCTCTGAGACCAATTGAGCTCGAGAAATTCACTTGTCACCCATTAGCACACTATCTGCTAGGTATCATTACACCCTTATCGGAAAAACCGAATCTATGGTCAAGAATACGCAGCACTTCGTGGAAACCATCAGAAACTTCCAACCAAACCACGAAGAAATACTGGTAAGCTTCGACATTGTGAGTCTATTCACAAATGTGCCTACCGACAAGGCACTAACTATCATAAGGGACAAGCTGGAAAAGGATGAAACGTTAGACGAACGCACGCAACTCTCGGTAAACACAATAATGGAACTTCTGACAATATGCATTAGAACAATTTCCAGGTGAAGACAAATTCTACCAACAAGAGTTTGGGATTATGGGTTCCCACTATCACCCATAGTGAGCAATATATATATGGAAGACTTTGAAGACCAAGCGATATCCGAATTCACAGAGAAACCAAGGATATGGCTTAGATACGTGGACGATACTTCGTAGTTTGGCAACACGCAACATAAGCAGATGAATTCCTAGATCATCTAAATAGGGCACCACCATCAAATTCACAATGGAATTGAGTCGGAAAAAAAACTGCCATTCCTGGATGTACTTGTACACAGGAATGACAACACTACAAGTGTATACAGGAAACCTACCCACACGGGAGGTACCTAACAAACTCAATCACCACAAAAACGTGAATTACGTAGCAAAATGCTTGTACGATAGAGCAAAACAATATGCTCAAACAAGAGGACCTGAACAGAGAAAAGAAAATATCGCTAGAACACTCAAAGAAAATGGCTACCCCGATCTAACACCTAACCTTAACAGGAAAGGGAACCGAAAAGAAGAACCTAAATATACAGCGATAATACCATATATACAAGGTACTCAGACAAAATACGAAGGATAGGCAGCAAATACAAGATACGCACTGCCTTCAAATCGACCAGAACCTCAGGGAATACTAACAAAACCAAACCATACAATGAAGATCAGAATTCCAAGAACTGTGTATACAACCTACCATGCGAATGCGGCAGAGATACATAGGAGAGAGTAGACCACTCAAACATTCATCGCACTAGCAGAAAATCCAATAAGCCAAGCTAGTGTAGAAATGAAACCCATATGGATTCCAATAATGCGCGAAGAGCTTAAGCGCAATACACCTGCGCAAGAGGTTACGGCGCAACATGCGCAATAAACTTCTGCGCAACCACGAAAAATAGTTTAATATATTATAAGTTCTAAATATTTGATTCTCAGATGCTTCATCGGATATAAAGGTGTCATGACTAGTCAAAGTGAAAGGTACTCAAGTTCGAATCTGAGATAGTCAATGCTTGGCAGAAACAATTAGATATAATCAAATGAATTCGAACTCAATGAAAACAGTCACTGTCTCATGGACTAAGCCTGATGACTGTGAAGCAGAGTCCGCTTCGAAACGTCAGCGTAAATAGCATAAACTGATGGAAATAGCGATCCGATCAACTCCACTAATTAGAAACCACAGTTACAAAACACTTATAATACAGAATTAGTAACTCGGTACGGCCCCGAAGTCAAACAACTTTTCAGAAAGCTTGAAACATCAATGTACAAGCTAGCACTAGAGGAGAACCATCTAACCTTCCTCTGCAAAGCCCGTGATAACAACTTAATACCCACCGGGCTTAACATCAAAACTCCGGTACACAGCCGAAAAATATCACTAATCGCAAAGAGAGCTAGCGAAGCGTTAGTCAAAGAACGAATCAAACATCACCGTTTCAGAAAGTACCAGCTCGAACACCAATCCAACGAGATTAGAGAAACCATTCGAAATCGAGTGAACGAGCAAGACTTTGATAGGATAAATACGGCTACCAGAAGTAAATATTCGAAGACCAAGGCAATTCACAAGGAAATTCAGCAGAATAAACTCGAAAAGCTAATGAAGGAGAAGAAAGAACCAACTAACATCAATCGAAAAACACTGTCATAAACATCTCTAAACGACAGTTGAACGAAAACGAAATGAAGGTTCTGGACAAAGGCTTTAACTATGCGATAACACCGAGGTATATTCCGAAAGTAGATTTAATAACCGCAGTAGAAGCGACAGCTATGAAATTAGATCCTGAAGAAGCCGAAGAATACAGAAGTAAGGTTAGATCAGTCCTGGATTCATCTAGGCGAACTAAACCTAACCTCTCTAACCTAGAAAGGAGAGCGGTCATTTCCTTAAGAATGACCCAACGATCAAAGTTCTCCCGGCAGACAAAGGAAACGCGACTGTGGTAATGGATATGGACACTTACAACAGTAAGGTCCAAGAACTACTAGACGGGGCGAGTACAAACAAATACCGAAAGACCCCACACCATCAATCGAAAGACGGATATACCTGACGCTGGCAAAACATAAGGGGAGTTCTCCGATTACCAGAGAACTAGACTCTTCCCACACTACAGCAAACCTCCACATCTGTACGGCCTACCAAACATCCATAAGGAAGGAATTCCTCTGAGGCCAAATGTGAGCTCGAGAAATTCACCTTGTCACCCATTAGCACACTATCTGCTAGGTATCATTACACCCTTATCGGGAAAAACCGAATCTATGGTCAAGAATACGCAGCACTTCGTGGAAACCATCAGAAACTTCCAACCAAACCACGAAGAAATACTGGTAAGCTTCGACATTGTGAGTCTATTCACAAATGTGCCTACCGACAAGGCACTAACTATCATAAGGGACAAGCTGGAAAAGGATGAAACGTTAGACGAACGCACGCAACTCTCGGTAAACACAATAATGGAACTTCTGACAATATGCATTAGAACTACATATTTCCAGGTAGAAGACAAATTCTACCAACAAGAGTTTGGGATGGCGATGGGTTCCCACTATCACCCATAGTGAGCAATATATATATGGAAGACTTTGAAGACCAAGCGATATCCGAATTCACAGAGAAACCAAGGATATGGCTTAGATACGTGGACGATACCTTCGTAGTTTGGCAACACGGCAAGCATAAGCTAGATGAATTCCTAGATCATCTAAATAGCCGCGCACTCACCATCAAATTCACAATGGAATTGAGTCGGAACAAAACTGCCATTCCTGGATGTACTTGTACACAGGAATGACAACACTTTACGACAAGTGTATACAGGAAACCTACCCACACGGGAGGTACCTACACTACAACTCAATCACCACAAAAACGTGAAGTTAGGCGTAGCAAAATGCTTGTACGATAGAGCAAAACAATATGCTCAAAACAAGAGGACCTGAACAGAGAAAAAGAAAATATCGCTAGAACACTCAAAGAAAATGGCTACCCCGATCTAACACCTAACCTTAACAGGAAAGGGTAACCGAAAAGAAGAACCTAAATATACAGCGATAATACCATATATACAAGGTACCTCAGACAAAATACGAAGGATAGGCAGCAAATACAAGATACGCACTGCCTTCAAATCGACCAGAACGCTCAGGGAATACTAACCAAAACCAAACCATACAATGAAGATCAGAATTCCAAGAACTGTGTATACAACCTACCATGCGAATGCGGCAGAGCATACATAGGAGAGAGCAGTAGACCACTCAAAGTGAGAACTCAGGAACACAAGAACAACGTCCGCAAGGGCGAAACAGAAAGATCAAGAATCGCTGAACATGTCTGGAACGAAGACCACCGCATCCAATGGGATAACATACAGATAGTGGCAAAGGACGAGAATACAACTCGTCGAAAACTCAAAGAAGCCACATTCATCGCACTAGCAGAAAATCCAATAAGCCAAGCTAGTGTAGAAATGAAACCCATATGGATTCCAATAATGCGCGAAGAGCTTAAGCGCAATACACCTGCGCAAGAGGTTACGGCGCAACATGCGCAATAAACTTCTGCGCAACCACAAAAAATAGTTTAATAAGTTCTAACAAATATATATTGGATTACTCAGTGGCTCAGCGGTAAAGGTGTCTGACTAGTAAGTGAAAGGTACCAAGTTCGAATCTGAGAGTAGTCAAGTGCTTGAGAAAAATTAGATATAACAAATGAATTCGACTCAAGTGCGAAAACAGTCCTTCTCAGGACTAAGCCTGATGACGGAAGCAGAGTCCGCTTCCGAAACATCGCGCTCAAAAAGCATAAACTGTGGAAATAGGCCGATCAACTCCACTAATAGGAAACCACAGTTACAAAACACTTATAATACAGAACCATACAAATGTTTAAACAAGAACCATACCCATTCGGTTATATTAGATCTAGTGTAAACGATGCTTGGTCTAAATTAGAACTTTAAAGATACTGTATCTCAGAATTTATCAGACGAACAATGTATAGAGGCAAGGAAATATTTTGGTGACGACAACGACTTAGTTAGAAAGAAAGGTAATTTTCCTTATGCGTACGTAGACAGCTTAAGTAAACTACAGGATGTAACTAACTGTTGCAGTAAGTCTTTTGATTTAAGGGATACAATTTTAATTTCACCCTTATAATAAAATGGTAGGCAATTTAAAGTCAGTCTTATGTAAACACTTTCCAATGTATCATTAATTAGTCTTAGGATTTAGGATAATAAAATACATGTGTGAAACCATTGTTCATTCATTAATTAACTATAACAAACAAAATACACCCACGTACCACACAAAATTAAAAAACACCGAACGCGTTTCGGTAGCTACCCTATCATCATCAGCGGTCGACTAGGGCGGACTAAAGAAAATTTCTAACACATATACCAACAGACTTGTCCCAACGTTGGTATTTTATATGAGCTAAATGTTCTTTAAAGCGAATTTTGATAGGTCGTTTAGTTTGGCCCACATATATTTGTTCACAATTTTTACAATTAATGTTATAAATTCCCGACCTATCCTGCTTATCCACTTTATCTTTTGGACTGCCTAAAAGAGTTTATATTTAGCTCATATAAAATACAAATGTTGGGACAAGTCTGCCGTAGTCCTACATGTGTTTGATAAAAATCATGTAGTAGATGAGGTATCATTAATCAAACATGTTAGTAATAAGCACGAACTTGATTGTTATGAAAGTTTAGAGATCTTCAAAAACAAACAAATTCTAATGAATAATGATGATCAAGGACCTTTAGGCTACTCTGAACTCATTAAACTTTCATAACTTTCACTTTCACTTTCAACAGATTAGCAACGAAGCGTTACTCGCTGATGGTGTATATGTTGGAAATTTTCTTTAGTCCGCCCTAGTCGACCGCTGATGATGATAGCGTATCTATCGAAACGCGTTTGGTGTTTTTTAATTTTGTGTGGTACGTGGGTGTATTTTGTTTGTTACAGATCCTGCTACAGTTCCAGTGTTCCATACTTTACTATAATTTCAATTTTTAAAGAGAAAATACAATTATATACCACCGAACGATATGTGTGGCATATACTTATCTTTAAATTATAAAATTTGTGAATATTTGAAATTTCAATGCAAAGATCGCAACTTTCCAGTTTTATCATTTTAGTCAGAAAATTCCTTTGTGTATTTGACATGTCATTCTTCGCAATAAAAATTGCTAATCATTTGTTCGACACTTGGTTGTTAAATAAAGATTAAATTTCTTAAATAGTCCTCCGTGACTATAGCTACCATCAAGTGCGATTAATTAGTTGATACAGTGCTGGTTGAATTATTTTTGAAGCTGTATTCACAGTTAACTACGGGAATTCAATAGAATAAAAAATTGTAAATATAATTAGAACATTTATCTTACATTACACTGTATATAGTCATTTAACTCCAAGTGTTTAATTATATTTCTATTGGCTCACACATTATTCAAGCTATAACATCTAGGTAAGGAATTAATATTTCATAATTATATATCACATTTACGGAAAACTTCTAGCTTTGTTGGAAAGTTTATATTAAAATTTACATTTCTAATCGTAAGCTAAGGTTTATACTCGTATTACCATCCTATCGGAAGGCACCATCGTCCTTTCTGGACCTGACTCCCATGGTACTCTTGCCCAGCATCGTAACCATCCTCGGCTAATTTCCTGGAAAAGAAACCAAGCTTGGAGAGTATTAATTGCTTATAAAAGAAAATTCAGGCTATTTTAGTTTACAGCATATAAAGATCATGTTTCTTACCTTACGTTTATTTAGATTTGCATCGTTGTAAAGATACCCTCGCGCAAATTTAAGTACACTAAAATAAATTTTATATTGTAACATCAGCTAGTAACAGCTTCCTGATTATTGCTTCAAAGTAACCTTTACCTCTGTTACCGTGTATTCGTGCATTTAAGAAAACATCTTAACAACACTAAACAAAAAACACAAATCAAGCTTTTAGTCAACCATAGAAATATTTAAGAATCAAACCTATACGAACGGATCTAAACTTTCAACTCTCGTGACTTCCTTATAGAAGCCAGATGTTTGAACACTGTAAGAAAATTGATATGATTCAATTAATATAATCAGTAGTTTTGTAAATGCCGTAGCTATTGTACTCCAGACCAGTGTGTTATTCAAAAGCAGAACGATTGCTAATTGTACTTTAAATTAAGGAGGTCAACCTTTTCACTGGTCACCTTTATAAACAAAAGAATTGTATTATAACTATTAATAACGAGTTTTATCTTGCACGGAATTGTTAATAATAAAAAACCTAGGGCGCCTTAATGTGTATGGTGGAACCACCAGTTCATCTGAGCGAATGAATGATTTACTAGGTCAGTCTAGGGTCTCAACTGATAATGGGGTTTAACGTTTACTTCGCCCCATTTAACTTCACTACCTAACGCTAGCCGAGCATCTATGTTCATCTCCACCTACCTATATGTATTTGCTTATCACGACCAATTTTCTTACGCCTCCCTGTACTAAGAAGATTTACTGCATTTGCTGCACTGTGCCTTCTAAAATGCTTAACGGAAATATAATCAATGAGGAATACTTTCCCGTTCTACTGGTTAAGTGTAATGCACTTGGTGAGTATGCGGATATATATTTAAAATCAGATGTATTGCAAGTGTTCGAAAATCTTATACAGTTATGCATGGGTGTATATGGTTTAGAACCTACACAGTATGTTACCATACCTGGGTTGGCGTACCATATTGAAATCTGCAAAAGCGCAGTTAGAATTACTGGCTGATGTGGATATGTACCACTTGTTCAAGAAAGGTATTCGTGGTGGAGTGAGTACTTGTGTTAAGCGGAGAAGCATTGCTAACAAGTTTGTACCAAACTTTGACCCTAATCGTCCTAAAGCATTTTTGCACTATTTAGATGCAGCATATGGATGGAGTATGTATCAGTATATACCTTACAGTATTGGGTATGTGTTGGAGGTACACCCAACGTCATGAAAAGTCCCACCCTCTGAGGCGATCAAACGTAGAAATTTTGGACGCCCTTTAAATATTAGCAATAACCAAGAACGTATTGTAATAGTCACGTAAATTTTTCATTATATTACGGGCAAGTAGATATTATCTTAACCAACCAATTTGTTAAAGTTAGAAAATTGTTAATGAAAGAAGATACGTAATGCCTGGTTTGAAACTGACTTGAAAATCTGTTATATAAAAAGAAGAATCATATTTCCAAATCAGTTGTTTTTCTTCACATACAGGAATTAATAATAGGAGTAATATATTTTTAATATGAATTAACTTCTATGAAATTGTTGCACAAAAATAACAAATCAATTAATCTACGATATAATTAGACTGATTAGAAGAAATACAAGTAACAGTGCAATTCCAAATTGTTTTGATTTCATTGTTTCCCTGATAACACGGTGCTTGTTAATGGTATTATCAAGGATGTAATTGAAATTAAAAAGCATCCTAATTGATAAAATAAAAACACGTTATTTGGCATATAATTTCCATTAATTGTGATTTAAATATAAAAAATCCTTTAACTCTACTCCGCTTTGCTGTAACGAACTATAGGTTTGCCTTAAGCGATGAGGTATTTTCTCTTATTAAAATATAGCTTCACAATATATTTACGACAAAGTCAAGACGAGTTATATATATATATATATATATATATATATATATATATATATATACATACATACATTATCCGCATCATTTGCATGATGAACACAATAATTATCCTTTTTGTTCCAAAATGATTGCGCGCTACATTTCAAAGAGGAAGAACTAATCGCTAACTTGTGTAGTACAACCAAGTGCGTTAGATTTTACCGATATTTAAAACTGTATAGAACATGGATTAATTGTTACTCGTATTCATAGAGTTTTACGCCTTCGCCAAAATCCTTAGTACCACACATAAATCCAGATACTGCTTGTCAAGGTACAGTAAGTCAGTCACTTGGCAACTATCCAATAACATACATGTCATGTCATTAAGTTAATCTTAACAAGTTTATATAATTTATTATTAAATAAACACATTATTAATTACTACATTAATATAACTTCACATGGCGCTGCGAACAGGATCCCTATAAACTGAGAGATATAGTAGTGAAAATTAAATACATCGAATTAAATACAACTGACAAATTTGGACATATATATATATATATATATATATATATATATATATATATATTATATATATATATATATATATATATATATATATATATATATATATATATATATATATATATATATATAAAATGTACTTAAATTTGGATTTTACGGTGGAAACATTGAGGACAAATGGAGAATCTGGAAAAGATTCGAAGTATATTTAATTGCAACAGAAAATTATAAAGAAGGAAAAATTCAGGTTGCTCAGATGTTACATTTTAGGAGAAGAATTACATAAAATTTTCAGCACTTTTCAATTTGTGGAAAAGAACAAGAGAATTTGAGGTAGTTATAAATAAATTCAATAACTATTTTCTCCTAAAACTAATATTACATTTAATCGGTATAAGTTCTTAAGTGTTCGACAAAATTGCTCAACGCTAGAACAATTTGTTACTGAATTAAAAATGAAAGGATCTATTTGTAAATTTGGTGAGTTAGAGAGTGAAATGATTAAGTGCATGTTGATTTGTGGAATAAACAATAGTGAATTAAGACAGAAACTATTAGAAAATGACGATATTAAGTTAGACGATGCTGTTAAGATTTGTCAAGTACATGAGCTGTCCAATATGCAAGCACGAAACATGGAGAACAAAGAAGTGACATCTTTAATCAATGAAGTTAAATGGAATACAAGAAGCAGACCAACAGAAAAAAACGAAGAATCACAAAGAAGTAACACTCCAGGAAGACATCGTTGAAAGACTCCAAAGGGTAAAAAAATAATTAATTGTAGAAACTGTGGTAGAACTCACGGCATAAATATGTGTTATGCATTTGGTAAGGAATGTTTCAAATGCGGTAAATGAAATCATTTTGGAAATAAGTGTAGAAAAAAGACACATATAAATGCTGTGAGTGATGGAATAGAAAATATTAATTTACATGTGGGATCAATTTATAAACATGAATATGAAAATGTCATTGGTTTAGTAAATAAGCACTTTAATAGTTGGTATGCAGAATTAGAATTAAATAACTGTAAAATATTGTTTAAATTGGACTCGGGAGCAATGGTTAATATTCTCACTAGAAATGATTTTAATAAAACAGGTTATTCTGAAAGAGTTATCAAAAAGACTAGGGCTATTTTAAAATCACACAGGAGATTTACTTAAAATAGAAGGAATATATAATTTACCATGTAATTATCAGGATAATCTATATAACATAGAATATTACATTGTAAAGTCAAATTCAGAGTCTTTATTAGGACTACCGGTTTGTTCAAACCTAAATTTAATTAAAAGAGTTAATGTCTTGACGCAAGAAATTGATATAAATAATTACAACGATTTGTTTAAGGGAATTGGTTGTTTTAAAGAAACATATCACATTAAATTAACTGACAATGCCACACCTATAATTTCACCAATAAGGAAAGTACCACTTGCATTAAAGGATGCACTAAAACATACCTTAGATGAATTAGTCAATTTAAATATAATTCAGAAAGTAGAAGGTCCTAGTAATTTGGTAAATCCTTTAGATTTGGTCAAGAAAAGTAATGGTTCACTGAGGATCTGTTTAGATCCTATGCACCTTAACAAGGTTATAAAAAAAGAACACGCAGCGTTCCCTTCATTTGAGGAAATCACTAGCCAATTAAATGGTAGCAAAATATTTTCAGTTTTAGATGCCTCTCAAGGCTTTTATCAAGTTAGGTTAGATGAGGAAAGTACAAATTTATGTACGTTTGGTACACCTTATGGAAGGTATAAATTTCTTCGTCTTCCATATGGGTTAAATTGTGCTCCTGAGGTATTTAGTGAAAAATTTAAAACAATATTCAATTTTGAAAATGTTAATGTGTATATTGATGATATTATTGTGTATGGTAAAAATCAGGCAGAACATGATGAAGCTCTTTTAAAAGTATTAAATGCAGCTAGAGAACATTGTGTCAAATTCAATAAAGATAAGTGTAAATTCAATCAGAGTAAAATTAAATTCATGGGTCACGTAATTAGCGAGTCAGGGATAACAATAGATGATAATCAGTTGAAGGCAATTAAAGAGTTTCCCACGTCTACCAATAAGAAGGATGTTCAGAGATTATTGAATTCTAAATTATTTAGGTAAATACATTCCTCAATTTGCATCAACTAATGAACCGCTCAGAAACTTGTTAAAAAAAGATAATATTTTTATTTGGGATGATACTGCTGAGAAAGCATTTACTAATATTAAAATTAAAGTAACGCAAAGTCCAATATTACAATTTTATGACCTGAATGAGAAAACAATGGTTTCAGTGGATGCTAGTCAATCAGGTTTGGGAGCAGTCTTAATGCAAAACAATTTGCCTTGTTTGTATGCTTCAAAAGCATTAACACAAACTCAAACCAATTATGCTCAAATTGAAAAAGAATTGTTGGCCGTATGGTTTGGATTAACTAAATTTCATGATTTTGTTTATGGCAAAGAAGTTATAGTAGAAACAGATCACAAACCATTATTAGGAGTTATGAAAAAACCACTAAATAAATGTCCTGCTAGGTTACAAAGAATATTAATACAATTACAAAAGTATTCATTTCAATTAAAATATAAGAAGGGTTCGGAGCTAGTAATTGCAGATGCATTATCAAGAGCGTTTTTAAATGAGTCTGAAGGGCTTGAAAGTTGGGACGAAGAGCTTAAAGCTCAGGTATGCTTAATTCAATCACAAATAGATGTTTCAGATAATTACTTAAATATAATAAAAAAATGAAACCGGAAAGGATAAAGAATTAGTAGAATTAATTAAAGTCATTAGGTTGGGATGGCCAAACAACAGTAGGATTTTAGATAGTCGACTCAAGAAATATAGTACTTATCAAAACGAATTAACAGTTAACAATGGAATAATTTTTAAGGGTCAAAGTATAGTCATACCATATTCGTTAAGAAAAGAAATGTTAAATAAAATACATTACAGTCATTTTGGTGGAAATAAATGTATTAAAATGGCTGCAGAATCTGTCTTTTGGACAAGTATGAAAAACGAAATTAGACAAATAGTTGACACGTGTGGTTTGTGTCAAAAATACGCAAAAAGTCAAAAATCAGAGCCGTTAAAGTCACATGATATAAAACCAATTCCCTGGTACAAGGTAGGATGTGACTTATTCGAGATAAATGGAAATAAATATTTATTAGTTGTGGATTACTATTCTAAATTTATAGAGTTAGAAAATTTGAGTAGTACAATTAGTGATTTTGTAATATTCAAATTAAAAACTATTTTTGCTAGACATGGAGTACCCCAAATAGTAGTTACAGATGGTGGTCCACAATTTTCATCAGATTCTTTTAAAATATTTTCCAATAATTGGAGTTTTAATCATATAGTGTCATCCCCTAGATATAGTCAGTCCAATGGAATGGTAGAGCGTCACATTCAAACTGTTAAGAATTTACTTAAAATATGTATGGAAGATAAACGAGATATTTACTTAGCATTATTACAGTTAAGAAATACTCCAGTATTAGGAAATTACTCACCAGCACAAATTTTAATGTCTAGAGAGACGAGAAACACCCTGCTACCTATTACAATAAATAAATTAGGACCTAAATTGGCAAATACATATAAAATAAATCAGTATAAACAAAGTAATTATTACAATCATAACACTAGGGAATTAAAACCATTGCTCCCTGGTACAAATGTAATTATACAATTACAACCTCAGTCAACTTGGACCAGAGGTAACATTTTGCAAAGGATTGATGTGCGTAGGTATAAGGTTAGATTAGAGAATGGTAATGTATATGTTAGGAACAGAAAATTTATTAAACCGTCAATCTTAAAATTAAATAGCGATAGTGATGATGGTGAAAGAAATTATACAATTTTGGAACCATTAGTTAAATTTAGTGATCAAATTGTAAACAATGATGTTGAACAAGAAGATAGCAATAGATTAAAGAATAACTCAAATGTAGTAAGAACCAGGAGTGGTAGAAGGGTTAAGCCGCCAGATAGGTTAAATTTATAAGTTAGTTTTAAGTTGTTAAAAGGGGAGATGTCAAGGTACAGTAAGTCAGTCACTTGGCAACTATCCAATAACATACATGTCATGTCATTAAGTTAATCTTAACAAGTTTATATAATTTATTATTAAATAAACACATTATTAATTACTACATTAATATAACTTCACACTGCTTTCCGAAATCAAGCAATGAATAACAAGGTTTTCAAGGTCAAGGTCGCTCACAACCCACTTTTTTGTTACTAGAAAAGTAACTAGATTTGAAAAAGCCCCTAGATTGTTTCTCAAAGTCGCTCATATTACCTGATTATTCTTCAAGGTCATTCGTGTCCCGCTCCAAGGTCGTTTAAATTTCAAGGTCACACGTTCCATGTATTGAAGTATATTCTTAGAATTTCAAGGTCACCAATTTGGTAGAGTTAAGGTCATGTGTTTATAAATATAATTTTGGTCGGAAGTTTCAACACCACGTGGGAGAAAATGTTCAAGGTCAAAGTTCATTGCTATTTTCAAGGTCACGCCCCCACCAATACTTGGAATCAAAGTTTATTGACCTTATGACCTCTGTCTCAAAGTCACCAGGCAAGTATTAGCATTAGATCTTATCCGAAGTTACTTGACTTTACCCGATCTTATCCGATCCTACTCTTCAAGGCCAAATACTTGGGAATAAGCATTCCTATTAAAGAATTTTAGAACTAGCCTTGCGTATGCGCGGGTATCAACAGAGACAATCCTTAGAAATCTAAACAGTTAAAGGAAACATGAAGAATGAATGCTATTGGTTAAATGCTTTTCAAGGTCAAATTCTCGGAAATAGAAAAATAAGCATTCCCATCTTATCTCATCTTATCCGATCTTATCCAATCATACCCGATCTTATCCGATCTTATCCAATCGTACCCGATCTTATCCGATCTTATACAATCATATCCGATCTGATCAGATCATATCCGATCTTACCCGACCTTACCTGATCTTATCTGATCATATCCGAACTTGTCCGATCCTACTCGATCTTACCCGATCTTAGCATTGTTTACACAAAAAATTATACGTGTAGTTCCAATGATATGGTAGAATTAAATTTTTGTGCTTTAATTCATTAAATTTGTAAAACCTTATAGGAAATAAATAGAAATGTCGAAGCTCTTATAATTACTATTGAATTATTCATAGATATTAAGCCCCTCGGGAGTCAAAAACGCTACATAGAGGTCCGATGTTAATAGTTCGGAGCACAAACCGCCGAGTGACTGCTTTCCAGAGGAAATTTCCCGGAATATGTAATAGCTAGGCCCCCAGTACTAATAGGTTCCTTAGGGAGCATTTCGGCATCGAACGTTCCTATGAACCGAGCGCCGCAGGAGAAACGCAAACACCTATTCTGTACGTTTGGGTAAGCCCTAGGAATGACCTACCTCTTCAACCGATGTAATGTTGTTTTATTAAATTCTAATGAGCAACAGAATAATTGATCTACCAGTGTAATTAAATTCAAGAAGACTAAAACATATCTTTCAGATAAATAATAATCCTCAAGTTAATCCCAAAGGCGAACCACTCACTCATGCAACTATTATATATAACTAAATGCCAAAGGTGAACTACTCATTCATGTCACTGTTTTTTGTATAGCCGAACCGACTAAATGCCAGAACAAAAATTGTTTAAGTTTATGTGTAACTAAATTTGTTAACCTTAGCAAAAAATTGTGAGCAGCCGGAAGGGATCTATAAGAATCAAACACATGTAAAAAGTAATGTAGCGTAATCTATAAGTAAGAAGTCTAGATTTCAACGTATGCGTCTAGACTTGCATACTTGATATATTAAATTATTTGACAATTCCACTAACTGATTCACAAGGAAACAACATTGTGTTTCCCTCTCATCAACAGAGACAGAACTTATCGCACTTAGTAGTTCGGCTTGTCATGGACTGTGGCTCAAATACTTTTTCTATTTCACTCACACATATAAACACTACCTATCTCACTTATCCCTAGTGTAAAAACACTCATTCAGCATTTTCTCCTATATGAAACAATATGTGTAATTATTATCATTATTAGATGGCGGGTGGTGTGAGTGCAGCGAATGCTTCGCTCTCGTGTAAAAAGTGCAAATGAAAGGTTGTAAATGGTGTTAAATGTGAAATATCTGAAAGTACATACCATCTAAGTGGTGCTAAATTAATAAAAACCCTAAAGTTTGTGACATTGATAAAGATTTTAGTAACGCAGTAAGAAAAGTTGTAGGTAGATGAAAATGATAAAGTTGACATTGGTATTTTTAAATACACAATTGTGCAGAAAGATACCATTATAAATGAATGACGTACTCAAATCAGCATCTTGAAAAAGCAGTGTGTGTTAAAGGTCAAGACCGTTCATCTGATATCCCATTAAAGATTAAACGTAACACAACTAAAGGTGATGATAATGAAAGTTATAAATCAGCTGTTATTAACAAACCTATTGTAAATAAACAAATTGATAATACTTGTGTACAATCTGACGATGCTCAACATACATCAGTATCTAGCAATAATATAAAAAGAACATGTGATACGTACATAAACATTGCTAATGACATACCTACTGTAAATAAAAATGACCAAATGGAGTGGAAAAAAGTAACTTACAGTAAAGGTGGCAACAAAAGACTTGTAATTGTAGGCTCCGAAATACCAAATGGTGGCAACGAATTGAAAGGTGTCCCCAAAAAATAGACTTGCATGTATCCCGACTGGCGCCTGGAACAGCAGTGTAACAACTTCAAAATTCTTGACACTAAACCTCCCTGAAGCTTTGTGTGAAACAGTACAATCACGCAATCCAAACGTTTACTCTTCTTTTAAAGTAACAATCTCTGAACACAACATCAAGAAAGCCATGAACCCAGACTTGTGGCCGGATTATGTACAGGGTGTCCCAACGATAGAGTAAAGTAAGTTTATGCTTAACTAGAATTATTTGTGTAAATATTGTATGGACCATGGGGTAGAGGTAAGAAGTGTGCATTTTTTTAAAATATTGGAAGTTATACAGGGTGTGCCAGAAAAGCAGGACGTGAAAAAGTATGATTTTTTTAAATAGAACACCCCGTATTTGATTTTAATTTTTAATTCTACGTGTCCATACAAACATATTTTGTCATACAAAAGATTGGCTGAAAGTTTTTAGTTCTTGAGATATTCGCGTTTAAAGATTATTATGGTCATTTTCGTGGGGTTGATGAATGGGCAATTGTTCCGTTATTTCACAATAAAAAAAATTGATATTTCGTGTGAAAAATGAGTGATATTATACTAACGTTTAGACCGAGTAGTATTTCTAATTTTCTCAACAGGGTGTTTGTTATAACCATTCAAATTTGAAAATTCAGTTTTTTTTTAATTGCACACCCTATATATTTTTATTTCATTTTATTCGGGATTAAAAAATCTATCATTTTTGTCAAATATATCCTATATCTATCTTTGAAAGTTTTCGAGTAATTTCGATTTTTTCACACTAGCTACTTTATTTTCGATAACATTGCATTGCATGGATCTTGGTAGCCATGGAAAACAGTGACCCCTCTTATGTTATCCGAAGTGAGACAGAACATGAGAAAAAGGCTCAATATGTGTATTCAGCAAGAAGGCCGTCTATTTGAGCATTTACTAAGACGCAATGTTGAATAATTATTGAATTACTGTTTCTCATTAATAAAAACTGTTAATATTCTCGCTTAGGTGGTTTGTTTTATTTCGTCGCAATTGTTTTCCATGGCTACCACGATCCACAATAATGTTATAGTATCGTATGTAACGTAGCTAGTGAGAAAAATCGAAATTCCTCGAAAACTATCAAAGATAGATATAGGATATATTTGACAAAAATGATAGATTTTTTAATCCCGAATAAAATGAAATAAAAATATATAGGGTGTGCAATTAAAAAAAAACTGAATTTTCAAATTTGAATGGTTATAACAAACACCCTGTTGAGAAAATTAGAAATACTACTCGGTCTAAACGTTAGTATAATATCACTCATTTTTCACACGAAATATCAATTTTTTTTATTGTGAAATAACGGAACAATTGCCCATTCATCAACCCCACGAAAATGACCATAATAATCTTTAAACGCGAATATCTCAAGAACTAAAAACTTTCAGCCAATCTTTTGTATGACAAAATATGTTTGTATGGACACGTAGAATTAAAAATTAAAATCAAATACGGGGTGTTCTATTTAAAAAAATCATACTTTTTCACGTCCTGCTTTTCTGGCACACCCTGTATAACTTCCAATATTTTAAAAAAATGCACACTTCTTACCTCTACCCCATGGTCCATACAATATTTACACAAATAATTCTAGTTAAGCATAAACTAACTTTACTCTATCGTTGGGACACCCGGTATGTATCCGCCGTTTTTATACAAGAAAAGAGTAATAGAACAAGCAAAATAAATTTTCAACCGAATCTACTGTTATTAAATGTGAAATACTTGAACATTACTAAATTAAACTATTTATATGTTGATGTTTGCAAATATGATAATTTAAACTTTGTATGTTTAACCGAAATTGGTGTAAATGGTGAATTAATCCAGTATCTACATTTTCAGGGTTTTAAATTGCAATCATATTATTGCAGAAGTCATTTTAATGGCGGAGGTGTTTGCATTTATATTAATGAAAATGATAAAAACCTCCAATGCAGAAATATTGATCTACATCAATTCTGTGTAGAAAAACTATTTGAAATCTGTGCAACAGCATTCAATGTAAACTCTTGTGAGCATATAATATCTGTATAGATTTTCATGTGGAGATAAATTAGTGTTTTTTGACAAAATAGTAGATGTTCTGAGATTCATGTTCAAGCCTAACCGTAAGATAATTCTTGTGGGGATTTTAATATAGATGTAGATTTAAAATGTCCACATTACACGAAATTAAGTAATATACTAACAAGCTTTCAAATGACGAATGTTGTAGGATGGCCAAAGCGAGTGACAGAAGGTTCCTCGACCATTATCGATCATGTATATACTAATTTTAACAACGCTAATACTGTGATTTGCGTAATCGACAATGATATTTCTGATCATCGCATTGTCCTTCTGGAAATGGACTTGCATCCTGAGGTAAAAATGCACAGTACTATGTATACTAAACGGATATATTCTAATGAAATTTTAAATAATTTTTTTAGAAATTTGCGCTATGAGAATTGGTGTGAAATATATAATATAGCAGACTTAGACACTGCTTTTAATTCCTTTTACGAAATATTCTTGTATTATTTTAACACTTGCTGCCCGGTACTTACAAGGCGTCAGAATAATAACAATGTTTCGAAGAAATGGATGGATAATGAGGTTAGGATATCAAGCAGGAACTTGAAAAATCTTTATCAATTACAATGTCAATACCCTAGTTTGGTTTATGACTATAAAGCAAAATGGAAAAAACACAGAAATCTTATCAATACAAAGAAGAGGTTGTATTATCAAGCAAAAAATTTTTCTTCCAATAACATTTCAAAAAGTATTTGGCAAGTTACTCCTGAATTATCAAACAAAAGTAAAATAATAACGAATATTACCCTTAAAGGTAATCAAAATATATTAAATAATCTAAAACTTATTTGCAGTTATTTCAATCATTTTTTTAAGAATACCCCAATAAATCTAACTAATCAACTTCCCACGAATGTAAATCAGCTAAACCCAGAAAACTGTAACGTTAATAATAAGACATTTAAGCTATGTACTTTTAATGAATTGGAATGAATCACTATTCTTAACGAAAAATTAAAATCTAAGCAATCATCGGGCCCTGATGATGTTCCAGCGTTCATAATAAAAGAAGCATTGCCATCTATTATTAAACCACTCACATGCCTTATTAATTTATCATTTTGCACGGGAACCTTTCCTAGCAGATTAAAGACAGGCAAAGTTATTCCGGTTCACGAAAATGGTAATGTCGAATCTGCTCATAACTACAGGACAATAACGATACCCTCAGTTTTCTCCAAAATTTTTGAGTACGCTTGGATAGACTAAAGGGATTTTTTCAAGATAATGCGATCGTTTCTCCAAATCAACATGGATTTTGTCATGGTAAATCTATTTCCACAGCTCTTTATTCATTTATAGGAAAGTGTATAGATTACATAGAAAAAGTCAAACACCTGTTGGAATTTTCTGTGACCTGATTCGAGCGTTTGACGGTGTTAGGGTAGATGATTTGTTAGATATACTAACCAATTATGGGACAGTCAAATATCCTCTCACTACGTAAGCATAAAATTCAACACTAGCAATACTGTGGAAACATGCAAGTCGGATGCACTAGGAATTGATGTAGGCGTACCGCAAGACTTTGTCCTCAGACCAGTTCTATTTATTTTTTATATTAACCTGCTTGATACTCTAACCACTAAAGCCAACTTTACAATATATGCAGGCGATACATAAATTCTAATGGGAAGTAAAGACAAGGACTATTAGGAAGATGTCAGTAATGAAACGATGCGAGATTTAATAACCTGGTTTAATGGGAAAGGCATTTACTTAAACAGAAAAAAAGACTGCGTTTCTTCAGTTTACGAACAATTCAAGTAATAATGAATTACCTATTAATACTGCAGGAAATAATGAATTCATCTTAAAGGAACAGAGTGTAAAGTTTTTAGGTCTCTATGTAGACGATCATCTCAACTGGAAATATCACTGTCGGCACCTAGCATCCAAATTAAGCTCTATAAATTATACATTTAGGAATCTACGTACAATTTTAACAAAGCAACAACTAATAACAATATATTATGCGCAAGCAGAATCCAAAATTAAGTATGGAATCTGTCTATGGGGTTGGTCTACTCAGGCACCTACAGTATTTATTGCACAAAAAAGAATCTTGAGGAGTATTAAAAATATGTGTAGTACTCACAGCTGTGCTGAATTGTTTAAAAAATACAAAATATTAACGCTTCCCGGCATTTACATTTTTGAACTTTGTGTCTATGCTTTTAACAATAAAAGCAGTTTTGTTCTAGACAGAGATGTGCATAATATTAATACTAGAAATAAGCACACATTTTACATTCCTTTTGCAAAAAGCAAACTCGCATATAAATCTCCGTCATCTGCTGCACCAAGAGCCTATAACGGCTTACCCAATCTGTCAAAAGGTTTAAAACACAATTAAAAACTACCTTGTTGAGAGGTGCTTTTAAAACGTTAACGAATATCTGTGATATGAATGTGATATGTATATGTATTTTTTTTTAATTTCAGCGCATTCTAGTGTTGACGTTTTTATTATTTATACATACATCATAGTTTTAATTTAGACTAGATATTCTGAGGCTTTCCATACAATATTGTACATGGTCATTACGGAAATAAATATTATTGTTACTATTATTATTAATACCTCTTTACGCAGGTATCAGACATTTATTTATACCACTATAATTTGCTAACCACTTTAAACAAATACTTAATTAAATTTTGAAATCTTTGTATCATTTCCCTTTTTAGTATTTATCATATATTTACAAGCATTACTTTTACAAGATTGCGCTGTTATCGCTAACAATAATTTTTAGAATTCAGTTCCACATTTTTGAAGACTTCATGAACGTCGTCAGTGTACCAAACTACATTTTTTCTGTTGCCAAGTGAACTCGACAATTTATTTAGTGTAAAAACGCTCACTCTTATGGGTAAGATTTTGCGATGGGATGCCTTCAGCGAAGGCAGTTTCAATGATCCCCACCTCTCTACTTATTGTTTAAATGGTCATATGCAATCGGATGCGTTCGGGTATGCCCGGTTACATTCGGGAGACCGATCAGTACAGATGTGTTGGAAACTGTCTTCGTTGAAAGCACTGCATTGCAAAATTTTACCTAAAGAAAACAGGATCTGTTTCCCAAAAACGGGGCCTGTTCCCCAAAAACAGGTATCTCGAATACAGGTGTCCGTTTCCCGAAATCTGATATCCGTTTCGCAACAAAGGTATCCGTTTCCCAGGATCTTATCGAATCTTATTCGATCTTATAAGATCTTACCCGATCTTAGCATTGTTTACACAAAAGATTATATGTATATTTCCAATGATATAGTAGAATTAAATATTTATGCTTTATTCATTAAAATTTGTAAAACCTTATAGAAATTGGAAAAAATGGTTTAGCTTCTATAATTACTATTGAATTTATAGCTATTAAGCACCTCGGAAGTCAAAGACGCTACACAGAGGTCCGAGGTTAATAAGTTCGGAGCACGAGTAGGTCTACCGCTAAGTGACATCTTTCCAGAGAAAATTTCCCTGGCTATGTATTAGCTAGGTACCCGGTACTAATAGGTTCCCAGGAAAGCATTCCAGTATCGAATGTTACTATGAACCGAGCGCCACAGGCGAAACACCAACACCTGCTCTGTACATTTGAGTAAGCCCTAGGAATGACCTACTCCCTCAACTGATGTAGTATTATTTTATTAAATTTTAATGAACAAAAGAATAATTGATCTACCAGTGCAATTAAATTCAGGAAAATTAAAACATACCTTTCAGATAAATAATAATCCTCAAGTTAATCCCAAAGGCGAACCACTCACTCACGCCACTATTATATATAACTCAATGCCAAAGGTAAACTACTCATTCGCGTCAATGTTTTTTGTATAACCGAACCGAGTAAATGCCAGAACAAAAATTGTTTAGGTTTATGGGTAACTAAATTTGTTAACCTTAGCAAAAAAATGTGAGCAAATGGAAGGGATACGTACGATGTATAAGAATGAAACACCTGTATTAAGCAATGTAGCGTAATGTATAAGTAAGAAGTCTAAATTGCAACGTATGCGTCTAGACTTGCATCCTGAGAACTATTTACGCAGCTTTATGAACGCCGGCATTGTACTAAACTATTTTTTTCTGTTGCCAGGTGAACTCGACAATTTCTTTAGTGTAAAAATTCTCAGTCAGTATTTTATATTACCCATAAAATTTATATGAACGTTGTATTTTATGCAGGTGTCAGACTAGATAATTCTGCAGTTTTGCGTGTATTTGCAGTACAATGACAGTCACATTGTTTTATATAATGGAAAAGAAACGCTTAAAAGTTTTTCAAATTTTAATTTGTTTCATATGAAATTACAGCTTTGTCTATTACCATGATGAGTAAATTTTGAAACGTTAAATAATAATATGCATATTTCGAGGCGGACGAATTCGAATGCGTGCCTTGTCACACCGACTATCTATTTCACTCACACACTGACTATCTATCTCACCATGAATGCACTTATCCCTTTTCACATCGTTTGATTTTAATTTGATAACTACGTTAAACAAATACTTAATTAAATACTGAACTTTTTGTATTATGTCCCTTTTTAGTATTAGTCACATATTTACAAGCATCATTTTTACAAGATTGCATTGTTATCACCAATAATAACTTTTAGGATTCAGTTTCACATTTTTGAAGACAACTTCATGAACTTCGGCAGTGTACCAAACTATATTTTTCTGTTGCCAACTGAACTCGACAATTTATTTAGTGTAAAATCACTCATTCAGCATTCAAGTTACAATTTAGTTAAAGTATAGGTAGTCTATTATGAATTAAATAACTACCCTTAAAAACTGTTTCAATATATTGTTTTTCGTTAGATTAGAAATGTTTTAGTAGGATAAAAGTAGAGATGAATAAATAAGGCGATAGAATGATTGATTAGTTTGTATATATAAGACTAAATTAAGTTTTGCTTTCAATTTAATGTAAAATTTACAGTATAAAACCTACAAATTGTGTGCATACACACACATATTGAGAAACATATTTATTTAAAAAGTTTTGAAATGCTTGCACTGTTTTACACAAAATTTAAGATACATAAAATTATATGTTTTAAAGAAAAATTTCACAAAAATCTG